>JAJJJQ010000001.1:1977636-2472007 GCA_021014315.1 Aureobasidium mangrovei | reverse complement strand
TATTGGCGTGCATTTTTGGGCCTTGGTTACGGGGCTGTGTGTGTTTTTTTTTTTTTTTTTTTTTTTTTTGAGTGAAAAGTCGCATATAGAAGCATAGACGATATAGCAAATGGAAAAAGTCCTGTGAACAGAAAGAAGAAAACAGCCTGTGTTCTTGGTATTTCTAGCTGTATATATCTCTTTGGTCCCCGGAAACACACAATTCGCATCAGTAATAGCGAGGGTATCATGCAGCCACCCATCCCGGAAAAAAAAAAAAAGGAAAACAAAAAGAAAAACGTCCATGAGCGCGTGAATGCAATCACCGCCAACTCCGACCCAAAATCCAAAAAGGAAAAAAAGAAAAAGAAAGTAAAGCAAAAAAAAAAGGGGGGAGGGAAATTCGTAAAATGTCATCAACACTCGATGCCCAAGCCCACGACTTTGTTCGCGTCAAACACAGCCAGCGCGGCATCAACACCACGCATCCACTCCTCAGCAGAGCACCGTTGCGTCCTATCCTTCTTCAACGCCGTGGCCAGCAAAGACGACAGCAAGTTCCCTTTTCCACCTCTGCTGGTCCAGCACTGCTGTAGCGCGAGTAACCTCTTCTCGACGTGCACATCGCGGGTAGCCCACGAAACAGCATCACCCATTTTGACGGCTTCGCGCAGGCGAAAAGCGTTGTCGTCTACTTCTGCGTATGGCGATTTGCCGCAGAGCAGTGTGAGTAGCGAGATGCCCAAGGCGTAGATGTCCGAGGCTTTGGAGGGCGTGTTGAGGTGGACATCGCGGGATAGCTGTTCGGGGGCCATGTAGCTCCAGGTGCCGGCGCCGCTGGTGGGTGGACGGGGTTTGTTGGCTGCGAAGGCGGTGCTGAAGTCGGCGTAGCGGGCGTGGAGGCCGCTGGGGTGGGTGTTGAGTAGGATGTTGGCGGGTTTGATGTCGGCGTGGATGATGTCTGCTGTTGTGTGCAGGAATGCCAGGCCCCGCGTGAGCTGCGGCAGGATGTGCAGGATGGTGTCGAGGATTTGGTGCGGCGGTTGAGTGCTTGTGGTGCTGGTAAGTGAGTCCAGGGTTCCAAAGTCCGCGCAGTGGAAGAGGAGGGATGGTGCTGAGGTGCTGGTGCACAGGCCTAGGAAGGGGCTTACGTGGTCGGCGCTTGACTCGTGTTGTTGGATGTGTGTTAGGATGCGCGCTTCGGCTTCGAAGACCGCGGCGGCGTCTGCGCGCGTTGCCGTCTTTAATGCGTAGGCGCGGGAAACTTGGAAGGACGGCTTTTGTGGTGTTGATGGTGGTGTAGGTGGATCCTGGAAACCGGAGTGTGGTGTAGATAGTGACATGGCTGGGATGCGGTACACTTTGCTCCAGACACCTTCACCGAGCAACTGTGCTTGTGAAAGATCCGGCGATATGTTGAGCTCGATGACTTGTGGACTCGCATCCAGTGATTGCCTCGAGGGAAACCGTTCCTCGAGCTTGGCTCCGCATGGTGTCGAGGGTGGTGTGAGCAACTCCTGATGATTCATGTTGTTGCTATTGGTTTTGTCCTTCAGTGATGGTTCCGTCACGGCCTTGTATTTGCCAGTGTTATCCGATGTCTTGATCTGAAGTTGGAGTCCTTGCATTGCGCGCAACATGTCATTTGGTGTTTTGGTCCTGGTGAGCCACGGCCTAGATGAAAGACGTTCGGTCTGGCCAGCGAGTGTGGAATGTGAAGGGAAATTTGTGTAGTGAAGAAAAAGTGAGTCTTGTGCGTCTGTTGCATGTGCCTCGACCTTGATCGTCATCTCAAATATAAGAGGATAGGGAAGCAGGATCAGCGATACTGCTTTATGACGGCATGGATAGAGAGGTGGGTGTGGACTGCTGACTCGGCGGAGGATGATCCGAGGTCTTTTTGATCGCGCGTCGAGGGACTGCAGCATAAAAATCCTTTGACGCGATCTGGACGTCGTATAGCCTGGATCAAGCGGGCTTTGCGGCTTGGGGTGTTAAAAAGAGCGCGCGAAGAAACACGAGAAAAAAAAAGAAATCTCTTTTTGGAATAGAGAGAAAGGGAAAATGTGACAAAAACACTACCGTAGCATTGGCAATCAATGGTAGCACTGAATTAGAGGATCCGCGGCTCCGTAAAGGGTTTTTAGCCATCAAGTGGGGATCTTTGTATACACACAGTGCCAGCAAAACGCGCCGATAAGGGAGGGTCCCAGTACGGCAAACCAAAGCGCCACATTAGACCTGACCACAAACCTTAGTTGGCTTGGCGCCTCTACGGATTTCCAGTCTTTTCAAAACAGCGTGTGCAATTCTTTGGCTGTTAGAGCTTCTAGAATGCGTGTCATGTCAATCAAGGAGGAAGGGGGAGGGAGGAGATGAGGAGGAAAACGTCAACTGCGCTGTCCAAACCAGCCAAGGAGACGAGGGAACGTGGGGAGTGAAGCGGCTTCATTGGTCAAGTTTGCATCCAGAAGCCTCGCTGCCTGCCTCGGCCGTTTTCGCCCGGCCGATGATGGTCTCCCGGAATTTGGAACAGACATGGCTGCAGCCTGTAGAACAGCAGCCGCGCAGATCCAGCCGCGGTTCCGTTGACAGCCTGGTGTACGGAGTATTCTTTGACAGACGTGTTTCTCCACACTTCGCTTGTCGACGCTTCAGATGGATGTTGTGCCCACGCTGCAACCATGCGGTGCCACGTTCATCTGAAGACCGCGGACAAGTGCGACTCATGCACCAAGCACCACGGCTGACCCAGCAGACGCAGAAAAACAAGTCGCGCACGGCTCCAGCAAAACAAAATGCATCATCGATATAGTATGTAAGCGAACTCGGAAAGGGAGAGGGGATGATCTGATTGAGCCAACACCGGCGTCGTCCCCGATGTTCGGGACTGTCCTTATCGCCAACAGACTTGCCCTAGCGCTTGACCAATTGCCGGCCCGCCGGCTTGAATGAGCGAGTCAGAAATCAAATTGTTTTGTTCCGGGTCGGCAAGCTTTTTTCATGGCTCACTACTGTCGACTCTACATATACTTTATTGCGAGGATGCCGCGGTGGAGCACTTGCAATCAAAGACCTGCGTCCTGCTGACACGGAGCTGAAGATGCAAGCGGCTAGCTGTGCAATAGTCGCCAACACAAAGCCAGAGCACAAAGTCGGTTCAGATGAATGGATTTTGGAAATGCATGCTACCAAAAGATCCGGCCACGCTATGCTGCTGACGTCCTCGACTCCTTGATCCTTGTCCTAGTGATACACAATGCTGCCCCGCCTTTCCCGTCTTGTGGTCGTGATGTCGTGTAATCTATGAGAAGAACTTGCTGTAGGCAGCCTTCTCCTTCTTTGCTCTGTCCGCAGCGGCCTTCTTGACGGCGGCAAGCTCGTTCTTGACGGCCGCGTCCTCGGGCACGCACTTGATAGCCTCCTCTAGGTCGGCGACAGCATCCTCCTCGTTCTTCAATCCCTTTCGGGCCAGAGCGCGGCGGTACAGAGCCTTGCCCTTCTCCGAAGCCTTGATCTGAGGCACTGCAATGGCATTCGAGGCAGACTTTTCGGCGTCGGCGTACTCGTTGAGCTTGAGGTTCAGGAGAGCGCTGTTGGAATGAAGGGCAATCTTGAGAGAGCTGAGTTGGGCGCCGAGCTCTGGCGGGTCGTTGGGGAGGGCCTCGGGGTACTCGTGCAGATATCTCAAAGCCTTCTGGTACTTGGCCAGACCGAGAGCGAGGTCGCCCTTCTTAAAAGCGTCGGTGCCCCTAGTCTTGAGGTCGGTTGCAATCTTGACAATCTCGGGTCCGGGGATGTCCTCGCCGTGGTCTTCGGGGAAGTCCTCGTACGGGTCGCCGGTGCTGTCGGGAACCTTTTCGGCTGCCTTGTCGTATGCCTCGCCAGTGAGCTCGCCGCAGTCGACGATTGTGCAGTCCTTGTTGGGCTTGTCGTTGGGACCAGTGGTGGTGTTCTCAATTGCGCGCACAATGCTCTTTCCGCCGAGGACCTCGCCAAAGACGACATGCTTTCCGTCAAGATGGGGGGTGGGGACAGTAGTGACGAAGAACTGGGAGCCGTTGGTGCCTATGGAGAAGCGTCAGTGAATGTCCTCGCATGCGCATCTCCATGCCAGGATCAAGCGTACCTGGGCCAGCATTGGCCATGCTCAGAAGGAAGGGCTTTTCGTGCTTGAGCTCAAAGTTCTCGTCGTCAAATTTCTCGCCGTAGATGCTCTCACCACCGGTGCCATTGCCGGCGGTGAAGTCACCGCCCTGGATCATGAATGACTTGATCACACGGTGGAAAGAGGAGCCCTTGTAGTGAAGAGGCTTGCCGGACTTGCCGTTGCCCTTCTCGCCCGTACACAATGCGCGGAAGTTCTCGGCCGTCTTGGGAACAACATCGTTGTACTGCAAATTGAATCAGTCGTGTGTACAATTGTCAGAATGCCATCTGTGATCATTACCAGCTCGAAGGTGACTCGGCCAGCCTTGTTGCTGCCGATGTTGATGTCGAAGAAGACACGACTGCGCTTGTTTTCTGCCATGGTGACGGTGAAAGGTGTCAGGTAAAACGACCGCTTTCGAGAATGTATGAAGGTGAGAAACCGACTGTACAAGGTGGGAGCAGCGAGCAAAGTGAATTAAAGATGGTCATACCAAAGGTTCGAGCACCTTCCACGCCAAGTCAGCTACCCCACGCTGTCGAGATCGTCGCCGCTGCTGCCTCTTTGGGATTATCAGACCCTTGACCGCATGCGCATCACTGTATTGTTATCACCTCGCAGAAAGATTCACTTCATACATGTCGAGATTGATGATATTCGTGCCATCTCTTGGTCGCAATAGCACTACACAAGCTATACTATGCTTATCCAACCAAGCCTGTCCAACGCCCGTCTTGAACACATCATGAACAAATTCAACACATCCCGATCATTTGTCAATGCTATTCTTCTATTCCCATCACTCGAATCCTGCATTCATACGTCCCAGGGCGCCTAGCGCACCACCTGCCTTGCGTCTGAGTCCTGCAATCTTACGCACATTCTCCGCTCTCTTTCTCTCCGCCCTTTGCACCAATGCCTGCCTCTCCGCCTCTCTCGCTTGGTAATTGATACTGCTCTTCTTGCTGCCACCCACCCTAACATTGCTCGAGCCCTCTCTGTTGAGTGCTGGAGGAGGCATTGACTCAGAGAACGATGTGTTCGCGGTAGCTTTGCGAAGAAGAGATGCAGGCTTAAAGGAGAACGATCCACGTGTTTGAGAAGTGGCAAAGGCGAGCGTGTCTCCTCCCGCATCTTCGGCTACCGAGTTTGAAGCCTGTTTCTTCAACGTCAGACGATCGATGATGCCAGCCGTTGCAGGCACGCGACGCTCGGCAGCGGGTGCTCTTTCTTCGACCATGGCTGCGGCCGCAGTATCATTCTCTTCATCTTCAGAGTCCGAGAGCAGGATGTCAGGAGCGACATCATTGTGTGGCTCGTCAACAAGGAACGACACAGATTCACGAACTTCGGCGAGAGACTTGGGTTTGCGGAATGTGTCCCAGGGGTTGGACCGGCGCAGTGAAGAGGGCTTCTTGCGAGGCTGTTGCTGCGATGATTGCGACGATTCGACGTCTTCCGCAGTGCGCTTGAGGCTGTTGCCAGAAACTTGGGCCGTCGGCTCTTCACCTTGCGCTTGGCCTTGTGCTTGTTGAGAGGCATTTGGCTGCGAATCTTGCATCTCAGCGTCTTCGTCAACATCGAGACCGTCCAAGAAGTCAACATCATTCGCCTCGTCTCGGTCTTCGATGGCACGAAGAAACGCTTCCTTCTTGTCGTTGCTGCCGAGTTTGCCCAGGCTCTCGTCCTGCAGCAGAAGCTTGCGCTTACGAGCTTCTTCACGTTGTCTGCGGCGCCTTCTCTCTGCAAGCTGGTCATCCTCATCTGAGTCCAATTCGAAAGCATTACCGCCACGCTTGCGTCTCAGAGCACCAGACATGAGATCCTTGTACAGCTTGCTGGTTTGGGCTTCATCCTGAACACGAGCCTTTTCGGCGTACAAGGCGGCCAGCTTTCGCTCATCAACCTTCACGTCGCTCTCATCGATCATGTGCTTGTCGTCCTCATCTCCAGATCCGGCGTCTTCATCATCACTGGCACCTCCCAGACCTGCATATTCGTCTTCGGATTCCTCGGCCTGCTCATCGACCATTCCCTTGGCATCGCTCTTCTTCTTGTCGAATTCAGGCTGAGCAGGTCGCTTGGCAGCTTGGCGCATCACTGAGAATGCGTCGGAAGGCGCCTTGTGTGCCGCTGGTGCTGATGACGGCACTGCATCCTCTCCAAAATTCTGATCAACTTCCGATCGCCGTACGAGACGTCCTCTGCGTTGAACTATGGGAGACTCTGGCACACCGATCATGACTGTCTCGACCGTCGATGCGGGAGGAGCCAGTCGGGTAGCAAGAGGGGTATGATCGAGTTCAAAGCCGACGTCCTGAGAAGGATCCGGAATTTGTGAGAACTGGGACATGCGGTTGACCGAAGACGAGTCGGCAGATGGCAGCGGGAAGTGGAGATTGAGCTGTTGTGTAGGCTCTGTGGCATGAGCCTGTGTCGCGCCAGTCTGACTGTCAGCCACGGCATCCTGAGAATCTTCAGAGACTGGCATAGTAGGCATGGGAGCCGAGGGGATATGACGAAGCATCTCTAGAGAGTCTTGCTCTTGGAGCGGAATGCCAAAACGCTGGCTGTCGGCCTGAGACTGCGAAGCATCCATGGTACCTGCAAACATCTGAGACATGCCCAAGGGTGCAGTCGGAGCGCGTCCAAAGCCGAATGCAGCAGCAAGCTCGTCGTTGATGCCTTGGCCTGGAGTTTGTGACTTTGGCTGAGTCGCTGGGTTGCTTTCGTCTTCATCCTCGTCATCCTCGATGACGTGTGCCCTGCGTGCCCTTCTGGCTTTAGGGATAGCAGGTTCCTCGTCTTCCAGTTGCTCTCCTGTCTCTTCAGGCTCCGCCGCATCATCTTCGCCGGCCTCATTGTCAATCATGTCGTGATCGGTGTCCTCCTCTTCTGATCCAGAGAGCTCAATCTCTTCTTCTTCCTCGTCCACCTCCTCGGCTTGACCTTCACCTTCTTCGCCACTGACGACGTAGTCCTCATCTTCACTCTCATCAGAGCTAGCGAGGACGTCTTCTCCATTGGCTTTGGCCGTGGCTTTCTCTTGCTTGCGTAGCTTGTCGGCTTCCTCTCTGGCTTTGGAAAGCATGTCTTCAATCTGAAGCTGCTCTCTTTCGCGCTCTTCTTCGCTCAAAATGACGATGCCCTTAGCACGCAGCTCCGCAAGCTTTTCTGCGCGCTCTTGGTGTGCCAATTCTCGAGCGCGCTTGCGGAGCTCCATCTCGAGTTGTTGAGGGGTGATGGAAGGCTTCTGACCCTTCTTCAGGCGAGTCTTCTCGGTGCCGGTCAACTGAGCGAGATGCCTGAGAAGCAACATTGATCTTGCTTCCGGAGCCTGCATTTGAGGTACCTCGTCAAACAAAGCGAAGCGGTCAGGGACAATCTCGAGATCGTCATCGTCGTCTCTTCTTTCGAGCATTTTCGCCTTGGGTATGTTGACGCGGACCCTGCGAACAGGACGTTTCTGTTCGGAGGGGAGCTGACGGACTGGTGCCTTGCCCTTGTCGACCTTCTTGGGTCTAGGTTGGGTCATGATTTCTTCCAGAGTGGGCAATTCTTCGTCTGAGACATCCACGGGCTGTTCCCGCACGGTCTTGAGGGTATCGTCTTCGCTTGGAGGACTAGAAGGAGGGGTGTCGCGATTCTTGTTTGCACCGGCTTCTGATGATGGTGGAGGTGGAGGGGAGGGAGATGTGATATCGGCGGCATTGGTGACGTTAGCCAAACCGGATGTTGGCTCGGGGCGGTTGAAGGCGGAAAGGAAGTCCAGAGCAGTGAAGCGCTTCTTCACCTTGGCCTGGTGAGTCAATTGCATGTTTCTCTTGATTCTCTGTGTTTCTCTGTTCATCTCCTCCAGAGCCTTTTTGCTGGCCTTGCGTGTCGGCCTAGCATGTTGAGTAAGTCTGCGCTCCGTGACCTCATCCCTGGTATCCTCGTCTTGGAACAAGTCTGACAGGGGAGCCTGGCCGGATGCAGCACGCTCTTCCTCTGCTTCCTTCTCAGCCTGCTCCTTGGCCAATCTTTCGGCACGACGGCGGTTGACCAAGTCACGAAGTCGGGAAGATGCAGAGGGATCTGCGGGGAGATCTGAGTCTGAGTCGCTCGAGTTGTTCGAGGCTATGTCGGTGAGTTGCTGCTTCGCTCCGGGGGCAGGAGACACGAACAAGCCGGGGCTCTCTGATCTGGCAGAAGCTGGCGTCGAAGCACGATTTAGCAGTCTACTCCGAGGCGGACTTGCTTGCGGTGGTTGTGCGCGGATTGAATGGTCGGATGAGGTAGGGTTGGTGGACGATTGGGCGACCGGAGGAGTCTTCTTCGAGGCCATCAGGTCTCTTTTGATTCTCTGGTAGACGTCTTCGTCTTCTGACGAGCTTGACGATTCTTCCTGGATCGGAGCGGCCACGCCTGCCATCCTGGCTGCCATTCTTCCTCTTGGCTTGGAAATTCGTTCATCCTCGTCTTCGCTCTGTCCGTCTTCTGTCTCTTTTGACGCGCCATTTGCACGCGTCGTGCCTGCTGCTTGTGCCGTGGGAGCCGCGGGAGTTTTGGTAGGATTTGCCAATCGCCGAACAGCTACGCCCTTGTCGTCATCTGACTCTTCATCGAAAGCTGCCATGAGCCTCTGCAACTTGCTTCTCGGTGATTCGAGTGCCGGGGAATCGTCTGGTGTCGAGGCGCGACTTGACCGCGTTGAACGCGCCGGCGATGACATTGTGTAAGATTTTGTGTAGCAACGACTGGTGATAAAAGATGCTAATCGTGTAATCAGTTGTCTATGGCCGTAGAAATGCGTAGATATGAGCGACAAGTGAGGTGTGGGAGTGTGGTGTGTGTAAAGGCAGGAGCTCAATTCCACGAAACTACGCGACGTGATTTTGGCAAGCGCGACGCGCGCTTTGATTGAACCCCAGCCTCATCTTTTTCCACCACCACAACGAGCATCACATATAGAACTAACACGGCGGCAGCAAGACTTTCTTCGGTCCAGTCGTCACAGTCCAAAATATTTGCGAGGAGGGTTACATCTGCTCTGGATTTTATTTGCTTGGACCGCAGAACTAAAATGAACATTGAACACACTTCTGCTAGGATCCAGCAGGCTCTTATGCTCGCCGTTACCACAGGTGTATGCTATCCAGGGCAGCATTGGAAGACTGAGAACTCAACAGCAGGGTTGATATCGTCGTCGTGTTTCCTTCAATGTGAGAGCTAGGGCCATTGAGAATTTGGCCAAAAGTCTTGGCCAGCGAACAATGATACAAATCTACCCCGCTTACAATTGACGTCTTTGATCTCATAACTCAATCAGTGAAGAGGCATACCATATCCTATCATCATGCCTTCTGGAAGCTGTCTGTGCGGAGCAGTCTCCATCTCCTACAGCGGAGAGCCTGCAATCAAGGTAAGTCTTACTGAATACGACTTGCTACAGAAGAAAGCTAAATTCGGGAAAGGCCCTTTGCCACTGTATCGACTGCCAGAAGATCAGTGGTAGCGCCTTCAGCGTGAACAACGTGGTCTCTGGCGACAACTTCAAAGTCACCGGCAACCCCAAGGTTTTCACCAAGACCGCAGACAGTGGCAAGACCATCCACAGCCACTTCTGCGGCGAGTGCGGTTCCACCTTGTACCGCGATGGCGCCAACTTCCCTGGCATGAAGATCGTCAAGGTCGGCGTGCTGGACGGTGCGCTCAATGACTCAAAGCCCAATGTCGAGCTCTTCGCACCCACTAGACCAAACTGGTGCCCTGCTCTGGAAGGTGCCGAGCAGAAGGAGACCATGTAAATACGTTGGAAAGGCTGTGACCGCCGACTTGCTTGGAATGGCAACTGAAGAGTTGCACTGTTGGATGATTTGGATCACTGCTTGGAATCAGCTCTAGTAGCAAATGAACACGCCTGGACATGGCTACCTTGAATTGGTCACGTATTACTCGGAGCTCGAATCTTCTGCCTCGCGGACAGTGTCCTTGAGAGCCTTGTAATTGAACGATCAGCGAGATGAGAAAAATCAAAATGCCATGGAACTTACGTCCTTGAGTCTCTGCTTGAGCTCGTCCAACTTCTTGGTGTTGATCAAGACGGTTTCGTCGTCAATGTCTTCGGAGATGTATTGACCTCCGTTCTCCTCGTTGATTTTGCTGATGATGGCCTTGATTGAGGGGTCGCATTGAACCAAGGTGCCTTTGGAGATGATCAGCGGAATAGATCCCGATATGATGTTGAGATTGGTCAGACAGAAGCATAAGACTGGCTGTTGTTTCCAGAGTCACGGCTTGAGACAAAAGCCCTGAGGTCGCAAGACGCCTCGTGTTATGTGACTTACCGGCGGTAGCGCGAGGCATTTTGCAGTATTGGGATGTAGGTCAAATAGAGTTGCAGTGAGCTGAGTGAAGTCTGATGGTGCTACCGAGTAAGCACCTTGGTGGATGGCGCGAGAGCCTGACGATGATGTTGGTGCCAAGAGTGATCAAGATGGACGGGAATGCAAGCTCCGGAGCTTCCGCCTCGACGCCAACAGGTGAGAGGCGACGATGGCTCCAACTCTTCCTTCGCCTTCTCTCTCTCCGTCTCGAGTCCAATCTCGTCGGATCATGGCAATGTCGAGTTTAATGGCGTCCAGTCGATAAAGAGCTGCCCCCAACACAACGCATGTTGCCCTTCGCCGTAATAGCTGGCGCCAACTTTGATCTATTCTTCAACTCACTCTCGCAACGCCCACATTCATCCTTCCAGGCCCGGGCCATCCGCGCCATTATCTGAACCAACTCGGTCCATTCTCTTGGGTCGTACCACCTGCAAACGTCGTTTCCCTCTTTTAACCACGTCCTACCTCTACGCATTGCCATATTCCACATTTTCCACATCGCGTGCGTCATGGCTACTACAAGCTTGGCGTGGAATCCACAGACATCGGATGCTTATAGCACGCCGACACCCACCGGTCAAGCCGCCTCGGAGGATAACACGCCCGCCGCCAGATCAAACTCGGGAAACGACTTCTTCGCATACAAATACTACTTTGCTTTTCTCGCCGTTGTCATCGTTGTTGCCATCGTCATCGGCGCACTGGTCTATCGACGCAAGCGACGACTAGCTTACCGCGTGCGCGCTTCGCGTCAAGCAGCTCTGTCTCGCGACCTTGAAGATGCCACTCTTGTTCGGGGCTGGGGTTGGGGCGCATTATCCCGCGACTACCACAGTGGCTCAGCCGGTGCTCACGCCAATGCCAGACAGGGCCATATACCTGTGGGCTTGACACCATGGCGACGACGCCGTGAAGAGGAGGGCTTGAACGAAGCTGGCGAAGCTCCCCCTCCCTACAAACCTGGTCCGGACGCCGACCATACTGTGCTCGACGCAAGCAGACCCGCTCCTCAAACGGATACCGCCCATCCAGCCGTCCCCCCTCCAATCCTTGACAGAGAACATGCCGGCCTCAAGCCTCCAGATTACGACGATGCCATTGTCTCACCCGCAAGAGCTCCCTCGGTATTAGCTTCTGCCGATGCGACATCAACAGCTGTAAACAACACCGACTCAACAGCTGCAAATACAAACATCGATGCTGGACATGATCAGGCCTCTGGAGGTGCCGACAATACACACGAACGCAGATAGATTCTGCCAAACTTCACTCCGGTTTACACTTCTGCACGAAGTTTTTTCAGTAGCATAGCGCGGCGTTGGTTTCAGGGGCATGGGAACAGGAAATATGACTGACGATGGCGTTTTGAATGTAAGAGCTTCTCCGACTCACTCGCTTGGACTGGGGTACAGCAGCGGAGGCAAAGAAAGGAAGAAGCGTCATATCCAGTATCAATTGAACTTCTCTTATCTTTGCTGCTTCATATGCTCAGCCGGCCAGAACACAGGCCTCAGACATATCGTGAAGCAAATATACTCAAAGACCCCACAGCTGCTGCAACCGAGCGTGTCAGATGGTGCGAGAAGTCTGGCGCAGACTCCAACACCCAAGTTGCTCGAGACCAGACGTGTTGATTACGAATTTCATCCTCGGCAAGTCTCACGAGCATCGCTCGAACCCCTCTTTGTATATGAGAGCTGGCATATCGCCTTGCATATGCAGAGACGGCTTGTTGCACACGTGCTCAAAAGCCTCAGGTACACTCGATTCGCGCATCGGCCGGGTATGCATAGCGCGATGCTAGCTCAGGTACGAGGGGATTGATATGGCGACCCGCCGGCTGTACTCGTCACGTCCTGGTCTGCATCAAACCTGATTTCCTGCCTGCGAGTGCGGGTTTTTGGGAGAATACCGAGACATATTCGCTCAACACAATCTGCTGTTCAGATAAAGACATCCATTCAAGCTTCATTATCTAGGCCATTGAATCTTAGTAACTGGAGTGCTGTCTGTGTACAGTATCTGTCATTATTTGGACTTTCTCGAAGACCAGAATTGGTTTCAAGACTTGATGACGCATCCACTTTGACTATTGACTCTATTTAGGACGGAGGCTTACGAGTCCACCTTAGCATGCACGCTTGAGGTCTGTTAATGCAAGGTGGCATACGCGGCACTCTGACTGAAAACAGGGCAAATGTGACAGTGTTGTGCACGCCGGTGTTCCGGTAATATAAGGTAGACAATGAAGCTCTTAAAGCGTTGGTTGGCAAAAGCTTAATCAAGGGCCACAAAGTGAGGAGAAACTTGGGGAAATGACGACATCGAAACGCAGCTAGACCTTGACATTTAACGCCCAACTACGTACCTCTATTGGTCTAATACCAACACGTCGAGGGTTTGACCACGGCTTGAAATTGATTGACAGACATGCTCCACCGTAGCACAGCACTTGCCTCGGTCATCTCTCCATTGGCTACTTTCTCGAGGCGCTTACGAGGCAGTGTGCCTTGAGCACAAGCGGCTTTCGTGCCGGCATGAGAGCATTGCCAGGCTTTGAGCTTGTTTTTGTCTGATTTTAATGCCAAACTTTGCCAACTCGTACATTCACTACATGACGCTACGATCCAAACGGACGATGCCGCGGACAACATCAAGGACGTTTCCAGTCCTCACACTTGTTTCGACACAGATCAATCGCCGATGAACTCAATAAGAGCCATTCACGAACAGGGAGCATTCTAGGCACCTTTAATATGTTACCCCTGTCCATATCTCCGGCTAACCTTGTAGAGAAGTTTTTCATGTTCTGTATGTTCGCTTGCACAAAGTCACCATGCCGTCAATCCCGAATGGACGTTAACCGAACCGCGGGGTATGTGGCCCTTTTATCTATATAAGATGTCGGGGAAGACCTGATGCTGGTCGAGTTCGTACACCAATTGCCTGTCCGACGTCGACCATGAGAACTGGGTTTTCTCTTCTTGCGGCCTCGGGCCTACTGAGCTCAGTCTTTGCCGCCCCTGCTCCTGCACCTCAACCCACTCGCGTTAGACCTCGTCAGGAGTCTGCGGTGCAGTTCTTTGACAACACAAACAACCCTACTGCTACTCCATTTGGTCCTGAAGGTGCCTCCGGCTCCTTGAGAGGAGACCCTGAGTTGAGAGGCTTCAATCCCACCAACAGCGTTAACACTAAGAATCCGGCTGTGGTTCCATCGAGCGCCTACAGCGTGCTTCCTGCTCAGACTGCTGACGCAGACACTGGCCTCTATCTCGACTTCTCGCAGGTCGAGAACCCCCAACCCATCCGCGGTGGGGGAGGCAAGGCTCCCACTGATCCTGGTCCGAGAAACACTCTCTTGGATCAGCAGAACTCCGACCTCTTCGCCCCTCCTGGTTAGTGATGTCGTTTTTTGCTCTCATCTCTCTTCTGACATGATTCGCTCCTCAGGTACGGACACCGGCGATGTCCCCAACGCCAAGTGGCCCTTGGGACTCTCCCACAACCGCCATGGAAAGGAAGGTGCTGGCTGGGCGAGACAGCAGAATGTCAACTTGCTGCCTGTCGCCAAGAACATGGCTGGTGTAGATATGCACCTCGAGCCATACGCTTACAGAGAGCTGCATTGGTGAGCTTTGCCGCCCTCTGTACCATGATTGACACTAACTTTTTTCTTCCCCAAGGCACCAAGCAAACGAGTGGTCCTTGATCTTGAACGGATCGGTTCGTATCAACGCTGTGAACGAAGCAGGTGAAACGACCACCGATGATCTCTCAGCTGGAGATGTGTGGTTCTTCCCTGCCGGCATTCCTCACTCCATCCAAGCTTTTGGTGATGGTGTCGAGTTCTTACTCGTTTTCGACGAAGGCAGCTTCAGCGAAGACAACACCTTCCTCCTATCCGAGCTTTTCGCCCGTAACCCCAAGTCTGTTCTGGCCAAAGATCTTCGCGTTGACCTTTCGGCACTCGACCACATTCCCAGCGACCAGCTGTACATCTTCAACGGATCTCCACCCCCTGCCAATGTTTCTGACCCGCTAAACAACATCACTGGTCCTGCCGGCGTCATTCCCAGTGAAAAGAGCTACAGTTACCACTTCAGCCAGCAGGCCGCCTATGAAGTGCCTGGTGGCAGCGTCAAGATCCTCGACACTCAGACTTTCCCCGCCGCTTTCGACTTTGCAGTCGGTCTGTTCACTATCAAGCCCGGCGCTATGCGTGAGCTCCACTGGCATACAACATCCGACGAATGGGACTTTATCATCAGCGGACAAGGTCGTCTGACTGTGTTCCAAGCCCCGGCGTCCTCGCGCACCTTTGACTTCCAAGCCGGCGATGTCGGCTACGTGCCGGTGGTCACTGCACATTACCTGGAGAACACCGGCACCGAGGATCTTGTTTATCTCGAGGTCTTGCAGGCGCCACTCTACAACGACGTCAGTGTCGCTCAATGGTTGGGTCTCACGCCTAAGCAGGTGGTCAAGGATCATCTTGGCTTCTCTGAGGATACACTCAATCGTCTGCCCAAGATCAAGCCTTTCATCTTGCCTGGCGACACCAATCTGCAGCAGACCAACTTTACTGCCGAAAATGAGTAAGTTTGATGCTCATGCAAGGACGAGATACCTAGTTACCTAGTTAGTCGTGTTTCTCTGAGGGCTTCTGGTTGCAGCAGTTGCGTTGTTGGACCTTTGGCTTATGATATGTAGAGGCCATGATTTTAATGATCAAGTTGGACGCTCATCTCACTCGACTTATTGAGCATGAGTTCGTGATTGTCTTGTATTAAGTCGACTATAAGCTCTGTTGTCTTATTATATGATTTGCTAAGCTTTGTTCTTGTTCTTAGCACTGAACGAAGATAATCCTCTTATACCTTCACTAATATGTTTCGAAGACCAAGACGCTGATTGGTACCTGCGTCAGCATGATGTACACTAATAAACCCAATCTTAGAGCAGCAAGTATTGCGCGATTCCCAAGCAAAGGAAAAGACTGATTTGACTTGCTAAGTGACATTCCAGTCACGAATCCAGGAATTTGAGCCCTCCTCTATGTAGTAGAGATGGATCTCAGGGTTGTTCTTCTATTCCTGAACATCTCCGAGTCGTACCTTACGCCATTCTGCTTCATCCTTTGCAGTATCACGCTTTGATACGTTCCGGCGCCAAGCTAGGAAACCCTCAATGCAGCCCGTAAACCCATACATCTCCAAGGCTGTTACTAGCATCTCCGCCCATGAGTCCTGGCTTTCTTCGGTCAACTTGAAGCCGCCACGAGCAAAAGGAACTGTGGCGATCCAGAACCGAGGGACGTAAGCTGTGCTTGCCCAATCTATGATTGCCGCAACTCTGTCACCATCGTCGGATACAAGAATATTGGTCGGTCCTTGGTCATCATGGAAGAGAACGAATGTATCATCGTAACTTGGCGGGGCCACACTCGATATGTCTCGCATATAGACTCGCAGCTTCTCAGCAGAACGAGGTTCTATAGTCCTTGGGAACCAGGTGTGTATTGGGCTTTCATGAGGGTCTCCTTCCATCAGCGACAATATACCAGGGTCGCAGCCCGAGACTGTCTGAAAACGATGAGAGGTTTTGCTGGCCACAGTCAAGGTATGTTGGGCCACTTCCTGTGCAATACCGAGTCTCTGATTGTGGGTCAATTGTGCCCACGCCGAGTCCAGCGTGCGAGCATGAATCCGCCTCGTGATGAGAAATGACCGGTTGATGGATTTGTCGACCCACGAGTAAAGTACTTCGGGTACTGGTATAGCGGGAAAATGCTCACGGATGAAAGCGATAGTCTCCGATTCCAATTTGATACCTTCCTTCCATGCATGAACTTTGCAGACAGCTTCGCCGCCAAGTAGCCATACAGCACTGCTGGAGCCGGCCTCGTAGATGAGTTGATGCATAGAGCATGAGGCCTGAAACGGCGAAGAGTGACTGATGAAGTCGGTAGAGTCTGTCCATGCGGCACAAGATGGAACACGGATTGTCCATCGTTCCAGGACGCAAGCGAAGTGGGTGGGGAAGTCGTGGATCCATTAGTCCTTAAGCATTCGACGCTTGTGCCTAATTCCAGGGTGTCGAGACGTGATTGCGTTATGAATTTGTTGCAGGGTGGATTCATCTCGCTTCTTAAACGTTACTAAGCAGAATCGCAAGGTCAATCTCAATAAGCGCATACCAATACATTGCGCCGAGGATTAAAGGATCGCTGTTATTCTACTTAGAATCTGAATCACCGCTTCTTTCTGAAAGCTGGAATAAGGTGTTCTTGCGGCGTGAAGGTAGAGATGACGGAGTGTTCAAAACAAAAACAAGTGGTTTGCGACGTCGCGTCTATTATTGGCCGTAGCTTAATGCGGCCTGTACTACAAAAGACTCTTGGCATGCAACCATTAGAATGGCACTATAGTAGATATAAAAAACTTCTAAGATAAGAGATATTAAATCTATAACTAGAAATACTACTAGAAGGTATAGGTCTTTCCTTTTAGTCTAATAGTAAATAGTAGTTATAAGTCCTAAACTTTACCTTTATATATATAAGAACTAGGATTTAAGTCCGAACTAGAATCCTTAGAAAACTAATCCTTATATAAAAACTAGATAAGCTATAGCCTTTGGGTTTGTTTGCCATTTTTTTAGGGTTACTGGGGGCTGAGGTGGTCAGGCACACCCATCAAGCTAAGCTAGGTGTTGCCATCTCAGCTAGCCACACAAGTCCTTTGGAACCTCCGCATCACAGTCTTTCCATGTCGCCTCGTCTGATACCAAGACCAAAGGATGGCCTCAGCTCGAGAGCATCAAGATCAGCCGAGTCCTTCCCAAAGACGACGTACCTTGGCTCCCACTCCTGATCGAAGTCACTTGCGTCAGAGCGAGACGAAGCATTGCGCATCTTGACAGGGAGAACTGCCTTCTTCGCTCCCTTTTGCATGCAAACGTATCTCAAAACAAACCATCGAAGCTGTCTGATACCGTAAAGCGCATGGGTTCTCGATGGGACAGAAAACGTAGCATCCAGCTCTTCCAGCGTCTGGTTGCGCGTTTCGGGTACGAACATCAAGATGAGAAAGAATCCAACAACACACCAGGCGGCATAGTAGGTGAATGCTCCTGTGTGTCCGAAAACGGCCAGGAATCGAGGAAACGTGAAGCTGAGGAGGAAGTTAAAGAACCTATCGCAATATGGTCAGCATTTGAGATCGTCGAGTAACAAGACTGAGGACTGGCTAACCAATTGATGGCGGTCACCAAACTCATTCCCAGGTCTCTGCAATACAATGGCATCGACTCGGAACCATATACAAAAGGAACTGGCCCTTCTCCTGCAAGAGGGAAAAATCATAGTCAGTAGCTAATGCGCTGGCAAAGTGAATGGGAGAAATAAACCAACCTGGAGAATATGCAACGCTAAACAAGTCTGTTACAAAGTTAGCCACGGCTGACTGTTTGTGAGCCATTGGAAGAAGGAGAAACATACACATCCCGGTAGTCACGAGCGCCTTTCTCGTAGTCGAATTGTTGGCCGTGTACGCCAACCCAATCATCAGTTGGAAGACCGCCATGAATGGGAACGTTGCCAGCAACAAGATACGTCTTCCGAAGGAATCGATCAAAGGGATAGCTGGGATAGCACAGAAGAAGTTGATAATTCCGAAGCCTAGTGACAGCAAGGTGACTTGCGTGCTGTATTTTTCAACAGCAGTAGAATTGGCATCACTGAATATACGGCTTGAGTAGTAAGGGAAGATATTGCTATACATGCATTAGCTGAGCTCTGACTCACGCGAAGGAGAGAAGGTCACTTACACGCCGCAGAACTGCTGGAAGAAGAGGCAGATGGTCGAAGCAACGATGGCCCTTCGATTGCGTGCGTTCGTGAAAAGCTCCGCAAACCGGTTGTGTTGAGACCGTATCTTCTGCTCATTCTCGAGCATATGATAGACAAGAAACATGTCCCGTGCCGCTTGTAGCCGACTTCGTCGAAGACGCTCAAAAGACCTCCATGCTTTGTGAAAGTGTTTCTGTTTGCTCTTTTGGTCTTTGGATCGACGAGCTGCTTGGAGGAGCCATCGAGGACTTTCAGGCAGTGTGTAAACATAAGCACACACAATGACTGGGAAGATGCAAGGGCTGCCAATCACCAAGCGCCAGTTCTCGGTCTTGGAGAAGACTACTCCACTTATGTAACCACACATGATACCGAAAGCGGTCCCTTGTATGCATCAGCTGGAACGCATAATGTCAAGCTTCAGTACTCACACATCTGCCACTGCATCGTGAGAGCTCCTCTTATAGCCTTTGGCGAGCATTCGGAGGAGTAGATAGGTACTGTGGCTGACTTGACACCGATCCCGACCCCGAGAAAGAACCGTGCAACAAACATGTGTTCCCAAGAATTGGTAAAGGCCTGCCAGACGCAAGTAACACATGAGATAAAACAACTGATGAAAATGGCACCGCGTCTGCCGAAGTAGCGGTTGATTGGATCTGTATTGATGTCAGATACCCCAGCAAGACAGAAACATTTGCATACCGGTAAGCCAACATCCTAGAACGGCACAGCATAGATAGGGCGCCGAGTTCAGCAAGCCAGTGATGTCGTTGTATCTCTGCCGATGTTCGATTGGATCGGGTATATTCAAATCATTGACCCACCACAATTGAGCTGCATTCACTGCCGTCTCGTCCCATCCCTGCACAGCAGCTCCGATCGAACAACAGATGATCATAGCATAGAGTGTTGGTGTCTGGCGCCATTTGGTCCATCGAGAACGAGGATTCGATCCTTCTTCGTAGAGTATTCTCCGTTCTTCTGGATCCAGGGAGAGACCGTCTGGCCGGTCTTGTTGATGAAAGGCATTTGGGTTCTGAGCAAGGAAGGCTGCCTTGCGAAACAGGGCATCATGAGTTTGGAGGGCTGTCTCATCGAGGAATTTCCTGACCAAGTCAAGCATAGCCTCGTGAGTTTTACCCCGGAAAGGATTCACCAGCTGACCGTCCAGTGCGATCACCTCGTCAACCTTCCCATTATGTCGCTCTTCACTCGAGATACTCGAAGTGTCCATGATGTATTGCACTCTGCGTCCAAGTTGCTCATTGAGAAACAGAACTTACAGGAAGGGAGACTTGGGTCATCAAATACCCTCACGCTTGTTGCTCTACTCCGTACAGCCTCGTGTATGGTCAGTGTACACGGCAAGGATCTGCAGGAAGGATCCCGCGAGCTGCAGGCCCCAGGCAGCGAGGCTGAGGAGCTGACCATGCATGCGATGCATCTTTCTGGCATGGAATAGTGTACAGCGCATCGACTGCGCCCTGCAAAATATTGAGAGAAAAAAAAGGTGCCTCGGCGGGATGAGATGTGGTGCTTTGCCAAGAAAACGCGACGGAAAGTCCACCACCTCACTTCCTTCTTCTCTCGTTGGCGATATCTTCATCTGCGCCCGTGGGACTTCCCTACAAACCATGTGTTTAAAATGTCAGTGATGTGCTCACGGAGATGTACCTTGATCCATGTGCGGCCCCGCTACTGCATGCCGGGTCCTGCGTAAACAGGTATTTGTCGCATTCATGCAGAAGGATGAGCGGCCAAGCTTGCACAGCCAGGTGGATAGGTCCCGTGTCCAATCATCGTCCTACCGGCTTGATTTTCCGCCCTCTTACTTGGACATGCAAAGGCACTCTTGATTTACGTGGCTTTCAGCTGGCAACCCTCTCCATGCATGGCCTGAGTTTGTCATCGATATCCTACGTTGGTGGCTTGCTTTGAAGCCATTATGACTCCCTACCCCCGACTCCATTCATCTCCACATTTTCCCCATCCTCATGGACTGGATTGTTAGTTGACAGGAAACATCGCCGCCATGTCTGTCTATCAGCCCGTCGGCGACACGGTCGCTTTGACTCTTCTGGCATATCAGCTCTATCGAAAGGGTTATCAAGTGGCCAAGTCTGCACCAGAGGAGTTCAAAACATTGCTTGACGAGCTGAATGTATTCAAAAAGACAGTCTGGCAAGTACAAAAGTCATTGAAAGACAGTGGCGAAGTCTTGGGAGAGGACATCGTTGCTATCTGTACGAATGTTCTCGTAAAAGAGTTTCAGCCTCTTGTCCTCAAGTATGAGAAGCTTGGTAAGCTGGGATTTGTTGATTAGCTCCCATTCCTGCTAAACTTGTGTCTAACACGATTATTCAACAGCATTCGCCGAGCGCGGACAGCACTGGATCCGACGAATCCAATTCGCAGCAGACCAGGATGCTATCAAGACAGCCTATTCGAAACTGGGCAGGGCTCAGGCGGCGCTCCAGGCCTGGCTCACACTGGACACAAGAGATGCTTGCAACCAATATTTTGATACGATCAAGAGGGAGATTGCAAATCAGCAGCGTAGGCACAACTCGATTGGGTCCATACCTCTGGAGCGAGTCACAACTGGACCAAGCCTAGAAATCGGCCCAATCAGGTCTCTCGACCACAGAGTCGATAGTGTACTGGGCTCGGAACCAGATCAGTACTCATCGTCCTCTCGTCTTGGTAGAACTCCATCAAGTCGTACCGCCCAAATGTCGCCTGAGCTCAATAGTGTAGGCTTACGAAGTCCGTTTAGCGGATTTCAACCAACGGATGCTCAGTTCGGCGTTCAAGTTGGCATTGCCTCTCCTCGTCGGACGTCAATAAGCCTGAACTCAGCGGCGGATGCTCAATCCGAAACGAGCAGCGAGCACGTTTCTGTAGCGGTCCAGGGGGTTTCATCAATCCGTCGTGGTTCCGCACTTTCCAACGACATCCGTGGTCTGGCCCCCGACCCCATGTCTGATGTCGGCGGACCGAAAGCGAACAACTCTGCTGATACGAAAACATCTACAGTGGACGAGATGTTTCTCCGACAATTCACTAGAGCAGTAGATCCCCGTCCGGAGCTTGAAGAGGTCTTCCGGAAGAGTGCAATGGAGGATATGATCCCAACCACCAATTACCAGACCTGGATCTATCGTGCGGTCTGGTGGGTTGCGAAAGCTCACACGATCTGGAGTATTTTGAAGGACGCTCGTGTGGGTTTGTCTGCGACGCCTTTTTCGTCGACTACCGATTGGATCACGGAGAACATCACTCTAGAACAAACCATCGTCGACCTTATGAAGGCTGAGTACATTCTTCATGAGATAGTCTTGGCAAGATTACAAGTCGGTGATCACGTCACTTGGGCTTCGATGAGAAGGCTTCAAGATCTCTCGACCGCCATCAAACATGGCTTTGTACGGGAAAGCCGAGGCGTCAATCTAGACATCAGTGTCCTCCTGAAACAACGCACCTCACTCGCGGAACCTTTTGTACAGCCACTCGAACAAGAAGCCGCAATGCCCGCTGCTATCGATACCATGGACGACAGCTCGAGGTTCCTCGAAGTCGACGAGGATATCGCAGGCTATCAAGGAGAAAGGATTCTCTATAGGACGTTTGTCAATGCGCAGATTGGCGACAAGGGGTACGCGCGCAAGTCACCGAATGCACCATATCTTCTCGTCCTATGGATGCAGAAATACGGAGCTGATTTTGAAGTGTCACTGCTGAATCAGTACGGAAGCTTGGCACTCAACCTATCCGTAGGTAGGAGCGAGGCTCAAAGGTACGATGAGGAGCTCGCAGCGCATGGTAATGACCTCCGACTGGACTTTCCCGGCCAGAAGGTGATCGTCAAGTTCCTGTCCAATGCAAATGCTGAGGATTTCATCGCTCGCCCACGAGCTTTTTTCGAGCAAGTCAAGGATCGGTACCCACGGCATGATGAGTTTCTTGTGTTTCGTGCAGGTTTGCATTCCTCACAAGGACCAAGAAGAGTACGGCATCGCACTCGGGCTGAAGATGATTCGACACAACCTTCACGCCCGTGCGAGATCAGCTTGTACAACCATGTTCCTACACAACTCTGGAAGCTGACTCGTCGTCTGGTTCTTTGCTCTGTGCCGAGCAAACGTTCCACCCCACAACCCTTCTCCAAATCCGTATGGTTGCCTCTGGATCACGTCAGAGTCAGTGTTACCTCGAGAGAGGTCAAGCTTCTTTGGTCTGACTGCGGGCATCTCGAGAAGAAAAATCTAGGCGACTATCGAGAGGAATACGGATACGTATACAAGGCCGGTGAACCGAACCAGGAACTCCATCTCGTCTTCAAGACGGCAGAGATTGCTGCTGAATTTGCCAATCATATCCTACTCCCTTTCGAGACAGGGCTACATTTGGATGGGCAGATTCAAAACGCCACAACAATACATTCTCTTCGTTTCGTCAAGAGGGAGACACGAATTGTCGTGTTGCGCGACCTGAATGCCCCGGAGAACGCTGGTTATTATTTTGCCTTGGTTTCGACGGAACGCAGCCCTAACAGCCATAGTCACTCAAGAATACACTTCGCAGACGCCGACAATGATGTGAAAGTGGATTCTGGATTGTCACAAGCGGAGCTGCTACATCTGCGTCAACCAAGATATATTTCTGGCTTCACCAACTTGACCTCTATCGAACCATCAACATCCATCGACAAGGTTTCGGCATGCAAAACGATACGCAGCATAGCATGTGGTGAGATTTTCCGTTTCGATTCACCCGAGGAGCTGCAGACGTTCTTGAGGGCCTTGACGGGCTGGAAAATCATCTACAGCCGCCGTGCTCGCAACATACAGCTAGGAAGCAAGGGTCTTCGTCCTGCCTCTTCAGCCGGTGCCGGAGAGATTCAGATCTGGGAACAAAAGCGAGTCGCGCCTCGGTCTGATCTTTATGACATACGCCTCGCCGTGCGCGTCGACGATCGTGGTGGTGGACCGAAGTGGTATACCACGAGTCTAGGCAACACTGGTGACTTGGAACAGTCGAGGGCTACGCGTGTGACCATAAAGCCCACCAAGGAGCCGCTGCAGCAGGGCACGTTGCTCGAGACGAGAGAGATCAGAGCATCATATGATCGCCAAGGCGGCGATGCGGATGCTTTGGCGGAGAAGGACTCGCAGACCAAACACTCGAAACTCATGATCGAGTTTGGAGAGGGTCAGTATGCGCGCGAGATGCTCAGCGTGGCTGAAGGGCAGTTTCCCAGCTGGGCGGGTAGGTGATGATACTCTTACTTTCGATTCACAAGCAAGAGACGGATATGATGACCAGTGTTTTGGACCAGTGTTTTGGACCAGTGTTTTGGACCAGTGTTTTGGACCAGTGTTTTGGACCATTGTTTCTTTAGTACCTGGATACCCTCTATATATGTTCACCTTCGCGATTGTTTCTTCCCATATAAAACAGGTACTGCGATTCGAACTCATGCGACGCCTCGTCGAGTTCCCTAAAAAGCCATTCGATGAGTTCCGTCGAGCACCTTACCGTCGCACCCAAGCCCGGCATGATTCTCCCCATGACAATCTCTTCCAGCGTCCTAACCACGACGCCCGGCCTTGTTTGTCGCGCAAGCTGACGACCCCCTCCAAAACGCACACCGTGAAACCCCCCAAACCCAATATCAACCCAATAGCAAAGCGGCACGACGAAATTGCAATCGAACACATTTACCTCCAACTTACGGATATCACCCAAAAACCTCGCAGCACCGGACGCAGCAAACCGAGACCAAGGTATTTGCGCAGACATACCCGCCACCCCTTTTCCACCCACCGACTCCGTGGTCCTGAAAAACTGGATTTTGGCAGGTTGCACCCCGGCGTAGAAGGTTACTTTGGGATGTAATTTGGAGAGGAGCAGTGCCATGTATTCATCGCGTGTTTGTTTCGAGACCGTCAGCAGTGGATGCGAGAACAGGGTGCTGTTGTCGCCGGAGGAGGAGGAGGAGGAGGAGCAGGAGGAAAAGACGTTTTCGTAGATGGCGAGGCGGAGCTCGGGGGGGAGGGCGGTAAATGTCATCGTAATGTGCTTTCTCTCACTTTAGTCTGGGATTTGTGGTGTCGCGGGCTTTTGGTGTGTTTGGCAGGTCGTTCGTGAAGGCGAGATTCCTGCCGTGTTGTTGGAGAATGGACACGGCTGACCTTTATCAAACATAGCTGCTCTGGTCGCATTGCTTGGTCAGGGTTTCTTGTACTCGTTTTGCTACAAGGTTTTTCTTCTCGCAATGAGTGAGCGTGACGCTTTGCAGGCCATGAGGTCGAATGCGATAAATCCCGCATTAGGACCTCAAAGCACTGTTGGCAAACCTGGTTCGTTATTAAAAGATCTCGTCCATTATAGATAGAATACCAATTCAATTCACATGTCGCAGTAGGTCTAATTGTGAGATGACTAATAGGAAAAAGTCAAAAGCGTCAGAAACTCCAAGTGTCAAACATCCTTTCCCTTCTGCTGTGCCCTTGGTAGATAACGTATTCGCTACAAAGGCAGCTTCAAACCGGGAGAAAAAGCACCAGTGGCCATGCTACTCATTCAGGCGCCTGATGATGCGACTGTATGTCTCATTCATGGGAAATAACAACGTGTGTGTTGTTACGAGATTCGCAAGACGTTGGTCTGGCTCAATACGCTACTTGCTTTCTAACCCAAATACAGCCATGATATCACCTCACATCCCTACTCGCAGTTTACAACCCTGTCGCCAATCACGAATCTCGTCTCCGCAGGTCCTTTACCACTGAGGATGGCGATGACTTGTTCCCACTCCGACCCACCAGCAGTCGCGAGCAAATTGGCGTTGCCAAACAAGAACAGACCCTGTCTCGCACGAGAAAGAGCAACACAGACACGATTAGCAACGTTCAGGAACCCGACAGTGTTGATGAAGTTGTTGCGCACGAGCGACAGGACGATGATGTCGTTCTCTTCTCCTTGATAGGAGTCGACCGTGACGATCTTGATGCGCTTGTCGCCAAGTCCTTCAATCTTCTTCAGTTCGCGGGTGAGAAGGCGTCTCTGGCCATTGTAAAAGGTCAGAATAGTGATCTGGTCAGGCTGAGCTCCCTTCTCGATCAAGCCATGGACAAACTCTACAACCAAGATGGCCTCGCGTTCGTTGTAAGTAGATTTGAACGCGTCTTGAGCTTCGTGGTTCTCATGATGGAAGAAATACGTCTTGCAATCCTTGATACCGGGTACAGCAGGGCGATCGAGGGTACACTCATGGTCCTGAATCTTGTTTCCATAGATGGGCCAGAGTAAACGTCTGACTTCGGGTGGCATGCGTCTCTGCACGGCGAGCATCTTGTACTCTACAGTATTGTCTGCAAGGCGTTCGAACAGAGAAATGTCGTAGTGTTGGTGGTTGTGGGTGACCTTTTGGGCTCGTGGTCTGAGTTGTTCATGGTCTCCAACGAGGATGAGATGCTGCAACGAAGGCAGAAACATGCTCATCATGTTCGCTTCGAGACACTCTCCAGCCTCTTCAACCAGCACAATTCGAGGCTTGAGTGCATGAATCATGGGCCGATACTTGGCAAAGCCGGTACTGGTGCATCCGATGACTTTTGCATCCTGTAGAACCTGGAGTTTCTTGACGTAGTTGCCGATCCGACGACGCTGAACCTCAAAAGCCCACTTGCATGCAAGGTCCCTGACACGCTTAATGATCGTCTTCTTCTTGTCGTCGACAAGGAAGTGATAAAGTGCGAGACGGAAGTTCGAGGGAAGTTTGTTCAGATCCGCATATTTGCTGCTGTTGAGGATCCTCTTGGCGTCCTTTTCTGGATTCTTTAGACGTTGGGCAGGAGGCAAATCGATGACGCTGTGGTCGATAAGAGGAATGAACGAGCCTCTGAGCCTCTCGATCTCGTCGTTCTGTACTGCCCTCTCAGCAGTTGCTTCATCCACTTCCTCTTCCTCCTGCTCGAAGCTTTCGAATCCAAACTCTTGGTCCGAGGGCCAATTCGAATCGCTGCTAGACAATGGGGCATCCTGTCCCAACCATCTGACGATCGGAGAGGCGCTTGCGATCGAGGAGTCACCGCTTATCTGCCAGTTGGAGTTCTTCAGCGAATCAATGTGTTTGGCAGTGAGGTGGTCAGTGAACATGTCTTCATCCATTGATCGGGGATCGTCTCTGCTCTCATCAAACGGCGCAAGCTCACGCTTGAAGTCCTTCTCTAGTAATCTCATACTCGAGTGTGCAGCATAGAGATCCTTGGGCTGAACAAGCTCACTTGAGCTCATTTCCTCCATGATGTTGAACAGGGTACGTTTGCGAACGATGCCAGTGTCGGTTGAACGACCGCCGAGTCGAATGAAGGAACTTTCGAAAGTGGCAATGTGTCGAAGCAACTGATCGAGAGCATGGTTGGTCTGGCACGCGATGACAAGCGGAGGCACCACCTCACCAGGTTTAGCCTTCTGTCTTTGTTCTTCCATCTTGGCCAGCATGACGCGGAGGGCAATGACGGAAACGTGGGTTTTTCCAGTGCCGGGCGGTCCTTGAATGAGTGCCAGTTCTTTGGTGACGATCTGACGTAGAGCGTCCATCTGCGACTTGTCCAGAAGCCCAGAGTCCGAAGGCAGTCGCTGCTTGAGAATGTCGAACTCGATGTCGTCTTCATTGCCAGTAGCAGGCGACAGATCCATGACGGGGTCATTCTTGACGTAAGCTGGTGCACCAACCGTGTGGCGGCCAATTTCATTGTCGGCGAGCGATAAATAATCAGTTCTGTTGGAGAGGTCGATGAGATCGATTGGCCCGTTGGTTGCCTCATCGCCGGCAGGGGTGATGACATATTCTTGGAGGGGAGTCCTGATGGGTTAGCGCAACGGACACGAGGGAAAAGAGGACCGACCTACTTCTCTTTGGTCATGCGTTGAATAGCCATCATGTTGTGGCGTTGAGCCTCGAAGAACGAGGACGTCTCTTCAACAATCACGTACTCTTCAGCCGGGTCGAATATGGTCTCCTCAGGACGAGGAAAATAGATGTCAATCTTGGGAATGCTTTCGTTGAGCAGAAACAGCGGCCGAGCAGCCACGACGGCAATGATGATGGTCTCCTGGAACTTGTCTGATGCAGGAGAAAGGGCAATGAGTGAGCCAGTCGTGAGGCGCTTGGATGTCTGCCAATCGATCTTGACGCCTGCACGGAAGGTCGAGAAGCACATGCGTACACCAAGACCGCTTCTGGCCAGGGTGATACCAGTCACAAATGCCTATGTTTGTCAGATCACAGTCGCCGAAAGCAACAATATCTCGATCGATAGAGCATTACTCAGTGCTCGAATTGCATCTCGGTAGATTAAGAGGACATGGTGAAGAATTGGAGATTCGAGGACTTGCCTTTTCGTAGATGCCGATACCAGGCGAGGTCTCTTTGTGGTCAAGTTCTTGATGGTGGGGAGAATCCCTGAAGAGCTCGATTGCTCTGCGTAGGGCAAAGGTGGACTCCTCGCGTAGAAAGTTGTATTGCGCGGTCAAATGTTCCTCTTTGGAGGACCAATTGCCGTTGATCTGATTATCAACAACACGCGGATCGGCGCTGAGCAGCGGACGCTTCATCTCATCAGTGTCGGGCACTTCTGGCAGTAGATGCCATTCCGGATCAGTGTCTGTCGGCAGACCATCCTTGAAATAGTCGTTGATGGCTGTTTCGTGCGGTAGTCGAGACATGACGGCCAGACGAGGTTGTGATTGGTGGAGGAAGAAAGAAGACAGGTCAAAGAGTTGCGCAGGCGGGAGTCTTGACAAGGCACGGAAGGCACACAGCAGTCATCTCACAATCAAAGTGGGCTTGAGCGACGGCTTCCTGCCTTGCTGAAACAGCCATGCTCCCTTTCTTGGTGCCGGAAACATGCAGCCGGTGAAAAAGAGGATCAGCACGGGCAAACAAGCAGCATTCTATCTTCGCAGCCATCGTGACAGCCGATGACTGCTGTCCGAATATGAACATCATGTCCAAGGTAACAACGGTTCACTGCTCTGGAGTCGACACGCTGGTTGGATGAGGGAGCTCTCGGTGGGCTGGCTCATGACATGTGCGTGTCAAGGCCCTACAAGTGGTATACGCTCAGCAGCCATGTGATGAGCGCGAAGCAGCCGTTCCAGAGCACTGAGAGAAGAGTCTTGTTCGGCGGCTAAGAAGGCACGGCTAACAGGGCACGGCGGAGGGCTTGAGTGACGGCTAAAGTTCGGCAACCCCACAAAACGAGACCCCCAAGATGGCCGTGAATTGAGTTACATATATAGACTAACATTTACCACATGTTTGATTGAGCAGATATTCAGGGTGTCTCGGGTGCACGGCTATATCTTCCGAGCACTGGAATCCTTACGCGACAGCACCGCATGCAAGAGATGGTGGTTGCGACCAGTCGTAGCAGCACATAGTCTGGACAAGTGATTTAGAGAGCACACGCGCAGAATGGTGTCTTTCGAGGACGACGATGACCCGATAGCAGGTGAGAGAGGTGTGCAGTCCATGCTGTGCCATACGCCACTAATGCGCGACAGGGTCCGGCGACGAGTCGCAAGATGAAGACGACAACATGGACGACAATGACAACGACAACGACAACGACAACGATGAGGGAGAGGCAGAAGACGAGGGCGAGGGCGAGGGCGAAGACGAGGGCGACGGCGACGGCGACGACGATGACAACGACAACGATCAAGACGAAGACCAAGAGCAGGACGACGACGAGGACGCGGATCAAGAGGCCGAGTCTCGCTCACAATCACGGCGCGAGAGCCGCGCATCTCACTCGCAATCACGACCGCCCAATCCCACCGTCATGCTGACCTCGCCCTCACCACGCGCCTCGGCACACCACTCGCCCAGCACGCTCTCCATGCCCGCCGTGCGCCCGGAGGCCGTCTCTGCCTCGATCTACGACATCGTGCCGACCATGGCCGCTCCCCAAAGCACCTCGATCAACGCCGTGACGGCTACTCCAGACATGCGCTGGGTCTTTAGCGGCGGCTCGGATGGCTACATACGCATGTACAACTGGATCGAAACAGCCAATGCCAAGGTCCCTTTGACCGTTGCCCAAAAACACCCCTTTGTCGACAGCGTCATGAAGGCTGGTTCCTTGACGACATACTGGGAGAACGAAGAGACTTCGGTGCGAACGCCGCCAGCCCAATCCGCCGAAGAGCCCAAAGAGTCGTCGCCCGTCTATTCGCTTGCTGTCCAGCACCAGGCAGTCTGGCTATTGTCCGGCCTCGAGTCTGGCTCCATCAACCTGCAAACATGCCGTCATCAAGCGGGCACCAAGATTCTAACATTGCGTGAACACACTTCGGCTGTGTCGGTGCTGAGCCTCGCCCAAGACGAATACTCTTTTCTGTCGGGAAGTTGGGACAAGACCATCCTCGACTGGGACCTGAACACGGGCAAAGTCAAGCGATCTTTCAAGGGAAGTGGCGGTCAGATCTCTGCCCTCGAGCGCCGTCCCGAATCCTCTTTGCCCGTACCGCATATCGCAGAGGACCACCAGATACCAAGTCCTACCTTCTCATCCAACAACGCTGCAAAGCCCCTGACGAATGGTGTCGGTCCCGACCAAAGAAGAGGCTCTAAAAACACCGAAAATGGCACCGAAGATGCCGCTGGCTCTCCTGACGGCTCGCTTTTTGGCGACGACAGCGGCTCGTTGTTCGGAGACAACGACAATGCCAATGGCAACGGCGGCGCATTCGACGATGACGACGAATTCGCCAAGGCAATTGCTACAGGCCTGCAACAAGCAGACCAAGAAGACACAGAAATGACAGACGCAGGTGGCCCCGTCCAACCTCCGGAGACAACAGCCCCCGAACAGACAAACTCTGCCGCAGAACCCGCAGACGAAGCCGCACCTCAACCCACCGAGCCCCTTTTCCAAGGCCTACCACACTCAGAAGAAGCACCCCTGACCAACGGCCTTCACACCGAAGACTCCCATCCCGCCCAAACCTCCGAAACAACCTTCCTCGACGCCTCCATCGACGGCACCATCCGCATCTGGGACCAGCGTGTGTCAACGCCCATCGCCACCATCGCACCCACACACGGCGTGCCGCCTTGGTGCATGGGCGCCTGCTGGTCAGTAGACGGCAACAGCATCTACGCGGGCCGCCGCAACGGCACCGTCGAGGAATACAACATGCACAAAGGCTTCCGCATGTCTGAGCCGCAGCGCACCTTTAAATTCCCCGCCGGCAGCGGCGCAGTCAGCGCAGTGCGCGCTATGCCAAACGGGCGACACCTGGTCTGGTAAGCACCCTCTTCTCCATCACCTTGCCACCTCAACCCTTTGCTAACGATACACAGCGCTTCCTACGATATCCTGCGTCTGTACGACCTCCGCGACCAGGAAAACGCGCGCTCCACCGTCCCCTTTCTGATCGTGCCCGGCCACCGCACCGGCGTCATCAGCGCCCTGCACATCGACCCCGCCTGCCGCTTCATGATTTCGACGGCGGGCAACCGCGGCTGGGAGGGCGCGTCGACCGAAGTCATGCTGGGCTACGAGATCAACGTGCCGCCGTCACTTTGAGAAAGGACTGGCAATGTTGAAAGCGTTGACTTGTCGAGTGGGCCCAGCGATGCACTACACCCTTTTTTTGTCTACATGATACCCGTAGGAGTGAGATTCTTGGATGCGGATTTAGTAGATGTTTGCTCAATGCATGGGATTTTTAGATATTGATGCCTTTATCCTTTTAGCTTTCTTTTTGACACAAGTGTTTGCTAGATAGTAGAGGAACCGCCTTGAACAAACACGCGTTTGACTAAAGCTGGAGACTTACAAGCATCTCGAACTACAGGGTTGGTGCCTTTTAGATGAATTTCGGTCAACTCGACTGCCATTCTTCTCTCTGCAGCGGGTATCCAAGTCCGACGATTCAAGAGCGTGGTCAAAAGACATTAGCAAATCCATCAAGGAAGAGACTTTGTCGAGAGTATGTCTTGATTAGCCGTGATACGTAAAGCTGCCATAATCATGTTTCCCATAAAAAGTATGCTTCCATGAAGTCCCCATAACGCCCAGAGTTGTTTCCCAAATGTACTCGCGCACGCCAAAGTCAAAACCCCCCCTGACACGGCTTTTTCGGTGACTGTCCCCAAAACATGACGGCCCTTGCAACTCCCCGTCCAGATCATCATCGTACACTTCCCAGTTCGACCCGAACACCGAAATATCCAAAAAGCAACACCCAGCCCCAACGCCGGGGTAGCAATGTGGAGAAGGGAAAAACAGACATCAACAACATCAGTACTTGACGCCATTGGGCATACCACGCCCCGCGACCCTGAAAGCAGGCGAGTCGACCTCGGCGACAGACTCATAGACGTCCCCAGACATCTTTGCAAGGGTGATCCTCACACGATACGTGCCGGGCTCGTGCACGCACAGATCTGCAAAGGCGACTGCGCCGACGACGTCGCCGCGGTGCTCCCGCGGCATGTACGCGAGTTCGTGGCGCGTGGGCTCTTGCACGCTGTCCATGAGTTTGGCACCGGGGGCGGCGGTGAGCAAGTAGCCTGCGGGTAGAGGACGAGCGCCACTGCTGGTTTCGGCGACGAGGGATGCGACGGCGAGGAGGCCTGTTGCGCTTGAGGTGCTGCTGCGGCTGCTGCTGTGGCTGCGCGAGGAGACGAGGATTGTGGCGTTGAAGATGCTGCCTGAGCTGAGAGAGGTGGGTGGGGCGGAGACCACAGTCAAGGAGTAGGTGGATGAGAGATCTGCGCGGCCGCTGCGGGTGCTGCTGGGTGAAGGGTAGTCGTTGCGGGTGCTGCGACGAGAGCTGAGGGCTCGGGTCAGTCGTGGTCTTGACATTGCTCTTGAGTAATGAGAGAGGTGGCTAAGATGTGATGGTGGATATGAGTCAAGAAAGGGGGGCAAGAGAAGATGAAGTAGGCAAGCAAGGTAGAATGTAAAAGGCTGATGCGGAAGACGATGTGCAGATGGGAAGAACGGAGGGCATGGAGACATCATCATGCCGGCGATCTCTCCTCATCCTTGCTCCATTCTCCCAAACTTGGCCTTCGTGGTGTGGGGGCAGGAGAGCATCGATACAAAAATAGGCCAAAGGCCCAATGGTACCTGACGACTGATCCGTGCTCTGCAGGAGTAGCACAGCTCCCAACGTCCCGACTTCACTGACCAAGCACCCGAACTCGAAGAAGTGGAGAGTGGAAATCGGGACTTACTCAACACTGCGAGGGCCGTGGTCATTGCGAGCATAGGTGCGGCGGGCGACGTCTGCCATTGCGGAAGCTTGCTGGTGATCTTCGGTCTGGGTATCTCGTTGTTGATCTTGGTGTTGCTGGGCGATGCGTGCCGATCGTCTGAGGTTCAGGAATCGATCTTCTTCCAGGAGCTGATTTTGATGCTGTCTTCTGCTAGATGGCCTCCGTGTTCTTGTGCCCTGAGTTCTTGGGGGCACTTGATTTCTGGAAGAAGATGCCTGGTCAGCCTGTTGCCGCCGATGCCTTGGATTGGTGCTTTGAGGTTGGGACATTGCACATTGAATATCGCCGTGTGCGTGGTTGACATGAGGAAAAAGAAAGGAAAAAGACCTGGGAAGGGAGCGTGATGACCACAGTCATATATGTTGGGAAGGTATGGCAATGGCTTTTTGAGGCTTGAAGTCAGAGATTTGGAATTTGCTCTTGACAGCTCGCTCTTTTCCCATGGGGTTCGAAACATGTCAGGTCCACTGAGAGTGGGAAGGGCCGAACCGAATACAGGAAACAGCAAAACGGCGATAACGTCTGGGCTGATTTCGTTTCGTACGTACCAGTAGATATGAGAGACTGGTGAGAGATGACAACCCCAGTAAGTGTGGCAGGAAGGTTGTTCTAATAGGTAGAGCAGAGCGGGGTCTAGTCCGGTCGGCGAGGTTCAGCTGGAGGATAGGCTTGCGGGAGCGGAGATAAGATTTTGAGGGATCAAAGATGTCAGCCGACCTCAGTCTATGAGCGGACGGTGGAAAAAGATGTAAAGAGGGTTGCTGTTCAATGATGAAGATGAATTGATCTGATCCAATGCTCATTCCCTGGAGAAGAGTGGTTCTTTTATATCTGCTCCGGCGGGCAGGTCCTCAAGCATGGGTTCCCTTCAGACGGGCCCGATTATTGCAGTGGAGGTCAACCCCATCGTGCACCTTGGTCGATGACAAGGTTCAAGAACGATTAGAGTTAGCCAAATGGTCGGGCGTCGAATCAGGCGTGCCAGAAAAGGTGCCACTCCAGCAGTCTAAGATCTATGCGGACGGACACAGACACTGAACTTGCCTGTTGCAGCGAGATCCACTGCACCCAAGAGTCGCCGGTGCGGCGCGGACTCGATCGGATCAGCCTGAGCCGTTGAGCTGGGTACTGAGGGTCGGGCTGGTAGGGAGTGGGATTGAGAAAGGAGTGGGAAGGAAAAAGCATGGACGTTGTGCAATACGGATCAATCGAGCAGGGACGCTGTCCGAGAAAAGGCAGTCGCATATCGATGCCGGACTTCACATCATCCTAGCATCCACCGACACGGTGTCGGGTCCACGCCGTGGCGTGCTGCTAATCGCTGCAGACGTCTTGGTTCGGTGAGGTGTCTGGTCTAAGCGCGGCGGTTCATTTGACCCGTTTGACGCCAGGCGTGCGCGCTCGGCCAACCACAATGCAGAAGCTCGACGAGCCACGGCGCCGGGTAATCGAGGAACAGGCGCCGGCTTGTGCAACGACGCGCTTCCTCCAGAAAAGGGCAGACGCGAGCACATGGACGTTGAGAGCTGACGGCATTTGCATGAATCCCGCACGTAAGAGGGTAGACCTAGCACCACATTGCATGCCTCCTTTACAGACACGGTGACATTTCTGGCCTGCCTTGCACCTTGCATCTGCTCCGCTTCACCAAAAAGAGGCGACCTCTGAAAGCAGCGCCGGTGGACCGGGTGCCAAGCTGGGAATAGATGACCAGCACGCAACTAACTGCCCCCGAGCCGACACGCGCAATCAATTTCTGAAGAGCCCGATGCTGTGGATGAGCGCCGCCGATCCACGCTCAAGAGCCGCCTCGCGGGTCAAGGAGGTGTGACAAATCTTGTCAATCTGAGATACACTCCATCTCGCCCTTGGGCCTGGGTACGATGCGATGACTTGCAGAATTTGCAGGTGCGGCCTGACAAGCGTGGTCCCGGGGAACCACGACCGGCAAAACTCACACATCTCACCACGCAAAGCATGCAAACCCCTCCTGCCTTGCAGCTTCCAGCTCGTGGCATCTTTTTAGAAACACGCCCACATGCAGGACACACGTCAAGGTCGTCAGAGCGCCAGGAGTCAGGGGAGAGGGCTCGGCCTACTTCACCCAAGCTCCGCACATGTTTAATATACGGCATCGACTCCCACGGTCCGGTCCGCAAACCACGCAACCCATTCAAGCCCTATGGATATATTGATGGCCCGCCTGATCAGCTTTGGTATTGATGGGGATCCCTGTTCGTAGGTTACGATCCCACAACGTTACAAGGCCTTGTCGTCATCAGGTAATATCGCAGAAACCCAGCGTGCGCCTCCGCTTCCAGACCACAGCGTGCGAGCTGCGTGCAGTGCGTGCGTCGGCAGTCTCAATGCGCCTTTTTCATCTATGCGCGAACGGAATGGAAAGTAGGTCAACCATGTTACAGATTTGCAATACTTGCATCCCAGAGATTCGAGCATCGGACAATGCTTTGTTTGCGTGCGTCGGTGATGACCGATCCGGAGCTTGCATTCAACCCAGAAGAACCATTTTTATCCTTCCAGCTATAGTGCCACACCTCTTGCAGATGACTTGTCAACGTTTGGTCGGTTACACAATTGTGACATTGGGCTCGTGGCTACCTGCCGGCGCCCACGCTGGGAACTGCAGGTCCCAGGTACTTCCCAACGGATTGGTCTGAACCCACCTCGGGACACACGATCGATCCAAAAGTCGATTAGCTATGTTTCCGAGGCTGCGGTCAAAACATCTTTGGGTATATCCAAAGCGATGGAGAGGCGTCTGGATGCAAGCCCTTAGCCTCGATGCCTGCCTCCCTGTAGCACACATCTGACCCGTGCAAGAAAGACCTCTCAAACAGCCACTCTTCGTTCTATACGAGGAATACCGACGTCATGTCCTCCTTGGTCCCCGAGGAAGAGATATGTTTCGGAGAAATCAGCCCTATTGAGATGGATCTTTTGCGCACAGCCAACATGTATGCAAAGATCAACAACACCAGAAGGGGAAACTGCAGCACCATCGAAAAAGGCAACTAACGTCCACGGCCTCATGATGCTTGCAACTGCCGCCATTGAATGCTATTGCTTCTGAGGATTGATCTATCGGATCCTGTGTCCGCTCGGAGAAAGGGCTCCTTCGTACCCATGTTGTGATGGCCTCGCGGAATGAAAACGTTTCGGGGTATGCGCTCCAATTAGGCACTCTTACAATCAATACACTCCACGGCCCGAGCACATATATAACCAGATCACTTTGGAACATACATCGCCGACCGGCCGAGAGAAACAAGCGACCGGCAATTCCGCCCATCATGAGATACGATCCAGAGATGAATTCCCAAAGATCTTGAAACACGATGTTAGTTCGTATAGCCATCTGCAGTCCGGGAAATCCTTGATAAAGGCTGGTCCGTGGGTATGTGCCACGAACAGGCGGTTTCCTGATCGACTGGAATCAATCTGTTTCGCCGGAACCGGACCACAATCGTGGGTAATCGCTCATTCGACCAGATATATTACTTTGCAGCATGATGTGCAAGTGTTTAATGAATTGCGTACGAGCGCTTTTCCTCTCCAGTTGCGGCTTCTTGCTCCCGTTGGATCCGAAATGTCGCGAAATCTCTATGCATCCGCTTTGATATCTTTTCTCTGACTAGAAGTCACTCGTGACGACACTTTGGATGCCTGTATCAGATATATTTCGACAGGTCTGCTTCACCGATAGTGTGACACACTTCAGGCCGCCGCGACAGTAACCAAATCATATCCTTCTGGAAACCGGAATCTCCACACAGGCATTGCGAACATGCTGACGCATGATCTTACCTCGAGAGTGTTCTCGTCGTGGCGAAGGCCTCGAAATGGCAGATGCAAGTTGCTACCTGAAACTTCGATCGTTGGAGATACGACCGCTCTGCGACTTTCGATTACTGATCCGCGGCGTCATGGACTTGATCGAAACAATCAATTTTTATGATGTTGCTCAACCAAAAGCAAGATCAGAACCCCCCCCCCCCCCCCCAAAACCCCCACAGCCCTTTCCTCTCCGAACGAGTCAGCAAACAAGAAGAACCGCATGTGCATGATTTGAGCCGACCCCAGTGCTCGTGTACAGAAGCAACTTAATCGAAGCAGCTTATCTCGCAGGTCTGTCTCGATTAGGCCCGCTCGAACAGAGACGCAAGCCAGAGCGGCAAGCTCAAAAGAATATCCATAGGGATACATGAAAGGCATGCCGGTACACGTCCTATTGGAAACATATCATGTCTCGGGGAAGCGAATCCCCATACGAACGCGATCCACAAGTTCTGGGGGGTTTTGTGGGCTCTCGGCTACGGGTCTCCCGGTCGATCTTGCCGAGACACCCTTGCTATCTGTCCATATCAACCTCATCTCGTGCGCGCGCCGCTCGAGCAGATGGAGATGGCACTCTATCTGGCAGCCGGCTTCCATTGCCGCGCCAAAGTAACATACGAAAAGTATATCTCGCTTTTCATCTACGCGGATATCGTCACCTTCGGTACCCTGCGGCGTCGTCTCGATCGATCCAAAACTCTCCGTCTCTCTATACACGACTCTTGGCTACCATGAGCTAGCTGCATATACGGGGCGGAAACAAGTCCCTTAGCTATTGTTTGGAGATGATATTGCCAGGGACACTTCGTTCTATCTCGACGCGTATCAAGGTTTGCGGACTTTACTTCCGAGATCGAAGAGGTTTGCCAAAGTGATAGGTCAGTTTTTAGATGTACACTGCACTGCCGACTCTGAGTTTCTCCAATGTTAGGGAGCGCGATCTATCTGCTATCAGGAGACAAGGCAGATTGCAGCGTTGAGATCTGGTGGTGTTTACTCACGTGTCTTTCTTTCCGTTCGATATGGCGTGCTCTTGTATTTTGACCTTGTCACGACACCTCGAAGCCCACCCGCAGCAAAGTCGCAAGCGGTTAACGGGAGAGATCAACCAACAACACGAAAAGACATTGCTGGTACTTCCTTGTACTAACGATCAAAAACTTCGCAGCACCATCTATATTCAACGAATGCTCGTGACGTGTAATTAGGACAGGGTCATGCCCCTGACCTGAAGTCTCGATTTATTCAAAAGCACGACGGTACATATTTTCTTCTCTTGACCAAGTTAGAAGAGATCTGACGAGTATAGAGCGTTGGCAAGATATGTTTGTGATGAACTTCCGTCATTGAGGTTGGTGAATCACTGCTACAGAGCTTCGAATCTCGGGTGTAGGTATATGTACACTGTTGGGTTGCCTGATGAGATGTTGCAAGAAACAAGGGTATCAGTGTCATTTGCAAGAAACCATTCATGCAAGAGTGTCAGGAAAAGGCACGTTGACATTCAAAGAAACAAGCATCTCCACATCGTCATATTCATACAGGTCTTGATGTCTTTTTTTATTATTCTTACTTTTGGATATCTTCTCTTTTGCGCGTTTCTGCGGACAGCGCTTCGCTTTGCATGTGTGATCAATCTTCGTATCCCAAATCCCTTGCCATAGAGTACCAAGTCATCCTTTTTAATCTCGAGCGAATCTATCTCCTGGGTGCGCCTGCTCCCTTGCTGAACAGAAGTTTGAAGCCGTTCTTCAGAGCCCGCATGTCAGGATATGGGTGACGTTGCAGTTCAAACGCATTCGGGATGACCTTGACGGGCCAAGCGGCGACCTTTGCATCACGACCAGCCTTGAAGCAGAGCTCAAAGTAACCTGGGTACTTGGGGTTGATGCAGAATGCATACATCGAACGCTTGGGATTGGCTTCCGTGTATGCCTCGAGCCATTCATCTGTGAAAGGTCAATCAATTGGAAACAATGCAGGATTGATGAAAAAGGAGACTCACAAGTTGCCTCTCTGGAGCCCTTCTGGTAGCGCTCGTCCGTCATGATCTCGTCAACCTTCTTGGCCATGGCCTTGACGTGAAGCACAATCAACTCGTCAAGATCGGAGTAAGTGTACTTGCCGCCGACCTTGAGCGTCCTGCCGACCGAAAACTCGTTCTCCTTGTCCAATTCCAGCACGTCAATATGTTGAAACACATTTTCTGAGACCTTCCAAGTGACTGCCAGATGGTCGAGTCCCTTGGATGAGGGTCGGATGACGACATCGCCTTGGGCCTGAGATCCCAAAAACTCTTCTGCTTGTGCAGAGTTGAATGGTCGGAACAGAGGGTGTTTGATGACACGCTGAGCTCTTCCGGTTTTGGCATCCTTCTCTTGCATTGCATCTTTCTTGTCCTGCGCTTCTTGCTGCTCATCCCACTGTCCAGGCTCGTGGTCAAATTCGCGGCGGAAAGGCTGGCGCAAGTCGTCTTCCCTCAGTGAGAGCTGTGCAGTAAAACGCTTGCGTTCCATGTTGATCACCTTGGCCTGCACGGTTTGGTGGGTTTGCCAAACGTGACGAGGCTCTGCACCACCGTTACCAACACCCATGGGGAAGTCGGCATCATTGACGGTGCCGTCAATACCACAGTCCAGCTTGACGTCGATGTGGTCAGGGAATGTACGCTTGATCGATACAGGCACAATCATGCCCTCGGTCAGCGACTCCTTGGTCTCACCAGTAAGCATAGTGAAGACTTCCTCCGTTGACAACAAGTAGAAGCTGCGACGCAACTCTTCATACGGCTGTTGCAGCTCACCACGGATCAGCTCCAGAGTTGCCTTCTTCTTCAAACCAAGCTTGCGAAGAATCTCCTCGGCATAGTCATCCAAAACCAAGTCATTGAGCTTTTCTTGAGCATCATCCTTGATCAGCTTGCGAACGACAGCGTTAGGACCAGCCTCGTCAATCTCTGCCTTGACGTCTTCTTCATCGAGGTCAAGTGTGTCTGCGACGATCTTTCTTGCAGTTTCATAGTCCTCGGGATGTACACGAGTATTGTCAAGGTAGTCGGAGTCAGGTTCGGCATCGTCGTAGGTGATGAACAAGAAGCTTGCACAATTCTCAAAAATCTTTCCACCACTGACGGCCGATCTCTTGTTACGATCCGGGTCGCCGACGAGCTCGTCACGGGTGTTGACATCGCCACCATTGATGTTGATGACCTTGAGAAGGTGTGCAGCTTTGCGGGGTCCGAGACCAGAAACGTATTGCAGGAGATTGGCGGTGTATGTGTCAGAGACGGCTTCATTGATGTCGACACCAACCAGATTGACGGTTTCAATCATGGCCATTTCGAGATGCTTCAGCACCTTCTCCTGAGGTATCAGATTCTGATTTGGTGTAAAGGCGATAGAGGTGATGTCGCGACCCAGTGCAGCATATTCCTTGAGCGGGCTCTGCATGTACTTGGCAAGAGCGATGCAATACCTGGTGAGTGGAGGGACGGTGGGATGTTCGGCGGTGGCGCGGTCGCTAGTGTAGTATAGACGGGCGACCTCATCGTTGGTGATGACAACTTCGAGCTTGTCGCTCTGTTCTGAGCCGTCTTCGTCTTCATAGGGAGTACCGCGCAGGTCATTTTGCTCAATGACGTCCTGAAGGTCTTTGTAGAGTCTTCGTGTCTCGACCGAGAAACCTGATACAGCAACGACATCAGGCTTTCGGCGTTCAACGAGATCAACAAAGTTGCCAACATCAACTCCGTCGGGCAAGAACTTTTCCTTGTTGCCCATGCGAAGATCGACGAATTTGCCGTTCTCCAGTACACGACCATTTTCATCAACATATGCCCAGCAGATAGCATCGTTGCGCTTGCCTGCACCATTGGAGAGAGCCAAGACACGAGGGGTGGTGCCGAGAACCATACCGCGAGGCTTGAAAGGGGCTTGGTCGAGTTTGTTAGCGTATTCCTCTCTGCAAGCGCGAGCAATTTGTGCCTCGCACTCGGTCTTGAGATTCTCCTTGACACCCTTGACAATTACGCGGGTAAGCTTGTCGAGTGCCATGTCCAGAACTTCCCTGCGCAGAGCGTTCCAGGCGTCGGCGAGCTCACTGAAGTTGTCGGACATGATGTTCTTGTACAGGCTGTCCTTGAATCTGTCCCAAACCTCCATGCGTACACGAACCTCGACAAGGCCTTCGTCTTCGGCTTTGAGCATGCGCAAGAAAAGTTCCGGCTTGGAGGCAATCGATCTCAGGTCCTTTCCACGGAGATATTTGAACTCGTAGTAGGGGTGCTCCTCGTCGATTCTTCTCAAGCCCTTCTCAGTGCGGTAACAGTCGAAGACGCCGTCCATGTAGAAGTTCTGTCGTAGAAGCTTGCGCATACGCGGACTCTGGGCAAGCTCTTCGGCATACATGGCCTTTGCAGCAGCGAGCAGCTGCTGGCTGTTGGAGTACTCGGTGCCATCGACAAGCCTGTCGGCCATGTCGTCGGGTCGCTCCGCAGGGTCCTCGGTGTACTGCCTTGTGCCGAGCTTGAGAGCGTTTTGCGCCAGAGCGTCTGCGGAGATGCCAAAGGCTCTGACCATGTGGTAGGCTTGTCCGGCGCGAACCTTGTCCCAGATGTTACGAGTGCCTCTTGCTCGCTTCTGTGTGCCGTTGGTCTCTGCATCGTAGACGACAGTGTCCTTGAGCTGGGCAGCATACTGGAAATGAAGATAGTCTTGAACGTCTTGCAGCTCTTCCATGGTGACGGCGGCCGGGATCATGTCGTTGAAGATGTCGTCGTTCGAGTCAGGCATGGAGGATCTGATGCTCTCAATTGAGCGGGAAAGAGCCTCACGCTTCTCGACAAAAGCGCGGTATTTGAGGTCGAGCTCATAGATCTCCCACAGGTCGCTGTTCTGTAACAGTCTCGAGGCCTTGATCTCGAACTTGGGCGCATCAGGGTCGTTCGGGTCGGGCGAAAGGGGAATGCGCTCTTCGTGGATGAGGTAGTCCTTGCGGTTGTGGAGGATGAAGGGAATCTCCAGGTCTTCGATGTTCATGAAGCGTAGCACATCTGAAATGACTTGACGGAAAGGCTCTGCCAGATCGCGGTCCAGACGCTTCTTGGGAAGGAGGAAGTTGGAGATCCACAGCGTTTCCTCCTGCATGCGGGCGGCCATTTCGTCGTCAGAGAGCTCCATCTCCTTGAAGGGCTGACGGGCAAGCTGGTAGCGTTCGGGGACGTCGGTGTTGCGAATGATGTTGTCGCCCTCGGTCAACATCCTGTCGACCAACTGAGACGGCTCAAAGACATCCTTGAGCTCCAGCGGCTTGTCCAGACCCTCTTCCTGCTCTTCGCCCTCCTCTTGCATCTGCAAGGCCCAGTCGTATTCAGTGCCGTCGCCAAACGCGGCCATCATGTCTTCCTGGGCCGACTCGTCCAAGCCGCTCTGCATGCGCACGGGATCGACGAAGCCTCTACCGGGTCTGCGCACTTCGGCCTCGTCGCGCATGGCCTCGCGCTCTTCGTCGGGGAACTCGTCTTCTTCGATGAAGTCGGCAAACTCGTCGTAGGCACGGGGTTCGCGGCCATAAGCTTTGCCTCCGTCTTCGGCCATCTCTTCGTCGTCGGAGAAGATGTCATCGATGCCGCGAGCTTCGTAGCGCTCCCGCTCTTCGCGGTGACCGCGCTTGAGACGCTTGAACTTGCTCTGCACCGGGGTTAGTGGTGGGTGCAATAGCGCAAGCAATCGATGTGTACCTGTTCTTCTTGACGGCGTTGGTAGTCGGGATGCGTCTCGCCAATCAGGTCGAGATCTTCCTCATCGAGCAGAGCGTCCTCGGCCTCGCGCTCTTCCCGTCGGCGCTTCTTTCTTTCGCGGTGGCGCTCACGGCGCTCTTCGTCGTCCTCTTCATCCTCATCGACAATGAAACCTTCGCGAATCTGCACATCTTGTCAGAACAACATGCCCTCATGTGACATGAGCAAGCGCACCTCTCGCTCGGCTTCCTCGTCGTCATCTTCTTCCTCCTCGCTAGAATCGTCCAGGGCACCAGGCGCCTTTTGCTTCTTTGGGCGGGCTTCGCCAGCCTCGCCCTCGAAATCCTCGTCTTCTTCCTCGCTGCCGAGCTCAGCGTCGAGATCGAACAGGTTGCTGGCCATGATGATTGGAGGTTGTGCGCAGGGATGGAAGCTGTCCAAGAGTTGGGCGCGTCGTGAATCTTCGTAGTCGAGTCGTGAGGGTGGCTAAGCTGGAGAGAAGGAAGGAATAAGTGAATCCAGCAGAGCGCGTGACGGTGAAGAGAAGAAAAGATGAGGCAAAAGCGCTGCTGGGGGGATGCTTGACAGATAGACAAATGCTCGGTCGTGGCTGCTTGCTGGCGTAAACTGCGACTTCCGTCACGCTCTTGGCACCTTCCCAGACCGGCTAATATTCGGCTTGTGGGCTGGTTGGTCGCAACTGCCCTGTTGCAGCAACGCAGTCGGAAGAAGTCGATTCGACGACTCACGCAAGCTTGAATCTGCTTGTTCACCAAGACTCGCCTTCCAACACTGCTAGATCAACTATCTACGTGCATTGGGCCACGTCGGCCACATCAACAAACTCAAACACGGCCAGACGACAAAGGCGCATCGCTTTGGGCGCGGAGAATGGCTTGGCTCGATCCGGTCTTGGCGGCGGGAATGAGAGAGGACTGTCGCTTGCCGTCTCGACACTGCCGCGCGAGACTGGCGCATGTACGTCGTCTGTCTCAAGTCCACTTTTTTCGGATTGTGTCTCGCTCTTTGCTCTCCTGAACGCCTGCTTACACACCAGCCCAGCCTCGCGGCTCGTTTTCTTTTCACATTCTGCTCTTGTTCGCTGTTGCATTCGTCTCTCTGTTGGATACCACACTTGTCTAGTCGCATTGGAGGCGCTGCCCCACCTGGAGAGCGGAACCCCTTGTTGACGGCCTGCATACGGACTATCTTCTCTCTACCCTCTGCTTGTACCTCGAACACTCGGCGCCCAATCCGCGCCCAATATTGATTAATCCCGCCCAGAGGCCTGGCCAATCACTTCCCCGGATCCAGGAGTTGAGCCGGCTTACGCAGGAACAACGAACACAGCTTCTTTCACAACCGCTGCCAGAGCTCCCACCGTCACACAACCACCAAAATCGCCCACCATGTCGGACGCTTTCAAGACAAAGACGATGAAGCGCAAGAACGTCAAGGGCCTGGCGCTCACGGCCCCGGCCCCGCCTCCCGCACAGCCCGCCACCCCCGACGGCCAGGCGCCCAGCGGTCAGGATGGAGGCCGCGCAGACACGCTCGAAATTGGTGTTGAGTTCAAGTTGGACCTTAGGAGCGAGGACTTGCAAGTCATCAAAGAGCTGGGAGCAGGAAACGGCGGCACAGTCAGCAAGGTCATGCACACGGCGACAAAGGTTGTCATGGCGCGCAAGATCATCCACGTCGAGGCCAAGAAGGAGATCCGCAAGCGCATCGTACGAGAGCTGCAGATCATGCACGAGTGCAACTCGGAGGCCATCGTGTCCTTCTATGGCGCCTTCTTGAACGACATGGGCGATGTTGTCATGTGCATGGAGTACATGGACGTCGGGTGAGTGGCGGTAATCTCGGCGAGGCAAGCCACACGGCTGACAGAGAAAACAGCTCCCTCGACAGCATATCTAAGAACTTCGGACCCGTGCGTGTCGACGTACTAGGAAAGATCGCAGAGTCGGTCCTGGGTGGTTTGTCGTACCTCTACCTCACCCACCGCATCATGCACCGCGACATCAAGCCGTCAAACATTCTTGTTAACAGCAAGGGTCAGATCAAGCTGTGCGACTTTGGCGTCAGCAGCGAGCTCGACAACTCGGTCGCAGACACTTTCGTCGGAACAGGCACCTACATGGCGCCCGAGAGAATCCAGGGCTCGCCCTACACGGTCAAGTCGGACGTGTGGAGTGTGGGACTGTCGTTGATGGAGCTCGCCATCGGCAAGTTCCCATTCCACAGCGAGAACGGCGACGACGACGACCTTGCAGGCCCCCAGGGCATCCTCGATCTCCTGCAGCAGATTGTGCTGGAGCCCTCACCCAGGCTCCCCAAGAGCGACGCTTTCCCCAAGATCTTGCACGATGTCGTTGACAAATGCTTGATGAAGAACCCCGACGACCGCCCCACTCCGACCGAGCTGTTCGAGACCGACCCCTTCCTGCAGGCTGCTAAGCGCACACCCGTCAACCTCCAGGCCTGGGCTGTCAGCATGATGGAGCGCCACAACCGCAAGTCGCATCTCGTGCTAGGTCAGATGTCACCGCAGACCAAGCAGCTGCTGCGCTCTGGTGGCAGAGAAATCGAGAGCCACCCCAGCCCGGCCTCGTCCTCGTCTGGCGACATCCCCATCAGCACGCAGTCCATGCCGCGCCACTCGCAGCGCCCTTCGTACCCTCTGCGCACTTCGAGTGCAGGCCAGGTACCCACCTCGCAGCAGCCCGCCATGAACTTGCCCATTCGCCCTGCCCCGCCCGCAGTCTCAAACTCATCCCGCGCCGTCCGCCGTGATCCCGCTCCCACTTCTAGACCCGACTCTGCTTCCAGACGCGCCCCGCAGCAATACGACTACTCCAACTACGATGATGTTGTTTCTGGCTACTACGACACCAACAACAAGTTTTGAGCATTTTGAGCCATACCTTGTCCACAAAGATCCTAGGAGAGATGCTCCAGCAGTCCGCAGTCTGCAAATCTTGGCAAACAACAACAGCAGTCAGGCCACAGTAGGACATGGCACATGACGCTCGATGCAAAGGACGAGGACCGCATTAGACGCACAAGCAACAACCGAGATCAGACCAGAGAAAATAAGCAAAACAGCAACAAGCGTCCACACACAGATACCCATGTTTCGCGACGACCGCAAGAGGCGATTTCACTAACCAAGAGGAGGACAAACGGCCGACGAGAAGGACAGGTTCATAACACGCACTGCATATCCTCGCTTTTCCTTTTTTTCTTCATTGCAACATTGAAGCGGCATTTTGGTCTCACGCTTCTTCCTTCATTGTCCTAGGGTTCAACAAGCGGGTCTACTGTACTGGGGTAGAAACATGGCGGCGTCACTTGGTCATTTTGAAATTCAAACCTTTATAATCTTTACTTCCTTTTCAAGAAACATGACCTGACGAAGTGCAAGGCTGACTTGCCTCGTGCAGAGAGCTTGCGCACTTGAGCAGCACAAGGGTTTCAGAGCAAATGTGATCAATATGCACTGGAGGCATGGGTATCTGTTTTGGGCAACTGCAACCATGCACGCTCCCAACCCGTGGATATGTATAGAAAACTGACATGTCGTTTCTGTGGTTGTTCAAATCATGGTCGTTGCCGGAAGCGGGGAAACGATCTTCCACTGCAGTCAACCTCCAGCCTTCCACCTCCCCTGTTGACTTTTGCACCACCCTCCCCGACTACAGCCTCAGACTTGTATAGTTTCAACTGCTTCTCCGACTCGAATTTCTAGGTCCCGTATACCAGGGTGAGACGAGGTAGCCGCCCGCTTCTCTGGCCACCTCATCTCCCGATGATATCCTGCAACGGCTTCCCGACGGCTTCATGCAGCTTTCCGTCGGCGTTTTCTTGCTTGGAGAGGGCAACATGCATATGGACGTGTCATTCTGATGGTCATGAGGTTTTGGGCGGCAAGAGGCGGTAAGGTGGTGGCGAGAGACAGGTAGGTGTGCCTCAAATGGAGCTGGTTCCCACTCCTCGTTTCTCTGTCGTTTTTTTTCTCTGCTACTGTTCTCTTTTGTTTTAGGAGTTCTCTCTTTCCTTTTGCTTTGTTATGTTCTCTTCTCTTTTGTCATTTTTCCTTCTTTTCTTTTCTGCTTTCTCTTGCTCTCTTTCAACTGACCCTCTTGAGTATATATCGCCCATGGCGAAGAGGCTCTGTTGCCTCGATTTGCATCTTGCATCGTTTTCTGCTTCTTGCTGCTCTCGCCGCTCGTCGTTTCTTGACGACATTTTTTTCCATTGGTTTTCCTTTGTCATTCTCTATATAGCTTGTGTGTGCGTTCCAAAACTCGAGGGTTGATACCGTAAGTGCTTGGCCCATTCTTCATCCCTCGCTTTCTGACTTCCTCCAGCATCTGAAACCACCGAAGGTCTCTTCTACTCAGCTGATTTGGCGGACGTGGTCATGGAGCGGATCTTGAACATCGCAGAGGACTACGTCTCGGATCTTGTAAGAAGCGCCAACAACGACTACATGCTACGAAAGCTTGGTCCAGGGTCGCGGAGAACGACGCTCGCCGACGTGTCCCGATTGTGCAGATCGACAACCACGTGCGTTCCAGCAAGCATTCGTCAAGTGAATGAGAGTGCGAGCGGCTCCTCTCTTCACCTAAAGGTGGCTATATCGAGGCGTCGTACGTGGCAAACCCTACGCAGCGGCAATCAATCAGAGAAACCATCGCAAGCGTTCGCCGGTGGATGCAGAGACTGCGGACCGAAGGTTGAAGCCCGACATCCCAACACCCAATGCCTTTTACCATCATGGCTGCGGGTTGGCTGCACAGTTGGATGTCGCCCCGTCGCCGGTCAAAGCCGTCACACTGCCTCCTGTGGCTGCCATCGTGGACCCGGAATCCTCGTTGCAGATCATCCGGATCGACTACCGGCACCACATCAGGGTGGAATGTCAGTATGACAACTTGTCCGGTCGATCGCGCAGACTCTGTACGCCAGCAGCCGGCATGGCAACAACGACCACGTTGACAGATCGATCCTTTCTCGTCTTTCTCATATATAGCCATCATCCGGCAATCTTTTCTTTGTTGTTTTTGAGTTTCCCATTTCTTATATATATCGGACAGGAAAGCTCCATCTAGCAGATGCAGGTGAGTTGGGGCCGGGCCCTGACAGCGATCCTGACAGCCGACAATACCGGCGATCTCCTGGAGCCATCGCTCCTCAAGCCCATCCTGGCCGAAGGCTTCTCGTCGCTGGACGACTTTGGCTTCAAAGCCACGCCTAGACGTCAGTCCTGAGGCAAGACACGGCCATTGTGGACATCGTCAAAATTTTGGAAAACGACCACGCCGATCGCGTCTTCTCATTGCAGAGAGAGGGCATTGACGTCGTGTTCATCCAAGTCGATGGCCAGGAGGCTGTGTTTTCCAGGCCTGCGGGAGACGTCCAATGGGCGTTTTCCAAGGTGAGTTTGACATCCGAGTTCATTCGCGGCAGCGACAAGTTTCGGCTGTTCTGGGGTCCGCACACGCTGATGTTGGAGGGCCTTCTCCGCGATCCATTGTATCGGTACCTCCAGCCGCAACACGCAGCTGTCATGTGGACCTTGATACAGCAAGATGCGGCAAGTCAAACCAGCGAGACGATGAGGCAGCTGGATAAGCTAGCGGCGTTGCCGGTATGATGATGAACCTCCCCGACTCATCGTCAGACTGTTTAGCCAAAGAAACCGCCATCGTCGATATTGTACGACTCTTGGAACTCGACCACGCCGGTCGCGTCTTCTCGCTGCAGAGAGAAGGCGTTGACGTCATGTTTGTACGAGTCTATGGCCAGGAGGCTGTCTTTTCCAGGCCGGTGGGAGACGTCTCGTGGTCGTTTTCCAAGGTGGGCCTGTCGTTCAGACTTCCGAGCAGCACAGGCAGGCGTGAAATCACTTCTCGAACATCTACGTATAACCTCTCCGCCCGAAAGACGGCGGTCCATTATGTCGTCCAGGAGATGTATCCCGGATTCAGCCTGGACAAGACTTTCCCTCGCATTGACACCGTGTCAAAGACGCCAATTCTGATCATCTTGACGCTTTTGGCTGGAGCACCCATGCGGCTGAGAGCCTGTCATCTGAGAGCCATTCTTAATTGGTCCCTGACGTGAGCAGGAACAGACGCGCCAACATGGCGAGCCTGCCTGGACCCCCAGTAGAGGCCCTTGTGATGATCGTTGATCTCCTCGATCTCAAGGACCACCCTACTATGCGCCTTACTTGCAAGGAATTCTATCAGGCAGCAAGCCCCGCATTTGGTATCGCCCACTTCACAGAACGCGACCATGTTGTGTCGGAACACAGCATCCAAGCACCGCTTGACATTACAAACCATCCCCTCTTGGGCCCTCTCGCGAACACTATCAACATCAACGGTTTTCGAGTCCGCAGAGATGATAGCTCGAGTCATGGCGCTTCTCACGTCATGGATCACGGCGAGGAGAGCATGAAGGCTGATCTGGATGACAAGTTCTCCATTTCTTGATGCGTCTTTCTACCAGCTGGCCTCTCTAGAGCCTCCTGCCAGTCGAAGCCCCTTCAGCTGTACTCTTAGAATTCCTCGGCCCAAGTCTGCTTCGCCTGCGTCGACTCGATTATGTCGTGGATGCAAACCTCGGTCAGCCAACAATCCATGATTGTTACACACTGCATCGGCCGCGGCGAGAAGACCGTGACCATGTCTGATCACCTATATAACGCCACTGTCAAGCACGACCCCGCAGAATCTTGCTGACGGTACGCCCAAATACCAATCTTTCCTTCTTGGATACTCGTTGCGTCTGAGAATCAGGAGGAGAGTGGTACAGGAAGATAGTTGGTTTCGTGGCAGGTTTGAACTGGCAGTCTTCGCTCACTAATGCTGGAGAGACTGCGAAGTTTTCTTTGAGATGCAGCAGGGCATCAGCGATCAACGCGACAGCACCGCCCCTGAGGACAACCCAGTACTGGCTCACCTCACCCCAGACTGGTCCCTTTGCACAGCCAGGTGTCTCGGACCTGACTCTGCTCAGTGAGCGCACTAGGTCCCGGGCCTGGCGTGATTTCCAGCTAAGAGCTTCCTGGAGTGCTGCCTACGCCACAACCACCGAACCCTTCTGCGCTTTGTACCGCCGCTTCAGGCTGTCCCATCGACCCAGTGCAGACGCCAGAAGACCAAGTATCAAGCTCTGGGAAGATAGCCTCTGTAATGCTTCGATGGCGTCCAGTACGACCTTTAGCGACATGAAAGCGGTAATTGGAAGCTAATGGTGCTCGCCAATTCAAGTCACTCTGCGACTAAGTCATCACAGTCGCACACAAGCTGCAAGGATCTTAACAGCAGGTCAGCAACAAAATTTGCTGGAAGGGTGGCGTTGAGGCTGGAACTGAACTTGTTCACATAGTTCTGAACATTCTTTTCGATTTCAAGGAGAGGAACAAGGGCAAAGCATTCAACAATGACCTACGAAAGTATGCACACCGTCGCAACACTCTTATGTATCTAGGGTTGGATACAATCTCACAACCATCACTTGTACTTGAACAGCTCTTATGGCTGCGAGTAGGGTGATTTAAAGAAAGAGAAGTCACTACCTTTCTAGAACAATCAATGGTCTATGAGAAGTAATTCTCATCATTTTTTTGGCCTATACGAGCATCTTCCGTCTTCCGTCTTCTTCTTCATGGGCTCTTGTGTTGACACATCCGTAAGGTGTAAAATGAAGGTCAACATCATCTCGAGAAGATCAAGGCCTACGATTGCTTCTCCATCACTCTTCAGAACGGCTTACTCGGAGGATCAGCTACTCAGTCTCCCATGCTCGAGCTGCTTTTACAGTCCAAGAAGGCGGTGGGCACTCACCATGGCAAAGCTCGCTGTGTATATGCCACTGCAGGTCTACGCTATCTTCACGTGTGGAAAGCGTGTTGGCTTGTCGCTCTTCGCTTTCCGAGTTTGACCGGACAAATTTCTCTACGCAAAGAGCGTATATCTCCTGCATACCACCATCTCAACCTGAGAGTCCTCTCGCAATGTTCAAGAACTACATGCCACATTCTTCCTACATGGCCTCATTGTTCCACGGTGTTCCAAAAACCCAAAAGAATCCGTTCCTTCACTTGGCAAACAGATAATACATAACTTCACTTTCTGAAACCAATGTATCAATACCCCTGCTCACGCTAGGACTTTTACATGACATTGGCTTGATCGAGACACCAGACCCAACACGACATACCAGATCTCCTGACCGCATGCACCTATCGCTCACGCCTGCATCTCAGAACCAGTAAGATCCTCATCTCCCATTCAACCTCGCTGTGACCTCAGACTCAAAAGTTTCCGATACAGATCGTCAGCTTTTTGGCATTGGATATCAGCCTGAACAAAAGCCTTCTCAGCGGAGCTCAGCATGGATCCAAAGGCGGAGATCCCAGAGACAGATACCGCAGCAATCACGACCTCCCAGGCCATCTCGAGCACCACCGAGTCCCAAACCGATAATGAAGATCAACATGACATCCATCATCAAGCAAGCGTGAGTGTGACTCTCCACACAAAGACAGCAATTCTCTAACCCACCCAGCAGGTTCAAGCACAAGGAGACGACGCAGCCAACCTCACGCTCAAACAACTCGAAGCCCTTGCACGCGAAACGCGCGATATCGGTCTAGAGATCAAGGCTCGCGGCAGCCAAGACTACCGCATCTTCCAAAAAGCCATCCGTCAACAGACCAAAGCCCTCTTACGCCTCCCCGAGCAAACAAACATCAGCACATACACCACCTCGGAGCTCAACAATCTGGCAAGGATACTGAAGAGCGATATCGATGTCGGAAACTCCATGTCACGCATGTACGCAGCCACAAAGGAGGAGTCGGCCCTGTATGAAGGGTACGCGGAAATCGAAGCCGAGGCCGTTGAGTCGCTCGGCTTGGACACGTCGCCTGAGGGGACTATCTTTGTGAATAGGGAAGCGGTCAAAAGGATGTTCAAGCTTCGCTCTGAGAAGATGCAGAGGGGTCGGGCAGCGACGATCCGTAAAGTCATTGGCAGAAGCGCAAGATGAGCATGGCTTTGTAAGAGATTGGACAAGAGACGGAGCAACAGATGTTGTTTTCATTGACAACTTTGAATCAGAAGGAGGGTTGAATAACGAGTAACCGAGCAGCAAAACGCCCGGACGCGATTGGAAAAAGGAAATGCGAGATTCCCTCATTTTTCCATTTCTCGGATGAAAGTGTTGTTTGAAACTTTGAAATCGCCGCAGGTTTTCTTTTCAGGCAGAGGCAGTAACTTTAGATGATCCGCCTCACGGTCCAACGTCGAGCAGAACTTGTGTGTGAGGTAACAGGGCTGACATGCTGAATCTGGGGCATGGCTCGGGAGCAGAAGCCGGTAACACAACAGACTGCCCATTGGCTTCTTGTTCAATTCCGCCGGTTGCAATTGTTCCCAGCCCGGATTGGACTTTGTCCAGAGCGAAGCTTGGGCGTCCCAGGCATCTAGTAGCTCCTGGCACCCCTCACCGCAAAGCCGCTCAGGGGTGTCAGTATACAGTTCGCCATTGCTGATCCGGACAGTGTATTGAGTCCTCTTTCCTTCGGAGGGAAAAGCTTTAATCCAAAGCTTGGTTCTGGAGTACAGGGTGTGCTTGAGACATACTGTTTCTGCCACCGCGGCTTCGTTCTAGGAGCCGCTGCCATTCAGCTAAGTGTCGATTCGGTGTGAGTGTATGGAGACGGATTTTTGGAAGCGTTATTGAGAGGTGTTCGTTTGAGTCGGCAGAAAGAAAGGAAAGAGCGATGGTAGACAATGAGGAAGGCAGGCGCGAATTGGGCGATAACAAAATGACGCTAAACACACAGTGACCAACACCGCTCGATTTTCTGACATGACAATAGCCGGGTGGGCTGCTCAAGAATAGCCCTGGAAAAGACAGAAGTCAAGGATCCAAACATTCATCATCTACTTCGTCTTTTTGCCCAAAATCTCCCGTCTCTGCAACCAATATCCCAATCCCATCAAACTCAACGAGATGCCCTGCGGTATAAGTTGGATGAACTTATCCGGATCACCCGGCGGATCCGCACAAGCCGTGTTGGGAAAGAAGTACGCAGCGAATTGCGTGACCCAGTACGCGCTAGCGAACACGCACGCGGTGGAAAGAGAGTCAAGCGGGTCTTTTGTCGGTCGCCAGGTGTAGTAGATGGTGCTCGCTGCGAGAAACACACTCATGCTCAGCGTCTGGCCGGTGTGAAATTTTGCGTGGCCCGTCCATATTGGGTTCCAAATGTGTGTGTCGTTGAAGTCGGCGGCGAAGGAGCCGACGGCTGTGAAGAGGCCGACGAACGTGAGCATGTAGCGTCCGGTGTTTCCGGTGTTCGACATTTCGATGATGAGATTTTGGATTCTTGGAATATCGTATGGATCAGGGAACAAAGGCCCAGGTGGAATATACACGGCTGCTTGTCTTTCGAGACGTCAGCGTTCATATAGCAATGTGTCACCTGTGATGTCGTCGGCTCAGACTTGTTGGGTTTTCGGACAAGGCGGGGACCGAATCGAAGGATCGACGTTTCAATTTCTCGGCGGCCAGGGTGTCCCTCTCGAGCGTGCTTGACCACAATGAGAGAAACGAGGACGACCTGGATTAGAATTGCTTAGGAGAAAAACACAGTAGTCAACCAAGCAGATATTTCGCAACAAGCCTTTGCCCGCATGCCATTCTCGACTTGTGGGATATGTTTCTGAAAAGGCCGGCGCTGCTAGCTCGTATCAGTGCTTTCTAAGCTTCTGATAGCTACCTTGCCGCCATCTGTCGATGTTGTCTCTGAAAGACACAACCACCGCAAGAACGACCAAGAGTCCTACAACCCATAATACAGTACCGGGCATCGGCGTCATCTCAGTGATCCTGCTCAAAAGTCCGTACGCCCATAAATCTACGGCAGGACTCATGCCTAGCACCTTGTTGTCTTTGTCGAGAGCAAGCACGCGAAAGAACCTCGTCTGACCTTTGTCGAATGAGATGGGAAAGACAACTTCTGTCTCGAATCCCCTCTTCTCGGTGACCGTGCTGTCGATCCAACTTTCTTTCTGTCCTTCAGACACTGGAATTGTATCTGAGTTGTGCAGAAACTGTAACTTCCATGACTTGACCTCAGTGGCGCCGTTCCAGCTGACAAAGGCAGAAGAGCGTAAAGGTCCTGGTACAGCGCTAGGTGGGTATGATGGATCTCCAACCCACTTATCCTTGAGCGCAGTGTAGGATTGCACATGGCCCTTGCCCCATGATTTTTCTATTGCGATCCGAGAATCACAGAGCAAAGTGCCGTCAGCGGTGAACTCGGCCCACACACCTACATGACCGTAGCCAACGAGGACGTGGGGATCAGCGACGCCAGTGACGTTGGAAGATTGTACGAGCTGCATGCTTCCTTGGCTCACGGCGAAGATGTTTCGAGGATGGTTGTAGGATCTGATGAGTCTTGCTGTATAGGAGCCACTGGGGGAAGGCACGGCAGGGTAGGTGAGCTCTACAAGGACGCCACGAGAAGGACGGTTCTCCACGCTTTTGTGGTACTCAACAGCATTGTCAAAAGCGGAGAGGAGCTGCTTGGTGACACCGTTCTTATGTCTTTTTGGTCCATGGTCTGCTATCTCATTCGCAAGGAGATGGGGAAAGGCCGAAAGGGGATGGAAGCGGGCAAGATGTTGGTAGGCCATGTTGGTTGCTTGGCCATTGCTGAGATCGGTGAAGGAGTTTCGCTTGCCGCCCAGCACCCAGATGATATCGCCCGTCTTGCCGTTTATGTAAGTGATTGTGGAGGTGAAGCGCGCAGAAACAAGGTAATTTCCTAGGTCGTCCTTTTCGACGCTATTGATATGGTACCAGTCGTAAGCATTTTCGAACGTGTAGCCGTCAGTACCCATAGGCACGTAGGACTCGTTGAGATTGTGATGGGCCGAAGCACGCCATTCAAAGAGCAGCTCTTGCTTGTCAATATCGAATTCTTGAAACAGACAATCCCAGATGAAGACAATATCCTTGAGTTTAAACACACCGGGTTGGTTGAGAGGATAGATTTGGTAGAAGGTGACAAGAGCGGTGCCTTGGGGAGTAATGGTCAATTCATGGAGGTCGGCTCGTAGGTTGTTGACTCCTCTGATGCGCGCGATTTCGTCGTACTTGGAATTGAGCTTGTGGACTGTCAGCACTCTGGCACGAGATGGGCGGCTCATGGTCTACTCACAACATAGAAGTAACCCTCGCCGTGTCCACCGACGGCATCGTCGCCAACCCAGAAGGTCAGGACCTTCTCTCCCTTGTATTCTTGGACTCTCAGATTGTATGGCTGTCCCTTGACAGTACGCGACCAGATGAGGTGGCCATGATTGTCCAGAATACTAAGGCTGGGATTGGGGACGCGGAAGCCGCGAGGAGCGAGGAAAAGGTAGTTGTCGTCGTAGCATTGTGGAGAGTCGATAGCCTTTCTCACGGCAGGAGAAGTGACATTGGACGAGCGGTACGACTTGAAGGGGAATGAGCCGTATTTGGTCTCCCAGGCTCTGGCATCTACACTGAGGGGATCGTAGTTCGTTCCCACATCGTCAGAGAAGGCATGACCTAGCAGAAGCAGGTATATAAAAAGGAGCGAGCGGAAGATCATGGGCGCATTGTGCACACGACAAGACAATGTCAGGTGTGCAGATGCTCTGGAAACATGGTGTCGGTGTTTCACGAAGCTCGGAGGAAAACAAAGGCACAAAAACGAGAAATAATCGGCCGATGCGGCTCAACGGCGCCGGGCGGGAGAGCGATAGGCGGGGGTTATCGCCGAGGCGGCATCCAGCACATCATCGGGTTTTCCTTTAACCCCTTCCTTTCCCCATCTTCTTGACTCACTCACTCCCTCCCTCCCTCCCTCCCTCCCTCCCTCGCTCAGGGACCATCACGGACCAAGGAACGATGCCTGCCCGTATCTCGCCACCGCCCGCCGCCGACGCCGCCGCGGGCCTCACCAAGGACCAACTCGACTTCTGGAACACGAATGGCTACCTCCTCATTCCCGATGCCCTGAGCCCCGACACAACAAAGTCATTACTAGACGAGGCGCACAGCCTGCTTGACGGCTTCTCGCTTGACGACCATCCCATGACCAAGTTCAGCACTGGCGAGCAGAGTGACCATGTTGGCGACGACTACTTCCTCAGCTCTGGCGACAAGGTCCGCTTTTTCTTTGAAGAAGGTGTGTCTATCTCTTTTCTATTCTCTGCGCTGTCTCTCTTCACTATCATCTGTCACATACCCCTTGCCCACGCTAATCACGTCCAACACAGACGCCTTCGACAATGACGGCCACCTCACAAAACCAAAGGCCAAGGCCATCAACAAGATCGGTCACTATCTCCACGGCCTCAACCCCCAGTATCGCTCTGCTTCGCTCTCTTCTTCGAATGCTGCCATCGCCCGCAGCCTCGGCTTCTCCGACCCTCGCATCCTTCAGTCCATGATCATCTGCAAGCAACCCGAGATTGGTGGTCGCGTTCCTCCTCACCAGGACTCGACCTTTCTCTACACCGACCCACCCTCGGCAGTCGGATTTTGGTATGCGCTGGAAGACGCCACGGTCGAGAACGGATGCTTGAGTTTCGCTGCTGGTTCACATCGTCGCGCACCCATCAGGAATCGGTTCGTGAGAAAGTATGAGGAAGACGGCACGCCCACCGCTGCGGGTACCGGCTTCGAGGACAACGAGGGCAGTCAATGGCCCAGAGGTCTGAAAGAGGACACTGAGGTCAAGAAGGAGGTCTACGAGCTGGGTGAGGTCAAGGCAGGTACCCTCGTCCTGATCCACGGCAACCTCCTGCACAAGAGCGAGAAGAACACGAGCATGAAGGGCAGGATGATCTACACTTTCCACTGCATCGAGGGCGGCCACGAGTATGATGGCAAGAACTGGCTGCAGCCGCCCAAGGAAGGCTTCTCCAAGCTGTATCAATGATTGTCGCTCTGAAGATGAGCAGTCGGCCTGACTGCATCGTCTTGGTTGCATCTTCCCATTTCAAGATTACGATACTTTGCTTTTTGGATGGAGGGCGTAAAGGTGGTTTGCATGACTGTTTCACGACCGCTTAATGGCACGAATTTCTTCTACACTTTCGAAAATAACGTAGATGTTCTGCATCATGTGTTTTTGGAGTGGACACAGAGACCAATGCCTCCCAACACCAAAGCCATGCCTAAGCAGGTATCTATAAAGCATTGTCAGTACTGACCGAGAAGTCGATAATGGCCATACCTTTTGAGATGGCCTTCTTTTCTGCTATCCACTCGCCGAGCACAGTAAACAAGAAAGCCAGTGAATTGGTGATTGGCACTGTCAGACTGAGCTCTACATGCTGTCAGCGAGCTTCTTGGTCTCCTTTTTGTCATTTCCCGGGACTCACCAGCCTGACCAATTAACAGAAAGAACCACACACTCCCCGTCAAGTTAACGATCAATGGAATCGCATATGCCGGTTCTTTCAACACGTCGTAAACTGCATACAAGAGGCCCCAGACTTTCTTCTGTAAGGAATAAGTGTTTGGGGAGTCCAGCCAAGTTCGAGAAGCGGGCTTGGAAGTGGTGGTAGAGTTGACGGCAGCACGGCGCATGAAGGGGGTTGTGAAGCCCCATGCAACTCCAACAAGGAGGAATCCAAGGACGTAGCGGAACAGTGAAGGTGCTGGTGGCACAGGCAGTGTCTCTGGCTTTTGATCCATCGTTTGAATGTGTGGGTTAAGACCTGTTGAAATTGGTATTTTGGTGATTACAGAAGAGGCATGCTCGAGGCAGTGTCGATCAAGGTGGATGGCGGATGGCGGAACCTCGGCAGAATGCGGAGAAAGATTGGGACCTCCGCGTGGACGATGAAGATGGGGATGAGGATGGGAGATGGTTGTATTCTCATGATATGCAGACAGCAAGCGAATGCCGCCCCGTATAACCCGCCTGAGATGGCCGCGACTGTTTCCGCGATATGAGCCCCTACCTTTTCCCTACCCGCGACATTACACAGTCGGAGCTGCCAACCCGCCGTTTCCACCACAGGATCAGCCGGCAGACACGCAACAGGAAGTGCAAGAGCAGGATGAGCTGGACAAGAAAGGATTGGATGCGTTACGACTGCTGCAAGAGTGCATAGAAGGACGTCAAGATGAAGAGAAGGACGTGGGGATGCCAGGCAAACAGCGCGTGCCGTCGACGGTAAAGCGGAAAGCTCAGGTACGACAGGTGGAGGAAAGGCAGCGGCAAGAATTGCGCAACAAGGCCTTCTATGCCCACGACTGGCGTACACCGCTGGCTCTGCTCCGCAAGCACACGCCCGACGACGTCCGACATCATGTCAAGCAGCTCGAGCGACTGGACATGCCCCACGGCATGCGCGGCTTCTATCACGGCGACCTTGCCCAACTCTTTGTATACATCTATCTACACACCGATTGCCACGTCCAGCTATCACGCTACGATGTCCTTGGACAGGACACTTTTTCTGCCCTGGAAATGATGGGCACCGGAACGAGCATTGATCTGGCCAAAAAGATCCTCAATGATGCCATCCACGTCAAGAGTGAAGACAATCTGAACGACAAGGGTAACATGGGGAAATACACTACCACTGCTACTCCGATACCCCAGGACAAGCCGCTACCACGCTCAGTCTGGAATGTCCGCACCGCTTCGCCGAAACACCTATCGCGCGTGCACCCTCCAATCGAATGGACAACCGCCACTTTTGCCAATTATGTACAAGACCTCGTTGCCTCGTACACCCCGCGTCTGGACCACCGCAACATGGCTCTCTCAACCCATACCTACAAGAGTCACACCGACATTGTAACCGACAAGCTGATCGCTCTCTTCTCCAGCCCCAAATCCGTTCATTGGGCCTCTATGCATGCTTGCGTCGATGCCCTGCAATTTCTGTCTCGGCATCGCAAGCTCCCCGAGGTGCGCCAAGTGCTAGAGCAGCTAGAGCGCTGTAGTTCAAGTGCCAACAGCTTACGCCTGGTCTTTGCCACGCCCGCCGTCTTCAATGTGTGTCTGCACGCGACTGCCGAAGCTCGCGACATGCACAACTACAACTTTCTGCTGCGTATGATGTTGGACCGCGGTCTGGCGCCAGACTACGAAACATGGGCTGCTCTTCTCTTCCTGATCCAAGCACTGTCACCACGCAACACCAAACACGTCATCTCCGCCATGCGTGCTCGCAACATCCTGGTTGCACCTGCCGCAAAAATCGCCGTCGCCAACGTCACTGTCAAAAAAGACTTTGACGAGTGGATTGAACGGGGAGACTCCCTCTATGACTTCCTGAGCCACTACGATCGCCAGTGGGAGGGCAAAGAGTGGTTGGACACACGAGCCGCGAACATCATGCTCGAGAAACTGGTCTCGCGTGGGGATTTCGAAGACGCCATGGCATTGCTGCACATCCTGACCAAGACTCGCAATCGCCAACCCAATCTCGTTACCGTGCACGTCTTGCTCGGCGGCGCCATCGCACACAAACATCTCGGTCTCGCGTTGCAGAGTCTTGAACTAACTCTAGGCAGATACGGACAGTTGCGGCCTAATCAGACGACCTATGACCGGCTGGCCAAGTTAGCATTTGACAAGCGAGCCCACAACGTTCTGCGCGTGACCTGGAGGTATGCTTGTATGAGTGGCCAAGTTTCTCGGCGCTTCATCACGCAGATGGAAAAGAGTCTCGTCGAATCTATCGTTGCTGCTGCTCCTCAAGCAGGCCTAGGTGTGGTGGATGGTGAGAGCATCTTGCCCAGCTTGAGCAGAGGTCAACTCTTCAAATCCACCGCCGCAAAGGTTGCAGTTGGTATCTTCCCCCAGACGGAAGGAACGAAAGGCCACATGCCCGAGTCGTTTCAAACAAAGGCCTCGGACTGCACACAAATTGACTCCAACGACGCCGACACGCCAGATAACTCTGTCAAGAAAGCTCAAAAGGCACCGAGAAAGAAACAACTCGGACCCCTGAAACACGATCTCGAGATCGGGACACTGTACACACCAAAAAAGACGCTAGTACAGGCATTCAGGGAAGCGGTAAAGAGGGATATCGCATGGGGCCTGAAAGGAGTGGGCAAGACTGCAGATCTGGATTTGCTGCTGCAAGAGGCGGTCGAGGTTGGAGTGTGGAGAAAGACGGGCGAAAGAGACTCGGAAGACGCAAAGACGGACACAGAGGAAGACGAGAGGATCCACCAAGTGAAGGCTGGGATTGGTGTGGAGATTTAGTAAGGCTGGGGGTTGGTTGAGGGAATATAGTGAGGTATGCTGTGCTGTGCTGTGCTGTGCTGCGCGTATATTGAGTCTGTACGAGTATCGATGGCGTGTAAAGAACAAGATGTTGTATATGTATATATTTTGAAAAGTTGAACATTGAAAACACCAGAAACAAAGTACAGAAAAAGGAGCCTCTATCAACATTTCGTCAGCCGTGTACAGGCTACCGACCAGATCAGCGAAAAATCGACAGAGACATCGACCACCAGCTGCTCATTATCTTGTGTGTAATAATTAGATCTCATGTCGTTATCAGACAACGAGAAGAACAGACGGCAAGGTGTAGGAAGGTTTGGCGTATATGTGGCAGTAGGATAATATGGTCAAGTGGGTATAGGTGCGGCATGTAGTGTTTCGATTCGATGGCTCAGCTCACTCTTCTCATTCCTCTGACTGGCTAGCTAGCGACATGAGTTTTCCCATAGTAAAAGGTTTGAGAACCCAGATGTTTCAACAGTCGTGCAAGAAATGGGACAATCCGCTCCATGACTTTGCTGATGTTGAACGCCCTCTCCAAAGCACATGTCATGTCTTTTGCAACAATACTTGATGACCCCGTCAACCAAGGACATGTCGGATAATCTGGAGCCAACGTAGAGGCCAGCGACTTCTGCGATGATCTTGGAAAACCACTCCTTGTCATCTCCCTTGTGATGTGTGTGAAGCGTTTGCACGAGTCTCTCTGTAACCAACACTCCAAGAGAAGGAACCCGGTACTCGTTCCCAACCATGAACACGTCGAGCAGGAAATCGAGCAACTGCTCATCTGTCGGCTGCGTGGCTTCAAAGTCGGCGTTGAAGGACATGCCGTAGATGTGTTTGATCATGGCGTTGATGGACTTGGGGTCACGCTCTCCGAACTCGACAACGGGATCCTTGGCTTCCTGCGTCTTTTTGTTCGCATCATCGCGATGCCTTTGTATCTGTTGTGCTGCAGAGATGTGGCTCAATTCTAAGTTGACGAGGTTTTGGGGTTGAGGATATCGTCTAGGGTGACATCGACCTCTCCGCCAATGGCACCTGCCTTTGCCCAGAACTTGGACAAATGTCTGGTTCCCGAGTCACAGAGGATAGTGACGACGCGATGGCCGGGACCCAGTTCAAGAGCCGTCTTGACAGCAGCAACCATGTTCACGGCGGATGAACTGCCGACGAACAGACCGTCTCTCTCGACCAACCAGCGGGCCATCAACATGGCTTGGTCGTCGGTGACACGGACAGCATCGTCGATCAACTCCCTTCCAGCCTCGAAGTTGTGGGTGACGCGGTTGACGCCGATGCCCTCGACAATGCTGTCGACTTGATGTCTGCGGCGTGTGCCTTCTCTCTCTGTGGGGGAGAACATGACGCCGTGCTTGACTCTGTTGTACAGACCACTGCCTTGAGGATCTGCCAGCACGACCTTCATCTTGGGTAGGCGCGGTTTGAGATAGAGAGCACAGCCAGAGATGGTGCCACCAGTGCCTGCACCAGCAACGAAAGCATCGAGTCGGCCGGAGGTCTGCTCAAAGATTTCGGGACCTGTGCCGTGTAGATGTGCTAGGTAGTTTGCCGAGTTCTCGAACTGATCAGCGAAGAAGCCGCGGCCTTTTTGGGTTGGGTCGGCAGTGTGTTGTGCAGCGCGGGCGCGAGCCATGTTGACGAACTGAGCTTTGTCGACGATGGAGGCGGGGCGTAGGCGCTCAACGACGGCGCCGAGTTTGAGCAGCAGATCCGACTTTTCCATGGCAATGTCGTCGGGCATGCAGATGTGGGCGGTGTAGCCTCTGGCGCGACAGATGGCGGCCAAGGAGATGCCGGTGCTGCCGACGGTTCCCTCGTAGACTTTGTCGCCCGAGTGTGGCGTCAATAGACCCTCGGACTCGGCCATTTGGATCATGGAGAGGGCGACGCGGTCCTTGGGCGAGTTGCCGGCGGCATTGAGGAACTCTGCTTTGGCGAGAATGTCGCAGCTGGTTGCGTCGGAGAGAGATTTGATGCGGATCAAGGGAGTGTTGCCGATGGCGCCTTCAATGCCGTCCCGGATGGCGGCGGCGGGGGCTGGACAGGCGGGCGAGTCATGGTGCTCGTGGTGGTCGTCTCTCAGGGTGACTTGGGTGGTCGAATGGCGGCGGAGACGGTTGGAGCGGAGTCGGTCATGGTAGCGGCGCTCGAGATCCGGGTAGAGGTCCTTGTAGCCCAGGGTGATGAGGATGCCGGCGGCAAAGGCGAGGCCCAGGTAGAGCCTGGGGTGCTGGTCGAGCGACATGGGCGCACGCTTGTTTCGCCCGTCACATGTTGAGAGTGGTGATAGTCGAGAGCGAAAGTTGCGTCACCAAAGACGGAGCAGCCACAGCTTCAGCCACTTGTCGATGATCGGGTGTGGCTGCAACGCTGCGCTGCGCTGCTTCTCTCTTCTCCGCCGGACGAGACAAACAACGGCGTGCGCAGCCTGCACAGCAATGGAGTCGGCAGTCGTGTCGCAGCTGTTCAAGCAGCTCTTCCAGCACCGCCCGTGCCAGGCATGTCTCTCACGCCAACTGCGACTGCGACTCGCCCCCCGCCGCCTGTACAGCTCGGAGCGCAGCTTCACCCGTCCCAACTACCACGGCCGCAACGTCGACAACAAGCTGGAGAGCAACTGGCAGCAGCGCACCCTGCACTTCCCCCCCGACAAGCTCGACGAGTACAAGCGCTACCCGGACGTCACCTCGAATGCTCTGCGCGCCAGGAAGGAGCGTCCGCGGCGGGTGCGCATGCTGATGCGCGACTTCGTCGAGGACAGCCTGTACAACCCGCACTACGGCTACTTTTCAAAGCACGTCGTCATCTGGACTCCCGGCGAGCCCTTTGACTTTAACCAGCTGCCCGACGAGGCCTCCTTCTACCGCGAGTACGGCCAGCGCTACAACGACTTCGAGGACCTGCTGGACGCAAAAGAGTACAGCGAGACGCGCCAGCTGTGGCATACCCCCACCGAGCTGTTCCGCCCTTACTACGGCGAGGCCATTGCCCGCCACCTTGTCGCAAACTACAAGCTGCAGCTCTACCCCTACCATGATCTGCTCATCTACGAAATGGGTGCCGGAAACGGCACGCTGATGATGAACATCCTCGACTACATCCGCCACGCCGACCCCGAAGTCTATGCCCGCACTCGATTCCGAGTCATTGAAGTCTCGTCCGCTCTGGCATCCATCCAGTCGAGCCAGCTCATGCGCAACGCCGAGGCAAAGGGCCATGCCGACAAGGTCACCATTGTCAACAAGAGTATTTTTGACTGGGACATTTATGAAGCTTCGCCCTGCTTCTTCCTCGCCATGGAGGTATTTGACAACTTTGCTCACGACGTCATCCGCTACGACCCTTTCTCCGAAGAGCCCCTCCAGGGCTCTGCTCTGATCGATGCCGACGGCGAATTCTACGAGTTCTACACGCGCGACATCGACCCCGTAGCCGCCCGCTTCTTGCGTGTCAGAGATGCTGCCTGCGCGAACCGCAACTACAACCACCCTCTGCGCTCACCTCGTCTGTTGAGAAACCTGAGGAGCAAGTTGCCCTTTGCACCCAACCTCTCGGTGCCCGAGTATATCCCCACTCGCTTGATGCACTTTTTCGACATCTTGCACAAGTATTTCCCCGCGCACAAGTTGGTGACTAGTGATTTTCACTCGTTGCCCGATGCAGTCGAGGGCGTGAATGCTCCCGTTGTGCAGACGCGCTACCAGCGTCGCATGGTGCCCGTCACCACGCCTCTTGTGAGTCTTTTTGCTTTTCTCCCACCCAAAACACCACTAATTCCTATCACCAGGTACATCAAGGCTTCTTCGACATCCTGTTCCCCACAGATTTCGGCGTCGTCGAGGACATTTATCGCGCCATCACCGGCAAACTCACCCGTGTCATGACGCACGAGGATTTCTTTCGACGCTGGGCTTATGTCGAGGACACGCAGACGAGGAACGGCGAGAATCCCTTGCTGAGCTGGTATAAGAACGCCAGTGTCATGATTACTGTCTAGACAGAGTGTGCATGTAGAATACAGACATTGCAATCTGCTGCTCATCTTCTTTCTCACCCAACATCCAATCCTTTACATGGTGGAAAATGAGGAAACACCCCGACGAAAAAGGACGAGCCAAGATCGCTTGCTAGGGCGTTGGTCGGGCAAAGATGCACGCTGGCTTGAACATCAACACAAGATAGTATCAAATGCAGACATCTCCAATCCCAGCAGTCGGACGTTACAGACAATGATCAGGATTACCGGCAGGGTTGCCCCACCAGGTAGGAAAAGGCCGCTCTATCCCACTAGCACCAAACACGGCGAACGAAAGGACGAATATCACAATCTGCGAGCCTCCATCGAGAGCCGCGCCGATCAAGTAATTGTACTTGTTGTACACGCCCGGCATCCGGCGACGAAGCCACATCTGCGAAAAGACGCCGACGACAATGGACGACCACACCCAAGACGTGTTGCCGTAGTAATTCATGCCCGCGTATGAAGTGATGATGGCGGTATTCAGTGGCCAGTTGCGCGCGCGAGGGAGGAAGAGTTTGATGGTGGCCCAGTGCAGGATCGGTATGGCGAGACCGATGACGATGCCCAGGGGCACGGCAAAGTAGCGGCCGTCGACACCGTAGACCCGTTTGGCGAGCGCCCAGGTGATGGCCTGGGAATTGAGGTCTTGGAGCAGAGAACCGCTCCAGACATTGTTGCCTTGGCCGAGGAGGAGTTCGCGTTTGTTGGTCACGATTGTGGTCATGACGACGTAGTTCAGTGCTGCACCCAGCAACGTGCCATAGATCTGCGTGCCGAACATGACGCGCGGCGGGATCTTGGTGTACTGCCCCACTTTGAGCCAGTTGGCCAGGTTGACGGCGAGCAGGATGACTTGGTGCGACCAGCTGGCAAAGTAGAGGTTGGCTAGCGGACGGCCTGGATGCACGGCGCCCGCCACCATCTTGGAGATTGAGTTTGTCATTACACTGCTCCCGTACAATCCGTAGAGGATGCAGGAGAAGGGTGCGATGAATGAGCCCAACAGGAGAGAGATGATGTAGCCCCAGACCGGCAGCGTCGTTTCACCTTTGATGTTGACTATCAATCCGGCGAAGAAACAGAGCGCAAAGGTTGCAATGTACCACCAATAGGGCACCTCCTTGTATCGTAGCATGCCCTGGTAATGAGGATCAGGCTGAGACTTTGCGCGCGCCTGCTTCCAAGCAAGCATCATATCTTTGCCGTAGAAGAATATGACATGCGTCACCATTGCTCCGATGGACAGATTCATGCAAAAATAACCCCATACAGTGCTGGAAGTCAGATGGGGAAGACCAGTCTCGCTCAGCTTACTCTGATCAATCACGCCTCTGTCGTTGAGGATCGAGGTTGTGGACAACTTGGTGCCGTCGCCTCTGAAGAGTGATGTCGACATGAAAGGGAAACTTTTCGCATTCCAGACATTGCTGTAGAAGAGACAGGGCATCGCGATGTACCATATCACATAGCCAAGCCATGAGTTGAGCTGTTGCTTGAGCGGGAGAGACAGAAAGGCGCTCCCGATATATTGCCAATCGAGGGAGAAGTTGAAAAGACCTACGCCTTCGTTGGACGAAGCTCCTCCAAACACAGTGGAAAAAATGCTTCTGGTGTTTTTCGAAGCACGCATCGACGCGAGACAGAAGATCGAGACGCCACTGGTCCATGTGATGATGTAGGAAGGGAACAATTCCCATATGGCGGCGATGGTGATGGCCCAGCCAAACTTGGCAAGGCGCTTCTTGTTGGCAGCTCGGTCGAAGTGAAGACTCTGGAAAAGGATGACTTGTGGCATTGACGCCCAGTAAACCATTTCGGCAGGATCCACTATCAGGGGTCGTAAAACTCCAGCCAACACAAAGCCGCAGAGGGAGATTGAAAAGGTAGCCAGAACTGCAGTAGATGCCGAGACGGATCGGTCATAGAACAATCGCTCGACGGCATAAATCTCGATTCCTGACAACCCATTGTTACCGGAGGAAGCGATGAGTGACGCAACGACGTGTTCCTTGATCCCGAAAGGCTGTCCAGAATTAAGAAGTACCAAGACTCTTTGGAGCCATCTTCTCTTAAAGCGAGTAGGACAAGGGGTCAGAAGTGCCCATGCTTCACCGGCAACAAAGACCAGAACTGTCGCAGGCATGAGCAAGGCCTGGCCTTGATATTGAGGGGACATCTAAACTCACGTTGCATAAAATTCGCCGATACCTGCATCTGTACCGGTTTGAAGACATACAGCATGGTAACAACGCTGGAGAACGCAGTGAATATCGTGCCCAAGAAGATCGACCGAAAGGTGAGTGAAGGGTCTCCATCATCTCGAGTTGATACTAGGTACTTAGAGACGTCCACACCTAGCCACTAACATCAGCGTTGGTCAAAGACTCGGAGCCAAGGGATTTTACCAGTTTTGATAATGGGATGGCCCTTTAGGTATTCTGTCGAGTCTGCGTCGAGTGCACGAACCGAAAAGGCATCCTCCCTCTCAGGTGGGGCAGTATCCGAGGTATCGTCTTCGACGGCAGCGGTAAGAGGATATGGTCTTTTGGATGCTATACTGTCCTGCTTCCCTGCAGGTAAATCCAGCATCTCAACACTAGTAGAACTTGAGCGCTCCGCCATTGTTTTGGTGGTAGAATAGCTGGAAGAGAGGGTCGGAGAGCTCAAGCGCTTCGGCTCTGATCAAGACAGACGTGAATTGGGGATGGACAGTCAGTCCAGGCTATATCGGCGAAACAGCCTCATAAACACTCAGGATTTGGTGCCACATGTTGGAGGCGCTATCCGAAACTCAAAGAGCTACTCGGAAGCATGTTTTACAAGAAATTGCACTTGTTCCAGTCCAATGGTAGCATCGTTTTGGGAGAGCCGCAGTGGGTGCAGAGGCAATTCATTTGCAGCGTAGCGAAAAGAAAAGTAGCGACGATCATGAAGCATGCGGCAACCTGTTGTTAGTGACACTCGGGTTGCGCTTCAAGGACTGAATCAAAGAAGAAATAGTGACACAATATTTGACCTTGAACAGCCAGCTATAATGTCGCATACGGTTTTGCGACTGCCGAGCATTTGTTTCCCATCAAGACGGTTCGTTGAGCGAGGTGGTTGTGGTTGTCGTACTTTCCAAATTGATCGACGACGGCGTGATATCGCGTCGGTAAATGCGACGAAAGGACCCGACCCCACCTACTTGCTAGTATAGACACAGAGTGCTTTCTGTGGCTGTAAGGTGATGTTTGTCAGAAGGGTAGTGATGAGCGCTGAAGTCTGATCAATTTGACGCGAGATCTTCGGCAAACAGGTCTGGCCGAGGCTGGGTTAAACTGTTGACCACACCCGGGAAACGCGGTCGGCAACTCAGACCATTATATATCTGTAAATATCAAGACTGGCCGCTCGGTACACGCCTAATGAGTGTCCTTTTTAGGTCAGGTATGTCGTGGAGGATGCAGTTCATAAGGTCAGGGCGTTCCTTAGAGACCCACTTCCGATCCATGTTTATCTTTCAACGAACAGCCACCTCTATGTTATGTGTACGACCGGTATTGCCCAGATCATCTGCTATACATCAACAGCTCAATCTCAGCATGCTCGTTCTGTTCATGCAAAGATTCCTCCAAGGCCGTGACGCTTTTCTTCGTGCGAGGGCCTGCAGTACTTTGTTCATCTCTCCATTACCGGCATCTGCAGCTCTTTGGCTTCATACAATCGCTTTTGCTTGTGGTAGCTAGCCGTAAGTCTCTTCAATCTGGCGAAAGGAGTTTCACGTACACAGATCGTATCTATTGACATCTCCCAGCATGCCATTACTTCCCCAAAACTCTCACACCTACAACGCCATTGATGCATGACCAGTTAATAAGAGGGTAAAAGTTCATCTCCGTCCTTCCAACTCCTGTATCGAAGCCTCATGCAACTCACCCACCGAATTCCTCATCTCAAACTGCATCTGCGGCGTCGACGGATACGACGACCGCGCATACGGCGAAGGCGGATAAGACGAAGGCGGATAACTGCTCTTCCGATAATCCAGCGGCGCAAACCCCTGAATTGTTCTCTGCCGCTTCTGCCACAATGAAAGCATACCCGTGCCGATGACGAGGACAACCAGTGATGCGCCGACACCTGCTCCCACCGCTGTGCCGATGCTTGGTGAGGGGTTCGCTCCGATGGTGATGGTGGCAGTGGCTGCGGTGTTTGTGTCTGTTTTGTTTGGGCTCGTGGAGCCAGAGGTGCGGTTCATGATCACGTAGCCTGTTGGAATGGTGAAAGGATTTGGATCTCCGTCCGTCGAGTTCTCGAGGCAGAGTTGTGCTGTGTCGTCCCAGGTGAGACCGCAGCAGAAAAGTCCGTCCTTGGTGTCTTTGACGAGGGTGATGGTTATTCCTTGGTCGGGTAAGACTGCGATATGTCAATAGGGTTTCTTTGTCGACAAAGGCGTGGTTTGATTACCTTTCTGACAGTATTGCGGACAAGCATCGCTGGTCCAGTTTTCATCGGTGCATCCGCCTCGGGATATGCGGTTCCCGTACTCGACTTTTTGGTTGAAGCAATAGCTAGTTTTTGTCAGGAGAGAAATGTAATGTAGTATGTCATCTGCCTTACCCATTGCTAAGACACAAGGACTCGGCTTCACAGCAATGCGAATACTCCGCATCGCTATGACAGGCAGTCAAGTTCTTGCCCACCGATTTGTCTGGGTAGTAGCATGTCTGAGCTGCCACGACCTGCAATGATAGTTGCCCAACAAAGAAAACCAGGATAAGATGCTTGAAGCCGAACATGACTTCTTGTGATTTCCAGGAGCAAGATGGACGACAACCCCACCTGAGGATGTGATGCTGGGCACTTTATACTCTAGTATGCAGCAAAGTCATCGGGCAGTCGTCAGCCTGCGGCTCTGCGACCTATTTTCATCACCAACCCGCATGCCGTGTAAACCATACTTTCTGCACAGGGATTAGCATTCCCCGGTACAGTCGACCGATTTGTGCTTGGGAAACAAGGCTGGACGTGAACAATGTAGAGAATCTGGGGCCAAAATCATGCATGACGGTTTTTATTGTGCCACGCTTTCTGCACCTCAGCCTCGCTAGCTACCGAGGTAGGCGGAATCCTTCAAAGACCATCTCAAAAAGGCACTGGGAGCGGATGGAGGATGCGGGGGCACCGCCGTTGCTGAGAATTGTCCCGACCGCTGTTGACTCCCTTTAATGATGCAGTGTGAGGTGAAGATTAGTATAGCTGAGGATGAAGACTGGTACTTTTATGTTTTTTTGAGCCCCTCAATGCTTCACATGTGTATGGCACTGATTCAGTAAATGAGGAGGAAGGAGATAGGTCCAGAGATATAACGGGATCTGATGTTCAAGGATCCCTAGCATTCACGGCAGCTGCTGCATGACCAGAAGATGAGCTTCTTTCTGCTCGCTGGACATGACTTACAGGAAAGTATTCCGCGCAATGATCGATTGCGAACTTGAGAAGTGGCCGAGCTTTTTTTTTTCTCGTGCTTTTCATTCTGGTTGTCATTCTTGCAAGTGTCTTGACTATCAGCACTGCTCGCATGACTCAGTTGCATTTGATACAACCTCATCTGCATTCTCCACTTTTCAATCCCACACCTGCCTCACACTGACATTCAACCTCTTCGTCCCCATATACCCCTTCCACCTCTGATAGGCCTTCCTCTCCTTCTCACCAACCCTCCTCGCCGCCTCGTCCTTGACCGCCGGCCACTCGGCCAACCACTGCGGACACGTTCCAGGAATGGTTCTGGGCATCGCATGCCACGCCCAGCGCGTCTCGCCATCCATGTGCACACAATCACCGCTCCTCACCCTGATGGCCACCGTCCTCTTCTTCCTGTCCTCCTCCCTCTCCAACTCATGCTCGCCCCTCGCAATCACAAAGATGCCGTCGCAGCCAAACGAGAAACTCGCCAGTCCTCTCTCGCACAACTCGCTGACATCGCGGTGGACGGGCATGTAGTCTTTCTGCCCGTACAGCAGACACACGCCTGACTCGGGACGGATGTGCGGGAACAAACCAGAAACCAGCGTAGAGAGGTCAGAGGGGAAAGTGGTAGGTCCGTTGCGCGGGTAACTTCGTGTGGGCCAATGGTACTGCTCTCCCAGCGTGAGCCAGCGCAGCTTTTTGGACAGAAACTGTGCCATGTTGAGCGATTTCTGGGTTTCTGGGTCCTTCGGCGTGGAGTGTGTGGATTGTGGGTCATAGGTGAAGAAGGAGGGAATCTTTTCTGGCTCCTTTTCTGTGGGCTCTGGATACTCGATGTCAAAGTCTGTTTGGAGGTTGATTTTGTGCTTAGGGTCGGCCATGTATCTGTGCATGATTTGCGATATCCACAGGACCTGCGTTTCCGGGGGTAGGATTCCAGGCGCTATTTGTAGTCCTGCATGACGGCGGTTAACAGAAAGTCTTTTGCGTCAACGTAGATTCATCTGCATGTGGATCACACCGAACCGAGTCTCTAAGGCGGTACTTTGGCAATGCAGATATGATTTCAAGCTCAAGGCACGGCTCTCACCCAGAGAATGCTTGACAAGCTCTCCTGAAATCGGCTCACCGTCGCCATCACGTTTTGCAATACCAACACCAGAGACTCGATACCGATGCAACTTCCATGCCTACACATCCACATCAGTCACCAAGATCACTCACCTGGAAAATCCGCATGCTCATAAACAGTCACATCCTGAATCTCAGTCTGCAACGGCGTCTCATCCCCCTCAGTCCCCAAAGCCTCATTCCTAAACTCGACACAAGCCCTTGCGATTCTCTCCTTTGAAATCGTGCTCACGGGTCTGAGCACCTTCTTCTGCTCATCACTCAACCCCTTGTTCCAATCCACAACGCTGTGATCGTTGTCCAAGTCTGAAATTTTGACCTTGTTGTAATGCCAGTATTCTTCTTGGATGAATTTGGGTGGTATGGCGTGGGTGTCGTGATGGTGATCCTGACGAGGCGTGTTAGGTATTCCTAAGTTGTTTAAGAAAATGATCGCCACGCCTTTCTTACGGCCTTGATCACCCATCTCCCCTTACCTTGTCGTCTGAGAAGTCCATAGTGGGTGTTTGAGGGTAAAGAACGCTGAATGAGTGCAGTGTGTCTACCTCTTAGCATATTAGCTGTATAATTGACTGTTTACCTTCTTCTGCATCCCAAAGAAAAAGTCGGCAAAAGTCGTGTGATGTACATGACTCAAGACATCGCGGCAGCGTGACTCGGGGGGTGCCAAGTCCTTCTAGAAGAACCGTCGAAGGGCAGACAGGAAAACGCGGTGCGGATCACCAAGCGGCAACCAACAGTCCTGTTCACCGGACTGCCACGCCGTCATCACTTCGCGGATCGCAAAGTCCGGCTGTCCGAGCAGGCCGGCTACCGAACCACGGAAATCAAAAGGTTCACTGGGTGAAAATTCCCAGGCAAACGGAATTGAAACTTGTGTTTGCGATCGCGAGTGTTGCTGGGCCATCACGTCATCTTACGACTCGAAGCTCGGAGATCGATGATGCTTTTGCAACATGGGAAATTGAGGCGTAAACAGCAGTCACGGAAGCCAAGTCTCTGTCACACTCGACGAAATGCACACAGAACAGACAAGCACAAGCAACAGGTGGAACCGATGAAGCTCAAGAGAGGTGTTGATACATTATGAAGAAGAAAAAAAAGGCTAGGTATACAAGATTTGAACAGGTAGAAGTGAAAGAGGTAAGGCCCTCACAGGGATTCGAGTCTGCAGAGACGAAAGAGTCTCGAATGCAGACGATGGGGGTATCAAAAAAAGTGGTAATGACTCCCGATAAAATCCCACTGGTTGTGTAGATGCAAAAGAAAACAGAGAATGCCCAAGGATGCCCGGCACAGGGGCTATCCAGATGATAGAAAAACTCCTCGCTGGTTTGGCGTGCAGATGGAAAGCAAAAACTTTTGTTGGTTTGGTGGTTCTCCCCCAGGTCATGACGATGCTTTGCGTTGTTGAAGAAAGAAGTCGAGAGATGAGAGTCATTAGGTGTTTTGTGTCGTAAGAAGGCGTAGCAGGAGACCGAGAAAGAAACATCTACTCTCCTCTGGAGTCGCGGCTCCAAGTCCTGCTCAAGCTTCTGAACGCACCGCCGAGTCCACGGCGAGTCTTTTCAGACACAGACGAGCCATTCGACGACTTGGAAGAGATGGAGGCAGCGCTGTTGTGGCGGTCGCCAGAGGGCTTCATGTCGTCGACCGCGTTGCCGGCACCGCCGCGGCCAATGTGGTAAACGGGAGCCTTGGAGCGGGCGTCCATGAGCTTCTGGTCGCGCTCCAACTCCTCGTCAAAGGAAAAGATGGCGCGCTGGCTGTCCTGACGGCAGAATGCGTTGCCGGCGCCGCCGCGGCCAGAGGTGAACTTCTTGTTCGCCGGCGGCGGGGAGATGGTGGTGCGAGAGGCGGGTCCGGTGGCTTCGTGGCCGACGGTCAGGTCCTCGGACTTGTAGCGGGCGTAGTTGCCGGCTCCACCGCGGCCGGCGTAGACATAGGCGCTTCTGCCTCTAGGTACCGAAGGGTGAGGCTCGGTGATGAGGTAGCTCAATGACACCATGATTGTGAATGTGTATGTGATTGGTGTGATTCGGTTGTAGTGTGATGATATGCGTATCCAGATATGTTGTGCAAGTGGGATAAACAGCAGCTGAAAATGTGGTATGGAAAACACATGAGGGGCAGACGGGGGGAGCTATATATGAGGCTGCACATGATCGAAGTGTTGACACAATCCATCATCCGGACCAGGGATTGCACCACACGCACACACAAGCATGCCCTTGCAAAAATTTGCAATGCAAAGACCTTGTTCTCCTCACTATTCCTCTAGATGCTTAGGGGTTTCCCCAAGCTGCAAAGTGCGAAACGGCAAAAGTGATCACACGCCTTGGCTTGAATGAAGCCGTTGCCCGATGGCGTCGCACACACCCTGCGGGCCGGCTTTGCAAGGTTTTTTTTCACTGGTTGCTCGTCAGCCCTGTTCTCTTGCGCTGGCAACGAACACCTCCCAGTTTCTAGTCCATTCGGAGCCGACCGACGAAATCTCAGCTTCGCAATTTCCAGCCTCGTTTTGCTGTTTTTCTTTCGCCACCTAGCAAGCTGCGTGGAAGAAACGACGGACACAAAAAAGGACGCCCCCTCTTCCGGCAACTGCTCCGTGCAACAAGATTGCATCGACATCATCTTTTCCATGCTCTTGCGCTCATTTCTTCGCTCAGCACGACCCACGGGTTCGAAATCGAGGAGAGGACGCAGCATGATTTGCTAATGCTACGGGAACCTTTCCGCTCCTGGTGTTTCCTGGGGGTAATAGCGCCGATTTTCGAGTTTTGTGGGGGTAATGGCATCCTCCAGGAACGCGTCTTGGCTTGTGTCGGTATATACAATCGATGATGTCCATCCGTGAGCCGACGCTACGCGGCCGTATGACCTGTGTCTCTTGACGTGCTACACACACCGCTCGAGCTCGTTTCGCACTTCTAGACGCCCGCTGCAGCGCTGCCTTTGCTTGTTGCCTAGCTACTGTGACCGCCCCTGAGACCGCTATACCGCACACGTGAATTGGGAAACGAAATTGCTGTAGACCGTTTCGTCGCTTTCTTTGTGGTCTACAGTACAAGTCAGGCCACATGATTGACTTTTGATTCTGTCGTAAACCGTGCCGGTAAGGCGCTCCCATCTCATCAAGGTAGCTCAAAGCCAATCGTGCGTTTCCCCCTCTCGCCCCGTGAATAGAAACGTCCCTTCCTTCTCCACGGTCTTGTCGGTCTTGTCCGCTTGGCTAGGAACACTTTTTGCATGGGAAGTGGTGGAAACTATTTGGTAATGACATTTCGACGAATCTGAAGAGGAGGTTCGGCCCCGGACTACGGCTATAGTATCGAACAGCGGCGCGTAGGTACAGTACCTTTGTTTCCCCCACAATTTCGCATGGGCCAGCCACTGTAACCACAGTTTCCCCTCACCCTTTCCGCCCAGCCTCGTCGCCTGTGCCTTGTCTAGTCGCGCGGAGCAGGTTCCAAAGTACAGAAGTGGCTCGCCAGTGGCTCAGGTCTCGTGCCATGCCAATGGAAGGAGAGCGCAGCGTCCCGTGAAAACCGTAGCGTCATCTTGACCTGTCTCTCCCCGCATCTGGGGGTCGAGGTAGCTTTCCAGAACAGACAAACGGTCCTGCGACAGTTATGCGGGGTGATGCGGCGGGGCATCCCTGAACAGGGGAGGTTCAAGCGTTGTGGTCAGGTGGTCCAAATCAATTACTCTATGGTGACTCGTGGATCTGACGGCCAGGCCAGGCGTTTTTGAACAGGAGGGGAAGCGGTGAGGTGTCACAACCAGTGTGCTGGGTGGGGCTTGTCGTGGGAGATGAGCAGTCGGGATGGTTGTTTCTTGCCATGGCAGGCGTCATGGGCTGTAGTCAGGAATTGCGAGAAGCTCGTCATGTATCATGCAAACTTGGTGTGAATGATTTCTGGGTTCTCGTGCCAGTCGTCAATGTTCACCCACATCTGCAAGAGGACGTCAGTGTGAAACTTGCGTGTAAAGATGGCGCTTGCACGAACCCTTCTAAATGTGCTGAGCCCAGCCAGAATGCTACCACCGATCCACGTGCTGTACTTGCGCTCGGGCGGAGCAAAGATCTTGATGCGCATGTCCTTGACGGCCAGCCGCTGGACCTCGTGCAGCAAACGGTCACCGAAACCCTTTGTCAAGGTCGAGCCTCCCGACAGAACAATGTTGGCAAAGAGCGACTTTCTCAAGTCCATGTCAGTCCGGCTGATGGCATCGACAACAATCTGGTGGATGCCAGGGTATTCGAGGCCGATGATTTCGGGATCAAAGAGGATCTCGGGAGCTCTGAACCTTTCGGGGCCAATCTGTGGAAAATGGTGAGTTTGATGAAGCTTGTACAAGCAGCACGTGGAGGTACCTTGAGTTTCTGGCCGTCTGGCAAGGTGTACTCGACCGTCTTGCCATCCTGTCGTGCGTTGCCCGTGGCCCAGTCCTTCTCTTCCTTCTTGGGGTCAAGAGCGAGGTAGCTGGTCTTTTCCTTGATCATCCTGACGACCTCCTTCTCGGCACTGGTGTGGAAGATGTAGCCCGACTTGCGCAGGAGAGTTTGGAGGTGCTCGGTGACGTCTCTGCCGGCGACATCAATGCGGCGGATGCTGTTGTTGATGGCGAAGCCCTCGTAGACGGGCACGGCGTGCGAGACGCCATCGCCGGCGTCGAGGACGATGCCGGTGGTTCTGCCCGAGGCGTAGAGGGACAGGACGGCTTGGATGGAGGTGAAGAGGGCGGGGACGTTGAAGGTCTCGAACAGAATCTGGGCGGCCGTGTCGCGGTTGGAGCGGGGGTTGAGCGGAGGCTCGGTGAGGAGGACGGGGTGCTCTTCACTCAGGGTCTTGAGCTCTTCGGTGTAGACGTGTTGCCAGATCTTCTCCATGTCGTCCCAGTCGGTCACGATGCCGTGCTCCAATGGGTAGCGGATCTTGAGCAGGCCGCGCAGCTCCTGGGCCTTCTGGCCGATAAAGACATCGCCTTCGAGGGCGCCGGCCAGGACGCGCAGGTGCTTGGGACGGCCGACGTACGAGGGAAAATAACACTTGGGGGCGTCTTCGCCGGCGAAGCCCGCTCGGATGGTGCCGCTGCCGTTGTCCAGCACAATGGGCGCGTTGTGCAGAGTGTCGGCCATGGTTGCGTGTGTTGCAGAGTTATTGTTGCTGCGAGGGCATGTTTGGCTGCGCTGGTGCTGCTGCTGCTGCTCGCATCCAACAGGCTGCTGCTTGATGGTCGGTGTGTTTCACTCAGTCCCCCGACCTCCGACCTCCGACCTCCGACCCCCGACTGCTTCCGCCGTGCCAAGCCATGCCAAGCCCAGACCAGCCACCGAGTCCGCCCCCAGTCTGGACTCGACACTCCTCCTTCTTCCATGTCTGGACTCGATACCCCTCCTTCTCCCATGTCTGGCAATTTACTCTTCCTCACGTCAGATTGCATATCAACCCGGTCGCGTCATGGACTTCAATACGCGCCCTACCACTCAAGACCCGCGCTTCGCTCCTGACACCAACAGCACTTGCAACACGAACAACACCGAACCCGGCTTGTCAGCCCTCTCAGCCACTCGCAGCCACGTCGACTTGGACAAACAGTGCGGTGTCCCTCTTTCGAACGGTGTTCCTTGTGCGCACAGATTGGACTGTGCGAGTCATAGCTGGTCTCATAAGTGCGCTGTCCCTGGCAGGTCTGCCCCAACTGAGCAGCTTCTCGCGCGCCAAAAGAAACAATAACGCCACACCCTTGTTGGTTGATCTCTTTCCCTGCATCTTCATGTTGCCCTGACTCCCGCCAGCTGTGGCATTATTGGCGCAAAGACTTGAAGCTCCCATCGCGACTCGTTCATTACTACTCACATCGATGAGAAACGGCCACATTCACGCAAAAATTGACGAGGAAATGTTTGTTGATTAGGTGTAATTTAATGTATCGTGTTCAACACTCGTAGTACACATTAGTGCGATGTCGTCTTGGACCCCACCGTGAAAACAATACCAAAAACAAAGACGCCTGCCTCCAACCTCTTGTCTCATGCAAGTCGTGATGATATAATACAGGGATACGAAAAGGCGACGCCAACGAACCGCGGCTTGCTGTCACCGTGGAAATTCTTGTATACTGAACACCATCCCAGAACACACAGCCCACCCGCCACTACGCAGTAGCGACGCTTCAAGCTTGGTCTGCGTTGTTCGATGAGGTAGGTGGTTCATTTCGGGAAAAGAACTGACTGCTGAGCGGATCGCTTAGACCTGGCTCATGGCAGGTCCCTTCCTGATGCCACCAGCACCACCGCGCATGTTGACACCAGAGTTGCGGCCCTGGAGACCAGAGAAGACGGCAGAGACGATGAAGGCGGCGAAGCCGAACCAAAGGAAGGCAGTGGAAGCCTGAGCCTCGTGGCAACGCTTGCTGGTGTTGGGAGATCCGTTGGTGACAAAGTTCCTGTGAGTGTACGACTGTCACAGTGTTAGTTTTCAGGTCTTTGATATTGATGATTGATCAACTTACGCTGTTGCCGCAGCTGTGGACGTGGAGGTATGCGGACATGGCAACGGCACCGCAGAAGTAGAAGATGGCGTTCAGAGTATCAAGGGCAACGACGATCAGAGGGTGAATCATGAACGACTCCTTGATGCTGGCCGGGATGAGGTAAAACAGCGAGAGCATGCTGAAGACGGCGACAAACATCGAGTAGTTGACGATCGAAGGGTTGCCAGAATACGCCGTTGCAATCATGTTGCCGATAAGGGACATGATGAGCAGAGACCAGATGAACTGTACCGCATGTTAGAGACGACACAACGCGCATAGATTGCGAGGAAATTGCTTACCTGCATGGCACGCATGGCCAGGTTGATCATCTTTGAAACCATTTTGGATAGGGTTGTGATAAGCTATTCGTCTAGGTGGAGAAGAGTGATAGACGGAAGATCCGGTGGACGAGTAGGCTGGTTGGTGTCGCTGGACGATGAAGTTTTAGATGGGATGATCAAGAATGGCCGTGGCTGGGTGGCAGGGACTCGAGGTTAATATGCGCTCAGGAAGGCGAGCAGAGTGAGACGAGACGTCAAGCAGCCCGGAAACGGCGACGTCATGCGCGCCTGCCCATGATGGTGATGTCAAGCCGCCGTCGAACCATTTTGAAATCACCGCGCGTGGATAGTTCTCTTTCTCGACCACTAAAAGGCCGCCTCCAACGGCATGTCGCACACACTTAACCCTCTATTCCGTGAAGATCTTGCGACTTACGGCCACGATGACGCTGCACTGCTTCCAGAAGCAGCTTGGAGCTCCCGCTGGCTGGGCGCCAAACGGAAGATCATCCGGATCGCCCGGAATGCTGCTCACAAGGCCACACTCTGCCTCGAGTTTCTTCAGATTGATGACTTGTCGCTTTGTGTCGTGAGATGTTGATGTACATCTCAGCTCGCTCCTAGCTGTCCATGTTTCGCGCTCTCCTACAAATCAACCCGGGCCGCATTTCAGCTACCTCAAGGCGCTTGAAAATCTATCGAATGCAGAACAAGCTTCCGCAACGGCTGCGGCATGACTTCACCAGCCGCGGGACCCTGAGAACCCTGCAAGCATTGAGTCTGGATGACGCTCTCGACAAGACTTCGGGTGGTGACGCTTTTCAAGCCGTAGAATGATGGAAAAGAAAAATTCTTCAAGCATGTGAATACGCAATATATTCAAAACAATATCGAGGTTCCCGTGTGTGACGCCTCGAAGATGCGGCTTCAGGGAGTGAGAAACCTGATTACAATTATGCGACTTCTATAGCTGTCTATTAAGTGTCTATCATGTTCCAGTCAATGGAAAAGAAGGAGAGAAGCTGGTGATATCGACAAGGCTGAACGCTGAAGCAGGCATACAAGCTCGATACCAGAGCAACGAGAAAGGGCATCAGTATCCGCAGATACCACTGCAGTCCAAAAGCTCAACAGGATAGTAGATCTTGGGCAGCCCCTGTGTCATGGGCACCGAGAGCGTGCCATCTGTGCCGGCAGTCAAAGTCTTGCAAGAGAGGACGTCGACAACCTCTGTACCGTTGGTAAATCCCGTGTCTGGAATACTCAGCGTGTAGTCGCTGCTGCCGGCACCATTGTTGGTCAAAATGGTAATAGTCTGGTACCCGTCGTATCCTTTACGCATAGCGACATTCGAGCTGTCACTGTAGATTACCCAGTTCATGTAGGTAAGCCAGCTGTCGTCAACGTAGAGTGCATGGTTGCGAATTTGGTTTGCGCTTGCTGTGAGGGTGTAAAGAGGAGCGCCAGTGTTGTACCCACTGAGCCAAACGGCTTCACGATTGTATGGATCCGAAGCACCGCTGTAGTGTTGCTCTTGGCCTTCGTACATAATTGGGATGCCGTCGGCCATGATGGTATAGGCAATTATGTTCTGTGCCAATGACATATCGCTTGTCAGCGAGGCGAACCGAGGCTGGTCATGGTTTTCTGAGAAGGATCCCAGAACAGTAGTGTCTTTGCATTGACTCTTCATGCCGTTGAGCTGATTGACAAGATTGGATATGCTTCCCGACGTGGTTGAGAAGGCGGCCGTGGCTGCATAATACCTGGACACCATGTTAATGAAGTCAAACTCATGGAACATCAGAATACTTACATGGCGTAGTTCAAAACACTGTCCATGTAGTTCTGGTAAGGGCAAAGTCCGTAGGGGTCGCCATTGGTCACTTCACCTGTTATGAAAACGCCAGCAGCGTCTCCAAACCCAGACCAAAAATCATTGTCGACATGTTTGACCGTGTCTATGCGGAGACCATCGACTGAGATATCATCAGCTGTGAACTCATACATCTTCCCAAGATATCGACTTACTGGAATAGTTGAACACCAGCTGCTCGATCCATGTCTGATACCCCTGGGCTACTACAGCATCTTCCGTACGGAGATCAACAAGCTCAACATTGGAATCGCCCAGCCAGCAGTCCTCGATGCTAGTCTCGTTGTTGTAATCGACATCGCAGAAGCTGTGGTAGTACTTGGCCTTGTTGAACGGGTTGAAGACACTGTAGTCGACAGAGCTTGCATTGCCGTTCCAGCCATTGTGGTTCACAACGATATCAACCATAAGATACTGAGTTGCGGTCAGCAGTGTTTCAAAGGTTCACTTGCGCAGAGAACGAACCATGCCCTTGTCGTGCAGAGCGGTAGCCAGGGCTTTGAGGTCATCTGCAGTGCCAAACGCAGAGTTGAGCTTGTACAGGTCTTGTTGCCAATAACCGTGCCATGGGTCGCCATAGGGAGTCCAAGTCTGGATTTGGAAAGTGATGGGGGAGATCCAAATCTGTTCATGTATCAGCGTTGACCGTTCGTCGGCTTAACGCCACACTTGTAAGACTTACAGCGGTGAACCCCATGTTCTTGATGTAGTCTAGCTTCTTGATCAATCCCTGGTAGGTTCCGCCACAATACATGCCCTTTCCGGGATCGCATGTAGCTGTGGTACTTCCATCAGTGCGTGCAAAACTGGCGGCAGGTCAGATCATGATCCCGAGACTGTAGATGCTTGAGACTGACCGGTCTGTCAACACTTGGTAGATTGACTTGGAGCGCCATTCGGAGGCAGACGCGGCCAAAGCCGAGCTGCTGAGAGCAAGCGTGCTAAGTGCGGTTGAAAACTTCATTATTGTAGGGTTGTGAAAAGTGATAGAATGGTTAGAAAGGTTAGACCTGCTGGTAGCTTGGTCGAACAAAGAGTGGTATGAAGAAATGTTTGCTTTGTGAGGCTGATGTAACGTCGTAACGTGGATTCGTCGTCTCTTTATATGAAGATCCTGCTGGCCGTACGTGCGAGACGTGCCTGCAAGATTTGTCGATTATAGTAAAGTGCAGTGTGCGGAAGTTGGATGGTCGCCGTCTAGACTGACTGGACAAGGAGCGTATTCGACAGAGCACCGTACGCACAGCAGAACAACCAACTGTGGTGCAGATCTGACGTTGAGAGGGCAGTATGACAAAAGAAAGATGCAGGAATGGAGTCATGGAAGTATGCGGCAAGAACAAAGGAGCAGTTCGTTGCACGCGCGTCGAGAGCTGCGACGACAAACGACAAACATTGCAACCCGTTGGCAAGAAACGGTCCCGTTGGCGAGATTTAATGATTGATTAGAGGAAAAAGTGGTCCCTCTTTTCCTAACAAAGGGATGTCCTGTAAGAACAAACTCACAAGTGACACCTAGAGCCCGGTGGATGTGGGCAGGCGCAATGACTTGAGAGACATCAATATGTTGCTATAGCCATTCAGAATTTGCCTGTTGGGCAGCTGACTCGCTTTGGGAGGGGCAAGACAGCCATGAAGTTTCTCCAGAAGATCAGAAGGCTTGACATGTTAGCGTCGTGTTCGCGTCTACAAGACCAGCCTGGTGACCTCTTGTGAGTCGGAGGCGAGTGGTCAGGAACATCGAGAGCTCAAGAAACGCCGTCAAGTTCTGGACGACGCTAGTCGGGCGCGGCCCGCTTCGGAGTCCGGCTTTCCTAGCCCTATTATGGTTCGTGGGGATCATTCTATCTTGAGAGCCTTGGCGGTTCTATCTTGCAACTTCTTGCTTCGATCAGAGTCCGATCAAACACCGAACGCAGGTAGTCAAATGATCCGAAACCTCAAGGAGAAGAGGTCATGCCTGGAGCGCCTCTGCAGCTGAGAATGGCCTCAAAGAAACCCTAATTGCGCTCGTGCTCTAACGCAGGCCTGTGATGAGGTCAAAGGCAAAGCCTCCCTGACATGAAGCACTGACAGCTCGACGCTCGCGCGTTTACGATCCGACTTCATGGATCTTGGAAACAGCTTAGACCGAACGATGGTGCAAGATAGATGGCCATCCGATCACAGCCCAGTGGAGCCACTTGATGCGAGCCACATACATGCATGGAGCTAAGTGCCATGAGGGTGTTGGACTTTGCGCGCACACGTTCATTGGCCATCATGACTTGGACGGACTACTGGAGAATGACAAAACTCCTTCGGAGATCTGCCAACGGCAATGCATGGCTGGACAGGCAGCAAACCTGGTTGTCGGGTCTGTTGTTGATGCCCGACATGAGGTGCTCGGAGGCGCCGACAGATCCACTCTGTGCTAGCCAGAGAGAGATGGTCTAGCAAGTCTATTTCAAGGGATATCAGACAAGGATGCAAGCTCACCTTTCCTTTTACGCTCGCCGGCATGATCATCACTTTTCGCAAGTGCATCAAGGAGTTGCCATCTTGATGGTTATTCCAAATGTCCCTTTGTGCTCCACTTTGTACGAAAATCGCATGCCTCTGACTGCATATTTAGAGGCACTCCGTGATCTGCTGCTACAGACGGCATATGTCATGAATAATATATGTCACTCAGGGGTTGGTTTCTTGTCTGTAATGACTGCATCCTTATCCAATTCCCGTTCCAAGCATGCGAAGCTTCCACTCCGCCAACCACCAAAGTCCAGCAGAACCAAAAACAGCACTGAGCTGCGTTTACCTGGATAAAGCTCTATAGGGAATGGTATCAAGATTCGAACAAAATGTATGTGGCTGATATTATGGCTATTCACCGCCACATAGGACGGCTTTCGGTAGACCCTAACTTGATACAGGGTCACCCTGGCAGCAACATCGCACGGAGATCCGGAGATTAGAGATGCGAGACCAGAACATTGGTTGGAAGGGCTGACCCGGCATTGGTACTGCATGCTCAGATCACTACCACTGATCACTTGGACATCGAACAGGATGTGGAAAGTATCCTCAACTTTTTTGGTTGACTCAGAATTACGGGGTAAGTCCAGATGGGTCTGGCTCAGCTTTCTAGCACTCTTCATTTCATAGGACAGATGACTGCGTCTTGTCCATCCTGTTCTCTTTCGGACGTTCGGTGTGCCGCAGTGCCTGCCGTCAACTTCTCTTCACGACTGTTCGCCCGTAGCCCGCATCGTCGAATTTTTCCTCGTCTCGAAATCGTTTCCTTCTCGGTCGATCAAGAGCTCGCCTGTACCGACTACCCCTGACTTAAGAGCCACGGTAGGTAGTGTAGCTCCAAGGTCCCAGCAACAGTGGCACATGATAGTGTCTCTCATCCTTGCTCGTGCAAAACTTCAGCTCGACCTCGGGCCAAAACGTCTTTCCCTTGCCGTAGAACTCCTCGGTCGCAAAGACCAAGCTCCAAGCCATCTGCTCGTCGCCCTTGAGGTCGGACTTGAGCGTGTTGACCAGGTGGTCGAGCTCCGAGGTGGTCACGGTGCCATTGCCTTGGGTGGATTGCCAGGCGGTCACGCGTCCGTCTGAGTTCGTGGTGGCGGTGAAGACGGTGCTGGAGGAGAGGTTGGAGCGTTTGGGCGAGAGCAGCGAGAGGGTGACGCGCATGTCGGGGGCTGGGCGGCCGGAGACGGTCTCGAGAACGTGGCAGGTGATGAAGGGGCGGGGTTGAGCTGCCATGGTGACGGTATGTAGTGTTCTGAGACGGTGTAGCTAGGACTGTAGTACTGGGTGGTCGCCGAGGGTGGAACCGAGCGTGTTAAGGCGCTTGCTTGCTTGCTTCTTTGCCTTTCCAAGCTTCGAGATTTTGCGACAAGTTCGATGTGAAGGACTCAAGCCAGCGACAGCAAAAAGGACTTACGAAGAGTGGAGAAGGTTGGTCCTACAAAAGTATTGGTGATTTATCTTGTCAACTTCCTCACTCGATGCAGGTCGTTGCGAGCTGGAGCGGTGGTCTTCGGCGGCTTCCGTTTCCACCATCGGGCGCTCGCGCGCACTCATACTTCGCTTTGATCTGCGCATCACACAACACCATCACAGCAACCGGATCAAAATCATCGTTGATGGTATGGATTATTTGTTTTTCATGTCTCATAGCTAATGTTACATAGCTGCCTTGTCAGCGGAGCAGCTCTTGCTTGCTCGACGCCGCAATGCATCGGATTTCTGATTTTGTTCAGATGGTATCATGATTTTGTGCGCATCATAGCTCCTTCCTGTCAAAGGGACTTGAAGCTGTGGCTGGGTATACATCCCATATCCTCGATGACATGTTTAGCGGATGTTGGAGCGGACCTCGTCGTTACCGCCCTTGTTCTCACGGTGGATCTGAGCCTTGGTCTCAGGGCCGCCGGCACCCTCAAAGTCACCAGCCTTGTAAAGCCTGCAAGAGAATAAGTATACTGCGGAGCCTTGTGTGAACAGGACCAGTACTCACTTGCCGGTGGAAGGGTTGATGTCACCACCTTCACTCAGAGGAATCTCTCTGTTGTCGCCAGCGCCAGAGGCAGCGCTGCCATACGTGACCTCGGCACCAGGGAACTTGTCGATCTTGTTCTGGTCAACACCAGACTCAGTGGCTGTGATGGTCATTAGCATCCTGTTCCAGTCCATGGATTGTATCCGAAGCCTGGGAGATCAAGGATCGGACCCCAAACTCCAGACCCTCGTTCTGCGACATACTGCTGACGCTGGCACCGTGGCCGTGATTGGAAGAGATGTTGCCATCGTGGCCGTGCTTGGCAACGTGAGAGTTGAGGTCCTGCTCGGCCTGCTTGGCGAGCTTCAGAGGGTCCTGTCCTTGGTAGTCGGCAGACATGTTGATGTTTGGTGTGGTGAAAAAGGTGAAGTGGTAGTTGGTGAGAGATAGATTGAATTGGATTGGATGTGAAGAAAAGAGAGCTGTACTCAGGCGAGCTGAAGTATTTCTACTTGTACCTCTGTGCCATCGATCGATGTGACATCACACAAAAGCTCTCCACAGTAGTGAAGTCATTGATGCCAAGCATCTCATCACCTCAACTCTCGCATTCTACGATCCTCGAATGAAGTCACTAATCTCTCTTGCGCCTTGGAAACACCATCTGAGTGGGGTCCGCATTGGTGGATCTATCGTTGAGACTCTCAACATCGTCACCTCGCACTGCTTTGGTGTCGCGACCACAGACATTCGAGAATCTACGAAAAAATATGTTTGACGATCTGTTTTGCGACCAAGAAATATGCCTGAAAAGATTGTCGACCGCCGATGTCGTTGAGGTCTACCGGCGAAGTTCTGAATTACTAGCCTGTGAACATTGATGGTTCTCTCTCGCTATAGAAGATCAGGGGTACCATTCCTTTTGAACATTGGCACACGACTTGCTCGCATTGTGATAACAGCAATACTTTGACCGAGGGCACAGAAATTGCCATTGCACTTTTTAGCAAGGTAAGCCTCGCATACTGCCGTTACAGCAAATCATCCGGGCCACCACCTCTACGCTTCCAGACACCATCGATGTTCATATCATACCGCCTATGTCAACACCGTCAGAGACCATGTACAAAAGAAGGCGATGAATCTTACCCATCATCGCTGTGAATAATCGACGGCTCCGACTCTCCTGGCATTGGGTTGACTTGTGTCGATAACGTCAAGGGATACTGATATTTAATCGAACAGCAGTTCGAGTATCATATGTCAGAAAGAAGGAAAGTCCGGGTTCACTTCGGGCACGAGAGCGTGTTGCCAACCAAAGTCTCTTTCTCTCGACGTCTACTGCTCATCACACCTTCAATCTCTGACTGGATCACGGGCCCAAAGACCAAGGGCGCGGAAGAGTTTTTAATCTAATCTTGCCATTCGGGCAGTGTACCAAATCTTCAAATCACTCTGCAAGCCGTCTCGACTCGCGAGGGACCGCTGGCGTAAGACAGCTTCTCACGCACCAACACCTTGCTCTTCTACTGGTTCGAATCCAACTCTTGGTCCATTCCGGCCTGAAAATCAAAGTATATCACATCGAGGCTGGGTTATCGAGATAACAATCAAAACAGGGGAACTTGTGGCCGGGACACAAGTCCTCCGGTTATCCGGCTCCAACCTCTCGATCTTTACCTTGTCTAGCCAAGCTGCTCTATTTGAATGAGGGTTGATCTTTCTATTTCGGTTTCGCACTTCCAATCACATTTTTGTTGATTCCCCAGTCCTTCAGTCTGCGTTTGAGAGTTCGACTGCTTCGTTCTGGTCAGCGATAGCTTTTCTTCGAAGCCAGGAGACGTACGATGGAACCTGGTTGAAATTTTCCCGCAGGATAGCCACCGTTTCTTCAAGCGTGTGCTTCTGGAGAACGTAAATTTCGTACACAACCGCTCTAGGGTCACTCAGTGAAGAGAAGCTGGCCCTCTGGAGCGGAACGTCTTCGTTGCTCATTTGAGGCAACCCGAGTTGACTGGACGAAAAGGTCGAGGCCGGATTGTGGTCGCGTGTAGAACCGGACCAGAACGCATGAAGCGAATCACCCCCAGAGATACCAAAGGCATGATCAGAATCGTCCTCAGTCCTGGTAGGTGACACTGATTGATCGGTCCACGACGGTAGTGGTTTGCCGTTGAGCCAGTACTCTGCCTGCAGGACTGTATCATGGGCGATTGCCGGATCTTCAAAAGCTCCAATGTCACTCGGGCCAACAACTGAAGGTGTCGTGAAAGCTTCCTCGAATCTCTTCAAACATCCTGACTCTATGTCGGTGTGGCTCGACCAGTCTGCGGTCCAGTCTCCGACAAACGAAAGCTCTTGTTCGTTGAGACCGAGAGTAAGATTATCCCATAGCATCGGGGAACAAAGATGGTCGTCCTCGATGGGAGTAGCGGTTGGCTGGTCAATCGAAATACCGGATACTGAGGTATGTGTAGAAGTAGACATTATGAGACATGGGCAGTAGAAGTTGAACGACAGCAGGACTGCCAGCGAGGCTTAAGTACTGGACGTGAAAGTGCCATCCACACAAGTTCGCAGCCCCTTCCGGTCGCATGGTAGTTGTCTGGTAAGTCCAAACATGAAACATGATAGAAGGAATCTCGAATCAAGCAAAACATATGCACAATATAAGTCGCGGTGTGCATGCAGAAAGTCTGCATGCAGATTGCAGAGATCTGTGCGCTGTCTCTACCACATCTCTATACCAACCAATCGAAATTCTGGGAGCAAGCTTTGACAACCAATAAGATGCAGGCACAGAAAAAACATGATTTTTTTTTTCCAAACCATGTTTGGTTCATCAGCCACAATCGGTCCCCATGATCTGAAGTTCGTACCGATTCGCTTCTTGAGGCTCCTGGCGGTAAAGGAGTAAGGCCATGACAGCTGCACTCGAGATACGTGCGCACTGTCTAGCGATATGGCGCCAAATGGGACGCCAATCCTTGGCGAAGCAGCCTGCCTTGTTTCTGCGCAAATATCCCCATGCTGACTACGATATGTATTGTGTTTTGGACTTCGAATAGCACGAAACGTTCCATCTCTGTATCGTGCTGGATCATCTCAATCTAACGATTTTACACCGCCGAAACTTCTCAACCGGACCTTCGCTGAACATGCCCTGCTTGTTTCAATACATGAGCATGACAAACCCATGTCACACGGCCAAGAATATTCAGGGGCAGCTTCATCCTGCTCACCAACAGAAACTGGACAGCATCACCGATGACGACGTGACTGCACGGCGATGCTGCAGCGACAGCAAAAATCTAGTGGAAAGACCAGAACACGGGAATCATTGCACTGAGAGGTCTTGCACTGCTCGACCTTGCAAATCGTCGAGGCATAAATCTGCACTCGGCGAGCTCTGTCGGCGAAGAGGCGTTCTGATGAGAAGTTTGACTAACCGATGAGACTGCGTTCTACACTACTCTGCAGGCCGGCGGCAAACAACAAAGCCTTTACCCACTTGCCGTGGACTTGCATTCTCTGAGACTTGCTGTTGTATGTTTATGGATGCCCCACTTCGACAGCCTGCGCTTGAGTGTCCTTGCCCTGTGCCTTTTCAGCCAACTCATACTTGAATCAAACACTGCAAGCAAACAAAAAGACATACGAAGGGACATCATCGTAATCTTCTCCAAGGGGTTCAATGGCCCTCTTCAGAGTATTTCCCTGCTGCTTGTACAAACATTCCACCAACGACTTTGGATCCTGGACTGAGAAGAAGCTTGAGCGCGCTGGGGTCAATTGGACATCATTTAGCCCGATCGACCGTTGCGGACTATCAATAACTGGCTGTGTTGAATCCTCTCGGGTTCTGGACACCGTGGTCGTCCGAGAACTCGAGACTGACTCTCCCGAGCCAAGGGAGAAGCTATATGGCTCGGGACTCTGAAGGCTGCGGGAACTCGGAAAGTTGCTGGCATTGAGGCTCAAATCCTGTCGACGTGGCCAAGACACCGACAAGCTCTCATTCATCTGCGGTTCGCTTTCTGGAAGTGTTCTCTGAATGCAATAGTCGTCATGATAATGAGACCCAGTAGATGGGGCGCTGAACATCGTTGATTCGGTGAGCTGGTTGCCGTTGAGATAGTATTCAGGCTCCAAAAAGGAACTTTGAGCAACATCGTGATAGCTGGATTGGACTGCGATCTCTTGCAGGATACGGAGGTTGGCCTGATCGGGTTGCGCCATTGGCAGGTCCCAGTTTGTCCATCCATACTCGGATATAGTTAGCGATCATGCTCAGAAGATATCGGCATCTCGTCCGCTCACCATCAAAACCCCAGTCCAAAGGCTCGAGCAGAAACATGTCTTTAGGAAACGAGGCCATGGCTTTGAACAAATCGGAATAAGTCCGAGTAAATCGGGCAGCGAGAATGAAGCTGGAAAAGACATGGCTGTACGACAGGGCAAGAGACTCGAGTTATACACCAGCGAAAGGGTCAAGGGGATAACAGATGTGTGGGTAGCATCCCTCTGCGTACGTGCGTCTAGTCGGAGCAACAGCTGCCCTTGACTACAACAACGCAGCGCAAGCCCAAAGGTATGGCCGCCTACTCCGCCATCACCTCGCCACCGACACAGAGAACGGCAAGCCAAAATAGTCAAGACGCAAGCACACAATCATCGTCCTAGTCGTTTCTGTACAACATGCACGCCGTCCATTAACGCAGCCGACCCGATAAAGACTTCCACGTGCTAATTACTGCTGCAGTGGTTGCATGGCCCGCTTCGGCTTTCCATTCTTATACTCACTCTATTCGCTTTTGTAGTTCTTTTGCCGAGCGGGAGATGCTCATCACGCGGAGAGCAAGACAAAGGCAGCGCGTATATTTCTTCGCCACCTTCTCGTGCGAAACCCATCGATTGCGCGGTCGAGGGGCAGTAAGATGTTAGGTGTTGACCAACTTACAAGAGTTGTTCTCGTATATAGCATCGCACTACGGCCCTTGTGCACTTTCCCTCATCGTCCATGGGCCCCTGAACCCAGCTGTCGCTTTACAAGTACCTCCAAGATGCATCATCTCGCATGATTCAAGTCAAAAGTCGGAATGCACTTGGGTCGGAGTCGAGGTGGGACCTAAAGGGTGATTGATGGGTCCTCGTTGCGTTCGACCTTGGTACATCATGAAACAGGATGTCGCTGCGCCTCCTGAGCATAGAGGAGGACCTCTTTCAAAGTCTGGACTTGCTGTCCAGATCTACCTGCTCGGTCAGGTCAACAACCTGTACACCAAACGTGGTTGCTCCGAGATTGACGTCGAGAATGGCTGTCATCTTTGCACGCATCACTGGAACTTGCCGACCATTCCAAACGCATGTTCACCTTTCCTGTTTAGGCTGAGGTTCGACACCCGGGTCGAACTTCGACCTATATTTGGGATTGGGATAATGGAGGGCTGAGTCGTCTTCTCACCGGTGCCAGACAGATCTAAACACTCCAATCAGCACAAGAACTACACGTGAAGACACACTTCTCAGCAAAAAAACGATATAGCATTTCGACTCCTCGCCGTCCATTGTTTGATCCGTATCTCTGCCTCCTTCAGCCACAAAGGAGAACACCCAAGCATCGTATGTCATTCAGAACAGAAAGAGGTAATCCCAGCAAAAAGAACGCCCAAGTTACTCCGGTCTTTTTGACGATGCCCCAATACCAAGAAAAGAAGGGTCCACGGCTCTACTTCTTGCGTGTGGCACGGCCACTCTTGGTCGTGGCAACAGCGCCGCCCTTGGTGGTTCCGTTGGAGCCGGTGGAAGCCACGCTGCCGGCGCGCGAAGAGCTGTTGGAAGCTGCCTTGCTACCGCCCTTGACGGAGTCAAGCTGCTTGTTCTGCTCACTCGTCAGCTTTTTGTGCTATCATTCAGCCTGTACATTGAAGCTTACCTTGACGTTGCCCTTGGCCTTCTTAGTAGGCTTGACTTCTTCCTCCTCGCTCGATTCCTCGTCCGCAGCTCTCTTGCCCTTGCTACCATTGAGCTTCTCACCATTGATCTCGGCCATCTCTTTGGCAACAGTAGTGATAAGCGTGTTGCAACGACGACCAATCTCCTGTGGTGTTCTGCTCAGGAAGAACCAATCGAATCTGAACAGCGGTGATTCGCGAATCTCATCGCGGATCTTCTCGTACAGATTCTCGCTCTCCAAACCAAAGCGATCGAGCATGACGAGCAGGAAACGGTCCTCCTCCTCTGTGTATACCTTCTTGTTCGTCGTGCTGACAGTGTAGTTGATCTTAAGCTGCTGCAGAGGCACGCGGTACATGTTCATCTTCTGTCTCAGAAGCTTGCCGTGCTGCACGACCTTTGCCCGACGCTCCTCACCTTCGTTGATCGAGTCGAGGTGCTTCTCGTAGTTGGCAATCTCCTTGTAGCGCTTCCAGAAGATCTTGGCGTAAGCCTTGATCTCTTCGGGCTCCTTGCTGTCGACTTCCAGAGCAATGTCCTCGTAGTTCGTACGACCATACTTGGCACTTCCGTTGATGAATTGTTGGAAGTCACGCTTGTTCCAATCTCCGAAGCCCTCGGCAGCTAGCTTCTCCTTCTCGCGCTGCTCTTCATCAGTCAGAGGCTCGGCGTTATCGATGGCCTGCTGCTCCAGAGCTTGGTCTTGCTCGCGCTGTTCCTTGTCGTCATCGTCACCTTCAGCAAGTGGGGCCTTGATGTTGTTCTCCTTGCGGAACCAGGCGGTCTCCTTATCTTGCAGGTCGGCAAGACGAGGGTTGAAGAACTGGTAATCATGCATGGCCTGCTGCTTGGGCGCACGAGGAACCTTTGGCTTGGGGTCCGCAGTTCTGCCACCCGTCATAAGAGCGTTTCGATAGTACTTATCCATCGAGTACGATTGCGGGTCCTTGCGCTCACGCTTCGAGGGGTTGATCCAGCTCAGACCGATCTCCTTCTTCGCCTTGTTCTCGAAGTTCTCACCGTTCCATTCGTAAGCAGATTCCGAAGTAAACTTTTGCAGGTCATCGAGACCGAGCTTCTCGTACTTGGCATTGAGCTCTGCAGTACGCTCCTCGCCTCTCTTGAGAATTGCATCAATGTCATCGTCGGTGATCTCGCCTTGCTTGGCAAATGCACCGCCCGCGTGGTCCTCAAAGACCTTCTCGGCACCGTGCTGAATCATGTTGAGAAGCTCGTCCTTTGAAGCGGCCTTCTTGGCTTCCTGCTGAGCACGTCCTTGTTGGATAACAAGCTGATCCAAACGGAGTTTCTGAGCAGCCCTCTCAAGAACCTTCTCCTCGATGGCATTCTCGGTGATGAAGCGGTAGACATAGACTTGCTTGGTCTGACCGATACGATGAGCACGATCCATAGCTTGCAAATCAGCCTGAGGATTCCAATCACTGTCAAAAAGAACGACAATATCGGCAGTCGTCAGGTTGATACCGAGACCACCAGCACGGGTGGTAAGAAGGAACAGGAACTTCTCGGATCCAGGCTTGTTGTACTCGTCAATGGCAGCGATACGGTCCTCGTGAGCGGTCGAACCGTCAATACGGCAGTACTTGAATCCACGGAAGACAGAGTAATCTTCAAGAATGTCCAGAAGTCTGCTCATTTGTGAGAAGATTAGGACACGGCTTCCTTGTGCCTTCATGCGCGTAAGAAGCTTGTCGAGCATCACCATCTTGGCGGAGTTGTAGACCAGATGCTCGTCGGTAGTGTATGGCGGACCGGGCTCGGCTCCATCGAAGAGGTACGGGTGGTTGCAACACTTGCGAAGTTGCATGACAATGTTGAGCAGACGAGTCTTAGACTCCTTCTTTCCTCCAGCACCATTGACTGCGTCGATATCCTTTTCGAGAATACGCTTGTACCAGTTGACTTGCATCTCGGACATGCCAATGTACAAGTTGACTTCCTTCTTGGGCAGTAAGCTCTTTTCGACGTCACTCTTGACTCTGCGGAGCAAGAATGGGCGCAAGACCTTGTGCAGTTGCTGAACGACCGTTTCCTGATCCGACTCTTGATTGGAGAACCACTGATCGAAGGCTTCTGAGTCGCCAAAAACATCGGGAAGGAGAAAGTTGAGCAGTGCCCACAGTTCGTGAAGGTTGTTCTGCAGAGGGGTACCGGTGATGAGAAGGCGATTGCGCGAGTTGAAGACACGGATGATCTGGGCAAGAGACGATTCCTCGTTCTTGATACGGTGGGCCTCGTCAATGATGATGTACTCCCATGCAAACTTCTTCAGGTGGGTCTTTTCGCGCAAAATCATCTCGTAACTCGTGATCAAGACATCAAACTTTTCTTCAAGAAGGCGCTCGCTGATGAGTTGTGCGCGCTCCTCCTTGGTACCTTGCAGGACAAGAACATCAATGTCGGGAATCCACTTGGCAAATTCGCGCTTCCAGTTGTCCAGGGTCGACTTGGGGACAGCGACTAGATGAGGACCGGTAATGTTGCAGACGAAGCGCAGGTAGCCCACAAAGGAAATGGTCTGCAGAGTCTTGCCCAGACCCATCTCATCGGCCAGGATGCCCGAAATACCGTTCTCGTGCAACGAGACGAGCCAATTCAGACCAGCGACCTGGTAGTCGCGCATTTGACCGTGGACGTACGAGGGTGATTCGCGGAAGATTGTGCGGGATTCGTCGCTCTCGTGCTTGCCGGCGCGGAGCAGCTCTGCGTCTTCTTCCTTCTCGGTTCTTCTCACTCGGCCGCCGCCTGCGCCGCCCTTGCGCGACTGTGCCTTGCCAGCTCTTGCCTTTTCTTGCTCATCTTGACGGTCAATTTCGGCCATGATCTCCTTGATGCGGGGGTTGGGGTTTGTGTCGATGAAGTGGCGGAAGAGGTCGGTAAGGCCCAAAAGGTAACGGAATCGGCGGATTGAGTCATCTTCCTGCACGTAGTGTGAGAAGGCACAGCAAGGTGGGGGATGGAAACAGAGCGGATACCTTTGACTCGCCCAGCTTGTCGTGCTTCTTGCCCAAGACACTCTTTCTCAGCTCATGGCCTTCCCATCTCTTTTTTCTGCCGTCGAGATCACCAGCAATGCTACTTTCTGTTGTGGTCATGCCGGTGTCTGAGTCCTAGGGGGCTGTCAATGTATGCGGGCTAGAGCGTGAGAGGAGCGCGTTTGCGGCTTACAGTGTAATCAGGGGTGTCGACCACATCCTAGGATCAAGTCAGTTGCTGTGTGATGTAGCTGATGGGTGTGACTGTGGTTTGCGGTCCGAAGGCGGTAGGTGGGATACAGATGTGTGAAAATGGAAAGAGATTGGAGCTCGTGGAAGGAAATTCGAGAGAAGTGCTGCAAGACGGAAGAAGACATACGTGCATAGTGTGGTCGCCGTCTGCGTTTCCGTTCATGATGAGGCGAGGTGGGTGTGGTCGCCTCGCGGCGGGAGCTCGATCGAAAAGGTTGGTCCAGGAGACTCGGGATTGATGCGCTACAGGAGGATGCGGTAGATGATTGTGAGCACGTCGACAGGTTTGCGGCCGCCGAGATGATTCGCGACGTGAAGGCGAGGATTGCGATGGCAGTGGGTGATGAGAGGATGAGAGGGAGCGTGACGAGCAAAAAGCGAGTGCACGCCGTAACCACCTCCAAACCGCAGACGCGCAGTCGCGACTTCCCCATAATTGGCCCCGCGCACAGACCATCGTTGCTGTCGATTTCGAAAGTAGTGCGAAACAAAGCATCCTTTTGTCAGATCAATTCCGAACTTCGTATCACGAGCAGAGACTGTTCACGTTCGCATGCATCATCAAGAAGGTGACAGCAAAGGCATGCAGAAAAGTACATCATGAAAGGGGTCGAAAGAGAGATGAGTTGGCTCGTCCAAACGTAAAAACTAAAAATACAGCTAAACCCTCAATGCCACATCCATACCTCCTCCCCCTCCTCCTACTGAGAACGAGCGGCTCTTGGTTTTGGTGTCCATTTTCCATATCCAGCCCAGTGCCAATCTCGTGTGTATTGTAAAATCCCTGAAAACGCCGCGCTAAACCGAACAATTCCCAAAATGCTAATACAATCTGTCCACCTCCTTCTCAATCTTCTCCGAGCTCCATGTCGACTTGGCTGTTGAAGAGCTTCAAGCCTGCATGAGCTCGCGGTCCTGACGCATGCCCTCAAGGACAGCGACCAGTCCACCCTGTCGCAGCCGCTCCAGAACCACCTTCATTCCCTCCTTGGCTTTGGGCTGCGACTTCTCGGCGCGACGAAGACCGATGACTTCAATCGATCGTTGCATGGGACTAGCTGCCCATGACTTGAAGAAGCCAAGCTTGGCTGGAGGTTCCTCGTCAGCCTCGGCCTCGGCTTCGGCTTCAGCTAGCTTCTGGGCCTTTCTGCGACGGAGATTCTCGCCAATGCGTGATTGTAGTATGACGGTGGTCGTGACGTCTGTCTTTTGAGAAGCCTGTTGTCCGTAGAGGTCGACGGCGGCAGCAGAGAGTTTGGCTTGCGATCCGATGGCTTGTCGGCGGAAGACCTGCTTCTCAATGACGCTCAGAACACCCGTCCATTCGAGGTTGCGGCTTTCGGCTTCCATCCATCCTTCCTTGACGTCGACGGTGGTGGTCTCGAGGATGTAACTTTGCGTATCACCGTTTTCACCGGCACCCAGGACGCTTCGCGGCAAGAGCTTGAGCACGGCGGGAGGGAGCTTGCTCCTCTTCAGATGAAGACGGACAGTGGTAAGGCGTTGTGTGACCGGATCGTATTCGCGCGAGATGACATCGCTGGACTGCACGTGGGTGCTGTAGGGGTTCGGGTAGCGTAGGAAGTAGGCCAGTGACACGGCGGGAAAAGAGTAGTCGTAGTTATACGAAGACGAGTAGAATTTGACCATCTTGTTGCATGCTGCAAAGGTGTGTCCTGGATTGAAGAAAGGAGAGGAGAGACAGGGTCGAAGGGAAACGGATTGGGCGAGTCAAAGAGAAATGCTGCTGGTGAGCAGAAACGGCAGGGCTCTTTCCCCCTCTCGAGCGTGAAGTGGTCAGCACCTGCCAAAAAACGTCACAAATCTCGACGCGACCATCGGTGGCCGCAGGCTCCGACCTGTCACCCGCGTGAGATCCGCTGACTCTTCGCAGATCCTTGCCACCCCCCATCTATTCGGGCATCTTCACATGCAATATTTCTTTGTTTTGTCGCCATCTGCTCCGATCGTTATGCTGTGTTATATAACCATTCTGCAGCCGTCTGTCCAGTGAGAGGCCATAAACTCAGCCATGGAAAGAGGGATAGAGCAACTCTGCTCGGCCGAAATGCTTGGCGACACCGCAGAAGCGACCACAGAAACAAAGTGTCAAAGATCGAGGTAGCGAACATCTGCGCGGCATTTCTCATACTACATTAAAGTGTCACGATCATGAGGGTCCCTCCTCAGTGCTCTTGATTTTGGGGCCTTCGGGATCTTGTCCCTTCTCCTTGTTCTCGGCCTGCGAGCCTTCCTCCTCTCTTCGGACCCTTCGCTCTTCCTCCTGCCATCGCGCTCCCCCTTTCCGCCCGCCTCGTGAATTGACCTCGATGTCCATCTTCTCCATCAACTCCTCACCTGGCAGCAACACCGCACGATCGATCGCGTACGGCAGTCCCCTGTGCCTACCTCTGATCATGACCAAAATCAGAATGAGTTTGCTCAGAGTGTGCCACGTTCCACTAAACGAGTAGTTGTCGTACGGGACGCCCATGCTTAGTCCAACTGTCCCGTAAGCAGACACGACCTCGAAAATGACTGCAAAGATGGTGAAATAGTCGCCACCCGCGACAAGCTGGTGGCGCTCAATGATAGTGATTAGCCAGATTGCCAGGACAAGCCACCTGAAATGTTCAGCCATGAGATGCATCACCCAAGTATCGACAATCACTCACCAGAGATCGTATGCCAGTTGCTTGCGAATGTGTGTTGAGAGGTATGACTGCTCATTCTGTTTCTCTGGGTCTTCGTCACTGCTGTTCTCAATTCCCAGAGATCGTTCTTCATAGATGTTGGTTTGGCGGAGCGAAATGATGATCGGAAAGCCAGAGATGTACATGGCAACCAAATACATGATTTGAACAGCTGGGGCGGTATTACTGATGATGATGGCGTAAAGACCACCCACTCTAACACCCAAACTTTGAAACAGTCCAACCAGTGTTCTCTCTCCCACGGTCAAACTTTCAAAGGTAGACAGACCGATGTTTAGAATGCCAAAGAAAGCCCAGAGGAAGAAGTCGATGCCCAACTGCGATGCGAGCAGGTACCACGTATTGATGCTGGGAAACAACAGGATGAAACATCTACGCGGATGGTGCAACAAGAAAGCGCAGGTGTGATGAAGCTCCGAGTCCCTTGGAACCAGTTTGAAGATGCACCAGATGATAAATCGCAAGAAAACCGGGTACAATTGGTTGCCCACCAGGATGAGAGCACCTGTGACGATGAGGATCAACTCGAAACCCCGCACGGCAACCATGTTCTGATTTAGAATATTGAGTCCGCAGTTCCAAAAGGCAGACGCGGCGAGAAAGGTGGCCCACCATCCTGGCTCGAGACTTCCTAGCTGCGATGTTCGGAGCACGTTCGCCAGTGGGGGGTAATAGCTGTAGGGCACCAGTATCACAACACCAATGCAAAACCAGAAAAGGACATAGATGGGAAGCAGCCAGCTCAGAAGATGAAGAGCTTTGTACTCGACACCTCCTAGCTCCTCTCGCTGACGTTCATCGAGAGACATGAAGCGACCCCTTGAGTCAAGCGCTGGTTTGAAAGAAAGGTAGTTGTGAGATTCTTCATGAGGACGACGATGTAGTCTCTCGAAAGGTGCCGCTACCAGGTTCTGTACCCCTGCAGATTCCCATGGGAATGGGAATCCTCCATAGTGGGTCAGGTGGTGAGGCCTGGAATCCTTCTTGGGTGCTTTTCGGTTACGCAAGTCGGCAGTCATGGCGTGGTCTTGAGGAATACGACTGGAAGGAGCGTCTTGATGAGATTGTTCGGTGCGGCTCGTCTCTTGGTCTCGAAGGCTGTCACGCTCGATATCCTTGGCTACCTGTCGTCCGGCCTTTGAATGCTGGAGAAAGTGGCTGATTTTCTTTTTGAAAAAGTACTTTCGGATGTAGACGGTGGACATGGAAACCACCATGACATTTCCCAAGGGCATGAGGATGAAGAGTACGGCCTGCTGAAAGCCGGTTATGCCGCCCAGATTGATGACATTGAGACCACTGTTCGTCATGGCACTGGTACATAGAAACAGAGCATCGATGTATCGTATGCCGGTTCCCTCGGGGACGCCAGAGTTGCCATTGGCGGTGCTGCCATAGACAATGACCGAGCATAGAAGGATGAGGGAGACAAAGTAGCAGAGATGTAACCTGTAGAAGTTGAAGCTGATGTTTCGGAGCCAAGACGGAAGACGGTGCTTCCAAAACTTGGGATCTGCCATGGTGGGCAATCTAGTATATGAGGGTGGAGAAAGATGGGGGATGTGGGATAAGGAGTACTTGGCAGGGTGGTGGAAGGATTGAATCAGTGGAGAGAGGTGGAGAGGTGTTTGGGCTACTATACATGGCGCGAGGGTTTAGAATGACAAGCAGAATTGCTTGGTCGAAACACGGTATATCAAGACGACAAGGCAGGCTTTTATCGTGACGTCAAAAGCAGTGATCTGTCGCGGCAGTGGCTATGCCGGTCAAAGGGTCACTCACGGACATGGAGAAGGGAAGGCTAATAGATTGAGGTGTCATACAGAGGCAGGACACAGGGGACTTGGCAGCCATGGAATCAGCGTGACAGCGAAGAGCGAAAAGCGAAAAGCGAAGAGTCTTGGGGGATGAAGCACAAGTGTGTGCGTGTTGGTGGAATGCTTGGTGTCTGGAATGTGGAAAGAACAAAGCGCACAGACCAACAGCGGGGTATAGCCGTTTTGTTGACGCGGAAGGAACGTCGCAAAGGTGACTGACGAACTCGAGTCTTGTCAGTCCAGTGCACCCAACATGGCGACCACCGACGGAGCGCCGCACACGGCCGACGCAGTAGGAGCCCCGCCGACGGTCGAGCAGATCAAACAGGCCGCCAAAGAACAGCAGATCGACCCCTACACGGTCAGCGGCGGAGTCGACGAGCACGGAAATGTCAAGGCCATCGACTACGAGGCGCTGCGCGAGAGATTCAACACGCCCGCCCTGACCGCCGAGCACCTGGAGCGCTTCGAGCGCGTGACGGGCAAGCCGCCGCACCGCCTGATGCGCCGCAAGCTGTTCTTCAGCCACCGCGACTTTGACAAGATCCTCGACTACTACGAGAAGTACGGCTTCTTCCTGCTCTACACCGGCCGCGGCCCCAGCAGCGGCTCCATGCACCTGGGCCATGCCGTGCCCTTCCTCTTCACCAAGGAGCTGCAGGACATCTTCGACGTGCCCCTCGTCATCATGTTGACCGACGACGAGAAGTTCCTCTACACGCGCAACAAGAACCAGGGCAAGGCCACCAAGGGCGCCGCTCTCGGCGACTTTATCAACTACGCCCACCAGAACTGCCGCGACATCATCGCCCTGGGCTTTGACCTGAAAAAGACCTTCATCTACACCGACTACGAGTACATGGGCGGCCATTTCTACCAGAACATCACCGAGTTCGAGGCTCTGCTCACCAACAACCAGATCAGAGGTGCCATGGGCTTCGATGGCAGCACAAACATTGGTCTCAACGCATACGCCGCCAAACAGTGCGTTGCTGCTTTTGCCTCGTCCTACCCTACCTTGTTTGGCGCTGGCGACTTCCGTGCCCCCGACTACGAAGAGCCCCGTCCCAGAAAGCATATTGCCGCCATCCCCACTCTCATTCCCTGCGCCATTGACCAAGAGCCCTACTTCCGTCTGCTCCGTGAAAACTGCGACCGCATGGAGTTCCCCGCGCCCAAGACTGCGCTCATCCTGTCCAAATTCTTGACCGCCCTGCAAGGTCCCGGCGGCAAGATGTCCGCCAGTGACCCCAACTCGGCCATCTTCATGTCCGACACCTCCAAGCAGATCGAGAAGAAGATCAACCGCTTCGCCTTCTCCGGCGGCGGTGTCACCAAGGAAGACCACGAGAAGTACGGCGGCAACCCAGACGTCGATGTCGCCTACGCTTACCTGTCTTACTTCCTCGAGAGCGATGCCGAGCTCAACGAGATTGAGACCAGCTACCGCAAGGGCACTCTCTCCACCGGCGAACTCAAGAAGCGCTGTATCAAGGAGCTGCAAAAGTTCGTCGAGGCTTTCCAGGAGCGCCGCTCAAAGGTCACCGATGAAATCATGCGCGAGTTTATGACCCCTCGTAAGCTCGACTTCAAGGGCAACCCCAAAGCCACCGCTTCCATCGAGGACGCCATCACCGAGAAGAAGCCCGAGCAGAAGCAGGAAAACAATTCCGGCAAACCCACCAAAAGTGAGCGCAAGGCTGCCAAGCTCGCCGAGAAGAAGGCCGAGAAGGAGGCCGAGAAGGCACAAAAACTGGCTCTGAGGGAGAAGAAGGAGAATGAGGATGAGCAGCCCAAGACAGAGCAGGCATAGACGACACGAAAAAAAAAAAAGAATTTGTTTCAAGCGCCTTTTCTTTTCACGATTCCCATGCACGAAAAATAGACGATGTCTTCGCCTCTTTCATTTCTTATCTCAACCAAACCTATTTCGCAAAAGAAAAAAAAAAAAACAGAAGGAGATGAAAGAAGATGCCTGAAGGAAGAGCTTACTCAAGAGGAATGTATAGATGAATCAGACCTGAGCTTGCCCCTGAGTGGTGCCCGGGCTGATTGCGCGCTTCTGCATTCCCAGCTATTGGTCGGCTGTGGCTCTTCTTTGGTGAGTATCCTCAGGTCGCTGATCCAGAGGGTAGCTTCTTACGGCTCCTTTGTTTGGACCTGAACAGCTCCTTCGCGCTTTGTTCACCAGCATAAAGCCATGAGTTTTCAACGCCTTCTCACAATGCTGTTTATCAAGCACAGTCTTTGTCCAAGACAGACAGGTCTTTCATGTTCATATGTTCAAGACAACAACGCCTTTTTTGATTCTCTTTGTCTGGAGCAACAATAAATCGTGGCAGCATGTCTCGAACAAGCCCTCGTGGTTGAATACAAATATCCTTCCCTCCCGATGGTAAAACAAGTCAGTCAAGTCGCATCTGAGAAGCTCAACAACAAATCCAAAACAACACGACAGCAGTTCCCTTGATCAAAATGTCTCAAGGTAATGGTCTCCTCTTCCCAGCTGCGGATTATGCAGATGTTAATGCTACCGGTAGCAATGCAATGCAGCCCGCTGGGAACGCTCAAGACGTTCAAAACGCTCTTGCTGTTCAACAAGCTGTCGCCGCCGGCGGTGACACCGACATGAGCGACTCGGATAGCTCCGAAGACAGTTCCTCTAGTTTCGTCTCTCACATCCTCCCTGGAGAGCTGATCTCCCTGCAGTACCTGCTCGTGCCGGATGGCAGCATGCATGTCACAATGGCCTCGTTCCCCACAGGTATCGTCGACCCGGAGGGCGTGCGTATCCGCATGCACTACCAACACCTGACCGAGAACAAGTTCTTCTACCGCATCAAGTGGGCCATAAGCCACCTGTCTCGTGGCCACATCCCCGCTTGCTCTGTCTGCGATGCGCCCTGCCGCATCGTCGACTACAAGCTCCGTGCCGTCAAAGGCTTCGACCTCGCCGACCACGACTGGAACCAAAAGGAGCATGCCGTCTTCCTCTCCGCGAGCTGCGCCCACGACGAGTTCATGTGGAAGACCAAGCCCGCCAAGAAGGTCAACATCCACCCCTTTGTCGACTACCAGTTCGTTTCTAGGTGGATCACCGACGACATGAGGATGACTCGTGCAGAGCGTCATCAGGCTATCGCCGAGAGAAACGCCGAGCGTGCTGCTGGTATCCAGTATTGACTACTTGTGTCTGCGGTCATGGTGAGTGCTGTCGGCTTCGTAATAATGGCTTTGCTACCCGGAATTACTCTCGAGTTTGTTCTTTGTCTCGTGCTTGCTTTGTTGCCGGTCGGTTTGGCATGCGGCGTCTTGATGCTTATCTATGCAATCGATGATGAATAGTAATAATAACAATCTTTTCCCCTGGACATCAATTCCCACTCTTCCTGGTATGTGACTCGTGAAATGTTGAACCTTTGAACAATGAATAAGAATTTGAACGCTGTAGTAGAATTCTTCTTTACGAAGGACACAAATTGTTCTTCGATCCCTCTATCAGGAACACGTTGATCGAGCTCTTCTATATTCAAGAATTCACCTCGAGCATTTTTGACCTTTGCCGCTGTGAGTACGATGAGTTGCTTGGAAGCGATTGATCCTCACAAGATGGACACTGTGATGGTATGTTTGTTTTCTTTAGGGAAAGACAAATGAAAGGAGAATTGAATGGGACTTAGAAGAAGGTGGAAGCTTGATTTTGGGGCACTCAGCCACCTCTCAAATTTCCATTCCTTCCATTCGAGCCTCTACAACAACCTCCAAATCGTCGTCATGATATCGAGCCCGATCAATCTGTTGTTTAGTTGCACATGACTAGACATTCGGCAACCACATGCAAAATCAGCTCGAGGTGGCCCTGAATAAACATCAGCTCTGATACACACAAGCAACAAGACTTGCAACGTACTCGTCATCTGAAGAGGGCTGAACCATCTTGGCCTCCGACTGCCTGGCAACGCGAATCATCTCGTCCACCTCCCTGCGCACCTCCTCTCTGGCTTGAAGCTTTCTGACCATATCACCGACCGTCTTCCTAAGTGTCAAAGCCGACTCGGCAACTTGGACGGCAAACGCCTGCACCGCGTCGTCCACGGCTTTCATGACGTGGCGCTCTGCGGACTGGGCGATTGATAACTCGGCTCGGTGCCGGCGTCTTGTGTTTTCCATCTTTTCGAGCTCGCTGCTTGCCACCTTGACGACCACCGTCTCGATGTAGCGCATCATTGCCAGGGCTGTGAGGGCTAGTCTGGTGACGCCTGGATCCTCGACTTCTGTGACACTGTCGAGTGCCTCCAACATTTCGTCCGTCAGCCGGGTGAATTCCTCTGAATCGATTGCTTGCATGGTGACGTTGTGGAGATGGACTGGATGTACGAGGAGTGAAATGTGTTGACTGACAGCCTCTCAACATGCAGCGCATTTGACTCTTTTGTAAGCTGTCAGATGGCTTTTGCAGCCATCCTGATTCTGCTTGTTTGGTTGGTCCGTTTGGTCGAACAGGTCCAAACTGACACGGTTTGCTCCGTGAGACGTCTCCAACAAGGTCCGCAAACGAATCCCTTACGACGTCTTAACATCCTGCAGATTCCAAAGCGTAGCATGAACGAAGCCGCTCTCATTTTACACCGGTCTCTTTAGCCGCCTTGTGTTAAACCAAACACAACAGGCAAACGAGCAAATCGGCATCCCGCCCGTGCGGTCTACCTCCCAATGATCCAACCAATCACCAAAAACAAACATCCTTCCCTCGTGATCCACCAACGATATCTGACTTGGGACAGCATAGGTAAAGTCATTACAACAGATTAACTCTAGATGTACCAAGTCATTTTGGAAGGGTAGAGACGTGACACAACACCAAAAGCGAGGAACGATTGGCAAAAAGAAAGGGGGGGCAAAAGACTCGATAGACGCACACTCACACGAGGCACTGTGCATTCCCAAAGTGTAAACAGATCATACGAGTTCAAACTCGGCACTCACACCCTCAAACGCCGTGACCTTCCCACCAATCCTCTTCGCATCGCCAAAATACCTCAACCTGTACCTGCCCTTCAACGCCTCTGTATCCCTCTCCCTCTTCTGCAATTCCTGCCGCGCGTGCCCGCCGTCGGCACGACCCCAGCTTCCAACCTCCCAGCCCAGCTCCCAGGAAATCTTGACTTGGCTGGTTCCAGCGGTGGTGCTGGTGCGCTTCCACTCAAACACGACGCTCCAGTCCGCGTCGTTGCGTACGCTTTCCCACTCGCCCTGCGCCGTGTACTTTTCGACGGCGGCAAAAGTTTGCCCGAGGCGGAGGTTGTTGCGGGGGTTTGCTCCTGTAAAGGTTGCGGTGATGGTGGGGGAGGAGGATAGGGAGTAGGAGGGTTGTACGTCGGTTTGGATGGAGCCGAAGGAGGAGAAGAGGCCGGCGCTGTCGAAGACGACGGGGCTGATGAAGCTGAGTGAGGTGTTTGTGTGGATGGGTGGTTGGGGACCTGGATCCAGGTCTGGAAGTGATGGGTGCGAGGGGGGAAGAGATGGCGAGGTTGTCGAAGAGGAGGAGGAGGAAGAGAGGTAGGGCAGTCGTGTGAGGGTGAGGTTGATGTAGGCGGACAGGGTGTGGGGTCCGTATAGCGTCGAAGCGCCTTCGTAGCGCTGGATGCTGTATTCTTCTTCGGTGGCAATGTAGTGGGCATATGTGTTTGCCGGGCCGCCGAGCACGACGAGTGGGTCGGTGGTACTGTCTTCTTCCCAAGCAGCAGATGCATGGCTTTGGAGTGCGTGTTTCCAGCGTCGACCTGCCATCGTCGTCGCCTCACCCGGAGCAACAATGATGAGTAACTGCCCGACTCGCAACAGCTGCATGTCGACGACATTTGGCGTCCAGAGATAAGGGCTCGTCGTCTCGCCCACATCGAGCAAGATGGGCTTCGGGGCGTGACAGGCAATCTGCTCGGGGCCAGGCTCATGCAGGCGGTTACGCACCACCTTCCACACCGGACTCGCGTTTGCATCGCCTGGATTATTCTGTTTGAAATCGAAAGCACCGGGACCGTCGGTGGTGCCAGCTGCAAATGAATAGCCCATGGCAGCAGGACAGGTGCGGGCTTGTGAACCATTACGCAGAATGACGGTTTGATTCGACATGTCGACGAATGTGTGAAGAGAGCGGACGACGTTGCCACGGATGGGCGTGAAGTGGGAGCCTGTGGTCATTGACTCGTACAGAGAGCGAGCACCGAGATATTGTCTTCGACCAATCTCCCAGGCAGATGCGGTACCTGCGTCATTCAGCCCCCAATGCGGACCACGGCCGTGACAAGGGCCAGTCTTTCCCGCGCATAGACTCGTCTTGAAGTCGCATTGTTTACCCTCGTCGTCGCCAGATTCGCAGTAGGCGCCCTGGACGTTGGGTGAGGTATCACCGACATTGGCCTGGGAGAAGCCGGCAACGAAACCATCAGCGGCGGAGTCAAGCTGGGCTGCATTTTGCTCGAAGAGACTCGCAGCGACACCCTTGTTGTCTCCGGTGATCAGGGTGTTGTTTCCGAGCATGGATGTGCCGTGAACGGGGAACCATGTCAAAACACCAATGTCTTTGTTGTCGCTGTTTCGGCGCAACTTGAGCAGAGTCAGGGTTTTGTCTACATCGTGTTTATATTTTTTGCGTTCCTCTTGGGGGTTGGCAAGGTATGCATAAGGGCTCCGATTGATGTTGGCGTCTTGGATGTCAATCGACCCAAACGAGAGTCGACCCAGAGCAAGTGTCTCATGAGCCTGCTTGATGGACTCAAGTGCACCATCGACGATTGCCTGATAGCTTTGGGCACTGAAACCTCGACTGGTGATCTGAGGTAGCAAGTAATTTAACCAAGCTCCAGGGCCAGAATGCGAATGGGTTCCAGTGACGGCAACATTTTGATTTCCGTAGACGTGGTATTCTGGACCTAGGGATTTCAGGCCTTCTAGGATGCCGTGACGCACAGCAGTATCGCCCGACTGAGTGTCAAGGACAAGATAGACGAAGCGATCACGAGCACTGTCAGGGTCACCGACTATGAAGGCACGAGAGTAAAGACGCTGTCTGAGACCCGAACCGAGTTGGTTTGGGTCGGCATAGCCCATGAGGTTGATCTCGACAACGGGGCCGGTGATGTCCGCTTTGCCGACGCCGACGAGGTAGTCGTCCGAGGCCGCGGCCGGATGGAAGGGACCAAAGACATTTTGCGACGAGGACTGATCTGTGAAGAGTGGATTCGAGGCCTTCCAGTGCCAGTAGTCGAGTTCGGGCAGGCCAAAGGCGTAGATGGCGGCGAATATGGCGGTCAGGAATATCAAGGCGGCCGTCAAGGCGGGCGAGACATGCGAGGGCGGCATGTTCGGCAGACACAGAGGGATGTTTGGCTATGTGGTCATGGTTGATGATGGTGATATTGAACAGGACTACAGGCGTGTCTGAGGATGGTCACGACGAGGCACAACGGGCTGAGGCACAACGGGCTGAGGCCCGAAGTGGACGGGGACGTCATGGGGGAGCATGTGGTTTTTGGTTTCATTTGGACCTCGAAAGTTTGCAAGCATGACCAGCTCTCCTCTCTTCCTGCGCCATTCCGACCTGCAGCACCTGTCTCCGTCGCGCGACCAGCTGGCCATCATCATGGACCAAGTGCTCTCGCGCCAGCGCAAAGAGGCCAAGGACCTGCAGGCCCGCATCACGCAGAAGAAAAAGGCCGCCACCAAAAAGACGCGCAAGGGCGTCAACGACGAGTGCGACCAGCTCGAGCGCGACATGAAGGACCGCCACGCCGCCGAGCTCGCCTCCATGCTCCCGCCCGACGACCACGAGCCCGAGCCCGCGCCCGCGCCCGCGCCCGCCTCGGACCCTCAAGGCACGCCGGAAGAGCAGCGCAACGAGTTGGCCCAGATGGTCGAGGCCCTGGGCTTCCAACCGCAACCCCAAACGCAACCGCCGCACCCCCAGCCCACCTCGTCCGCACCCCCAGACGACCCCGTCGCCCCGGCCCCGGCCCCAAAGAAGAAGCAGAACCGCGCCAAAGCCCGCCTGGCCCGCCGCGCCGCCGAACAGGAAGCCCTGGCCGCCTCGGCCGCCGACGAAGCCCAAGACATGCCCAACCTCAAAGCCGCCGAGCGCGAGCGCATGCTGTCCGAGTTCTCCACCCGCGGCCTGTCGGAAAAAGAGATCCGCGCCGACGGCCACTGTCTCTACTCCGCCGTCGCCGACCAGCTGCAACAGCTGGGCATGCCGCTGGGCCACGCCCCGTCCGCTGCCCCCGACGTCGCCGCCACGCTCGAGCCCTACAAGGTCGTGCGACAGGCCGCCGCCGACTACATCGCACACCACCCGATGGACTTTGCGCCCTTCCTGGAGGAGCCGCTCGACTACTACGTGCACAAGGTCAAGAACACGGGCGAGTGGGGAGGCCAGCTGGAACTCATGGCCCTGGCAAAGAACTACCGTGTCGCCATCAGCGTGCTGCAGGGTGACGGCCGCGTCGAGGAGATCAAGCCCGACGACGGCGCGTCGGACAAGCAGCTGTGGCTGGCTTACTACAGACACGGCTTTGGCCTGGGCGAGCACTACAACTCGTTGCGCAAGGCCGGCTGAGAGATGAGCTGTCCTCATGTGTCATCACTTTACAATGCTCCAGCCAGTCACGCCGCTGCAAAACTCCGTGGCACCTGCTCCGTTGAGCTGTGTTTGCGCGTCAGAACAGGATGTCTGTCTCGCTATACGCTGCAGCACTCCAGCCATCTTGAGCGACGGAGAGGGAACGAAAGGAAGGGTCAGGCTCTCGCTCAAGTCTACTTCTCGCAACAACGGCATCAACGAGAGCAGATCAAGCAATTGATCACAAATCTTCTCAACCCCATCCAGTAGCGAGTGCGATAATCCACTCAGGTAGAATCACGTGTAAAACAGATACCGTCAGAGTATCTACAGACACTTTTTTTTCTCTGCGGTTTATTCTCATGTTAAGTGCATGCGCGTTGTTTGATAATATAGGTGGAAATATGGTGTGTTCTGACCGGCTACCCTTCTGTGTCCTTGGTCATCCAAGAGACAGACTTGAAAAACAGCCAGACTACCATCGACCGTCCAACAGACAATTAGACAGCAAACTCAATAGCCAACACACCATCTCCCTCCATCCTCACTCAAGCATCCTGGATGATAAACCTCTGACACCCCTGGTTATAATCCAACCAATGCCTGCCCCTTGCATCCCCGCTCTGACACGTCCAGTAAAACTGCCGCAGACACCACTCCTGCGGCACCCACTGCCTGGTCCAGGGACACCTGCTCTCAATCTTGACCCTGCTGTGTCCGATCTTGATGCCCTTGTTCGTCCAGTCCGACGGCACCACCATGTCCGCCTTGAAGCAGAATTGCGCAATCGTGTTGTCCACTTCGGTCGACTTGTGCCGGCAGTTGGCGTGCGCCGAGTCAATGTCGTTGGGCCAGTAGGCGCTTGCCAGTATGGCGAAGACGTTGACGAGAAGGAGGATGGGTGTGAGGAGTCGGGCCATTGTGTGTCTTTGTCTCCGGTGTTGGTTTGCTTTGAATTGTGACAAGCTTGAAGTTGATAAGAGAATGGATTTTCCGTCTGTCGTGGTAGTTGTATGCGGATGATTGGACAAAGAAGGTTCCTGTCGCAATTTGCGATCTACTTGCGGAAATGACAAGGTGCTCTACTGATACCCCTGTCGAGATCTTCTTTGTGCTCATCCAAGATCTGGCTGCTGTCTTTGTATCCAGTCGACAGTCTCCAGCCTACCGATCCGGACGACTCCATAGCCTCACAGCCAGATACCTGCTTGTCTAACCCAACTCGCCACCAAAGCTTGACGAACCTCCGCATCAGTGTGCAGGAATATATCGGCCATGCTCTGATCTTGGAAGCGTTGAACTGCAGCTAGTCGTGCATTGACCGGTAATGACCGGAAGGTCCTCGTGAAGAGAGCAGTGGCGGCGGCTACGGGAGACAAATGGGAAATATTTACGGAATGTCCTCCTGAGGCATCTGTCGCTTGTCGCTGCACACCCCGAACATTAGAAGAATCTGCAGAGGTTGGACGATTCTCCTGCCGCGGTGCATCATCAATTGCAGGCCGCTTGCTTGCTGTGCGAGACGTGTTTGCTGGGACATGGGATGGGCTCTCCGCGTCAAGGTGGACCGAAGCATGAGCTGAAGCACAGTCGTCCTCAACCAGTGTGGTAGACGTCCCATCCACTTGAGGTGTCAGCTCAACAGAAGATTGCATATCCGATGGCAGAGCTGGTCCATAAGGAGAATATGGCGGCAATGGTGTAGACACGGGCTGACTAGAGGCTGACTGCGATAGAGCAGCTCCTTGTGACCGACGGTCAGACGACCGTCCACCCTTATCGGCCAGGATCGCATTGATGCTTTCGGCCAAGTTGCCGGTCGCCGTGTCGATCCACTCGGTGTGCTTTGGGTTGAACAGCTGGGCCAATTCGCTAAAATGTTTAAGAGGGGTCGTCTTGAATTTTCTCGCGTTTGGATCAACGTCACGATAATAGTTTTTCAGAATTTCATCAGTATTGGTAGGGCAGCCATTCGGCAGACGAGACCATCCGGTGTTGAGTAAATTCACCCATGTACGCCAGTCATTCCTCAAGGCCCCGAGCTTGTTCTTCATGCGCACTCGATCGCAGAGCTCGGGTTGCATTGAATTTTCCTTCATGATCTCTGCGACGCGCCTGTAGGCATCTTTAGTGAAGCCTGATGGGGCACTCTTGGTTGGCTTGCATTGCACGCTCTTGACGGCGGCAATGAAAGTCGCTTCCAAATCGTTTGTCCATTTGAACTGGGCACGCAACGGCCGGGCATTTGGACGAGGCGAGTCGGTGGAGATGAAAGTGTCGAGTGCTTCGGTAGTCATGTTTCTCGGATGATGATGAGGAGAAAGACGTAAACTATTGTGAGAATCTGATTCTCGGAGAGAATGAGAGGACAAACGGTTTTTGAGCTAGATTCAGCGCCGCCAGGGTCACACCGTGTGCATTGCCGAAAACACCGACGACGTCACAGCAGAAGAATAATTCGCGGTTTCTCGAGATAAGCAGTCGGCATTCCTCGACCGCCATAAACCGCGACAAACATGAGCTCACAACCGACAATTGCGCCTCTGGCGACACTGACGCCGGCTTCCAACACGCGCACATGGCTCTCATCGCCGCATCCAAACCTGCCCATCGTCGCAACCGCCTGCAGTGACCGCAGCGTGCGCGTCTACTCATTGACCTCGTTCAACCTCGTCAGCAACATCACCGGCGGCCACAAGCGCAGTATCCGCAGCGTTGCCTGGAAACCTGACAGCGGCACCCCGGCTCTGGGCGAAAGCGTCCTTGCGACGGGCAGTTTCGACGCCAGCGCCGGCATCTGGAGGAGATGGGAGGGCAACAGCGGGAAAGTGAACCATTCCGAGGACAACGAGGTCGACTTTACAAAAGAGGGAGGCGGCGACGAGGATGACGAATGGCGCTTTGCCGTTGTGCTCGACGGTCACGAGTCTGAGATCAAGAGCCTGGCTTTCAGTCCCACCTCGCCCTTGCTTGCAACGTGCAGCCGTGACAAGAGCGTCTGGATCTGGGAAGAGCTGGAAGACGACAATTTTGAAACCGTCGCTGTGTTGCAGGAGCACGAGGGAGATGTCAAGTGCGTCTGCTGGCACCCGTCAGAAGAGCTCCTCGCCTCGGCAAGCTACGACGACAACGTCCGCCTATGGAGAGAGGACATTGACGACTGGGGCTGCTGCGCTGTCTTGTCGGGCCACACCGGCACAGTCTGGTGGGTCGAGTTTGAGGGCGCGAAGCCAACGCTGCTCGCGCAGTCTGAAGAGCAGCAAAAGGAATTCCAGCGCAGACAGGCTGCTGGCCCTCGCCTGGTCAGCTGCTCAGACGACCTGAGCATCCGCATCTGGAGCCGCGTGCCCAGCGACAAGCCCAATGGCGCCCCGCAGACTGGCCCTAGGATTCCCAGCATCATCAAGACCAACACCATCGAGGAGGAGTGGTTCCACGAGGCTTCACTGCCCCAACATCACGAACGCGCCATCTATTCTGTATCGTGGAGCAAGGTCACCGGTCGCATCGTCAGCGCAGGTAGCGATGGCAAGATAATAGTCTATCAAGAACGCTGGGTACCGGGTAGTGACGAGGCAAGGACGGAATGGGTTGTCGTGGCCGAAATCTCAGATGCCCATGATGTGTTCGAGGTCAACCACGTCTGCTGGGCCAAAAGGAGAGACTCTGGTCGTCGCAGCGACGACGAGGAAATCATCATCAGTACGGGCGACGACGGTGAAGTGCGCGTCTGGACTCTTGAGGGCTTTTCATCATGACATGTTAGTGTCCGCTAAACAGTAGCTCTAATAATCAACGCACTCCCAACCATCTGTGCCTACCATTGTCTTTGCCCATATACGCCCAGACCTCTGGAACCGAAGAGCATTTGCTGAATGGTCAACTGACCTATGGTGGCAACCATTATGTGAGGTCTTTGACGTAGATGCCATGTTCCATCCTTCGCCGCATTGGGCCTCCCTAGCTGAGGAGAATAGACAAGAGCCCAATCCATAGCTAAGACATTAACCCGGGAATTGCTAAAAGTCTAGGGCCGATTGAAACAAGACAAGACTAATGCCTTTCTTCGTTCGTCATTGACATCTTGCATGCTCAGTTCCTCTTTGCGTCTAGTCAAGATGGGAATATCGACGTTGAAGTGTTGATCAGACAGCCGTTACACACAACGGTCGTCCTTGTAGGGTAAGCCGTGCTGTCATAGCTAGGCACAATACTGAAGATCTCCTGTGTAGGCTTCCAATATAGGCTCCTAAGAAGGCAAAGTAGGGCAGACGGTACAAGATATATACAGCGCCAACTAGCCAAAGCAATCCTGTTTCCCAACCACTCACTTTTCCATATTATCTGATTGGAAACAAACACCTCTACACAAAGTCATCATGTACACCAACCTACCAGTCTTTCAAGCTGTCGTCCTGGCTCTCCTCACAGTAGCCGTGACAGCAGCCCCAACGCCGCCACACTTCCCCGGCGTCGCCTTCCACGGCGTCCCCCAGTCCAACCCAGAGCCCGTCGACTACAACATGACCAGTGGCAACGGCACAGTCCTAGGGCCCCAAGGCAACAATGGCAACCTTCCAGGACAACACGACAATGGCCAGCAGAGAGGAAACGCGGATCACACTGTTAATGCTGGCGCCGTCGATTCGAATAATGCCGGAGTTGGGAAATTGAATCTTACTGCGTTGGAGCAGTTGATTGAGGATATTCAAGATACCTTGCCTGATGGTCTGCGAGAGGAGGTTGAGCAAGATGTTGCTTCTGTCAAGGCGGATATTGCTGGGTTGCTGAAGAGAGACGAGAAGCCCATGATTGCTGGCAAGCCGGTTTCGTTTCCTCTTGATCCGTCTCAGTATGAGTAGAAGCTGTTCCAGGCACGCTGTACGGCATTTGATATGAGACGTCGATTTCTTCCTGTGGTTTTCTCGTATTTCATGTGACAGACAACGTTCCAGCCCCTACCCGAGTTCCGAGGATAGAAAGTTGTTTTGATGACGCTGCGGTCAGAAAAAAGCAGCCGCGTGGAGGTCGCGTGCGCGGGGAAATCGTCATCTTGACATGTTCGAAATTTGGTTCGTTGCGGGAGACCTGCTGCCGCCCGCGTGTGATCTTGTGCAGAACAAAGGGGTGATTGGTGGTTATCAAGGCTTGAAGAGATCAAAATGCTGCTGATCGCTGCTTTCTGCATGGAAATGCATGCAACGTTCCATCAGTCCCCCCGACACTGTGGACCAGAGTAAGCCCTCCACGGGAAGGTGCGGATAAACGAGGATACAAAATGCTGGGGTCGCCGGCACTGCAGGTTGTGCTCAACTCATCCTGGGACATGTTGCTTAGAAACGTAGCGGCTCCTCTGGGTGGCCTTCTGGCCCTTTACCCCTCATACTCGGTGGCTCAGAACACCACTTGCCAGACGACGACGCTGCAGAACTCGATACCGAGCGACTCGAACGTGGCATTGCAGTCTTTTTCTTACTGTGGCGGAGTCCTGGACGTCTCGGTCTACATCGCCAATGTCAACTACAACAAAGTCGTCACCCTGTACTACACGAACCGACAGAACGTTTCCACACCCCTGGCGTCGGTGGCTCTCAACTACAATTCCAGCATCGAAAACTCCAACTTTGAATATTGGGGTGCAAGTACCCCAGTGTACCTGGATGGAATCACCCAATTGCTCAACCTCACATACCGGGCAACGGACATTGGTCAGACTTATGTACAGCAGCTGAATGTTCCTGTTGTGGCCAGCGGAGATGCTCCTCCCTCACCCGCAGCTGTCCCTTCGCCTTACGCAACTCCTAGCGGCTTCTCTGACGACATCACCAACTGGCTGTCGCCGCAAAATGGCTCGCAGGCTGCGTTTGCAAAGACTCACATGTTCGAAAACATCAACCCGGACATCGCTGGTGCCGTACCTGGTACCGTAGTGGCTGCTCGATCAGGACCCAGCTACGATCAGAAAAATCCCGATTACGAATACGACTGGGTGCGAGACTCTTCGCTCACAATGGATGTTGTAAGAGCCCTCTACAACGCGTCCACTGTCGGAAGCTTGACCTCTACCTACGAGGATCTCATGTTTGAGTATGCTGCCGGCCGAGCGACGGAACAGAACGATCCGACATTGACTTTTGCTGGCCTTGGAGAACCCAAGTTCTATCTCAACAATACTGCCTTTACAGGTCCATGGGGTCGGCCGCAAAATGATGGCCCTGCAACTGCAGCTGTCACGTTGATCGAATTTGCCAATGACTATCTGGCGAAAGGCGGCAACTTGTCAACTGTGCGTGACAGAATCTGGGACTCCAACGCTTATCCCAACGAAGCACCAGTCCTCAAAGACCTGCTTTTTGTCGCCAACAACTGGTCTTCTCCAAGCTTCGACCTCTGGGAAGAAGAAGAGTCGGATCATTTTTATACACGCCTGGTCCAGCGCAGGGCCTTGGTACTGGGTGCTGGATTTGCGACCAAGCTCGGTGACAACACGACCAGTGACACGCTCTCCTCCGCCGCTGACGCACTCACCGAGACCCTCGAACAGTTCTGGGACCCAAACAGAAAATTAATCCTCTATGAGTATGGCCCAGTATTGGCCGGTAAGAGTTCCTACAAAGATATTGCAGTCATACTTGGTATCATCCATGGCTACGCCGGTGATGGCGTGTATTCGTACACCAATGACAGAGTCCTCGCTTCGGCATTGTCGATCTCCACAAGCTTCTTGGACGTTTATCCACTAGCCAACGTTACTCAAGATGCAAGTGGATTGCCCCTTGGCATTCCTATTGGGTAAGCCTGATGCAGATGCACGGTTACATACTATGCTGATGATCTTTTTCCAGCCGATACCCCGAGGACATCTACAACGGTACAGGCACTCAGCAGAATGGAGGGTAAGTTGCTGAGCAGGTCCCTGCATGGCGGATGCTTACTGAGGTATAGAAACCCATGGTATTTGACCACTGCCACTATGGCTCAATACCTCTACTCGGCAGCCTCGGAATTTGAAGAAGCCGGCTCTCTGAGCGTCAACAACATCACTGCGCCCTTCTTTGCCTACTATGCGCCCAGCGCTAATCTGCAGTCGCTCAAGACTTACACTTCCAACACTACAGAATTTGGGTCGGCGGTTGACAGTCTGAAAGGCTGGGGTGACGCATACATCCGCCGGATCAAGTACCACACACCGGCAAGCAGGAACTTAGCCGAAGAGTTCAACCGCAACAACGGATTCGCTCAGGGAGCGGCGGACTTGACCTGGAGTTATGCCTCGCTGCTCACTGCCAGCTTCGCTCGTGCTGAGCTGTCCGGTGATGCTGACTATGTTGAGAGCATTGCAAACTTGGCATACTGATATTGAGACTGTGTCACATCGGCGGCATGGCATGAGCGCATTGCTTAGCATTATTGGTCATTCATCATGGTTTGAGAGGTTGTATCCTAAGGCTGATAGCGTGACACTTAGATAAAGACCCTCAAGAACTCACCAAGCATCATCATCGCCATTGCCTGGCCGTATGGCATGCTGGTGAGCGGAATATCCTTGTAGTGTTGCAAGTTGTGACCCATGCCAGTACCGAAACTGGTATCCCTGAGCTCTCCATCCTCACTGATTCTTCCAATCACGGCCTTCACGGCCTTGAGTGCCACTGCTTCGTACTCCTTTCCAATGTATCGCTTTCTTACTGCCTTCAGCATGCCGTATGCGAAGCCGGCCGTTGCAGAAGCCTCCTCGTAGCTTCCTTCACTCTCAGGGACGTCGAGCAATGTGCGCCACATACCGTTCTCGGCCTGGAGTCTCTTGAGAGCTTTGCATTGTGCCTCCAGTGTGTCGATAAGGTGAACCCTCAGGGCATCGTCCTTGTGCAAGTTCAACAGCTCGATGAAATCAGGAATCACAATGGTAACCCAGCTATTTCCTCTTGCCCATCTGGCTTCGGCGAAGTTGTGGCCGACGCCTCCGGGAGCATTCTCGTCAAACTTCCAGCCGTGATAGAACAAGCCCGATTTTGCGTCGAACAGGTATTTGATGTGGAGGAGAAACTGGCGCTTGGCCTCTTCGACGTAGTGCGGGCGGTTGAGCAGGAGACCAATCTTCGCAAGAGGCATGACCGTCATCATGAGTGTGTCGTCCCAGAGCTCGTTGAGGTTGTACTCGAGGTAGGTCATGTGTTGGAAGCCGCCGTAAGTGGTGCGCGGCAGCTCGTACATGGCCCACTCGGCCCAGGCATCGAGCCAGGGCTCATGTGAGGCGTCACCGCTCTTTTCGTACAGGTATGCTAGTGTCAAAAAGGGGGACATGGTGTTGATGTTTTTCGTTGTTCCCTCGGCCAGTCGGCCCTTGAACCATTCCTGGATCGTTGACAGTGCGGACGCAGAACCGGTCAAGCTGTGGTATTGGTACAGGCCGTAGAGACCGATACCGTGGGTCCATTCCCAGTCATTCCAACCTGGGTGTTGTCAGTGTTGCTTCTCAAAGCACGTCAAGATTGTAAGTCATCTCACCCTTGGTGTCGATGATACGGCCATCGTCGAGCTTGAGCAAAAACTTGCCCGTCTCATCCTTGATGTTCACGAGGTTGTGAATCAAAAGCTCAATATAGCGATGAATATCGGTGGCTTCATAGCCGTGTAGGCGCAAAGTGGTAGGCATGGTTGGTTGGTTCTTCCTTCTAACTATCACCAATCTATCACGACGCAAGATTCAAACGAAACAAGACATCAAATCGCTTTTCGATCATTTTTGAGATGGTACCTCGCAATAAGTATCCCCTCAACCTAGAGTGCCAGAGTGGATGCCGCCGATCTCTCGACATCTTTGTCCCGAGTGGCCGACCGCCAAGCTGAAGGATCACGACGCTTCGTTGCTGCAACATGCAGACAATTTAATCTCACCCCACACCAATGTTATCCACCAATCGCCTGACAATCCATCCCAAGTCTAGCGGAATGCACTCTCCGGATGGGTGTCTGTCTCATATGACTCGCTAGTTTTGTCCCCCGCTCGGGCGTTGCAGTGGGCGCCCCCAGTGGCGCTGACTATTGCCTGGAGAGGTGTGGGGGGAACCCCATGGGACACTCGTCAGAGTTGCCAGTTCGAGGAATCGGGTGAGGAACCAGTTGCAGACAAGCACCACAAGGGTAGGTTAATCCGTCTGGGCATGGGGGAAAACAGACCGAGTGAACCTCACGCGTAGATAAAGAGGAGTGCTTGCATGCGCAGATCCCCTTCTTTCCTCTTCAGCGGACCTGCTCGAGAATTGTGTTGTATCTTTCTTGTATCTGCCCTTCATTCAGTCAATCCGCAGTCATGGCTTCCAATATCAACACTATCTCCAACCCCAATGAGAAGGACGATGCCGTCCGCCTCGAGACTGTCATGTCCAACGAGGAGAACCTCAAGGGAGACCACATGAACTACGACCGCGTGGACAAGGAACTTGCGCAGTACACGACTGGCGAGCGTGTTATAATCTCCGAATCCGAGAACAAGCGCCTCAAAAAGATGATTGACAGAAGGGTCCTCGTTGTCATGATCTTGACCTACTTCATTCAAGCGCTTGACAAGGGAACCATGAGTTTCACCAGTATCATGGGCATCAGGGAAGACTTGAACTTGCTCGACGCGAACAAGGTCAGTTTTGCTCCAATCTTCAATCCCCCAACCGGGGCTAACCTCCAAACAGTACTCCTGGTTGACAACCTGTATTTACATTGCTGTGCTTTTTGTCGAATACCCCACCAATTGGATCATCCAACGTGTGCCCATCGCCAAGTACCTTTCCGCCAACATCATCCTATGGGGTATGACCTTGGCTCTACACGCCGCCTGTCGCAGCTTCACTACGCTGGTCGTCTGCCGTACTTTCCTCGGTATCTTCGAAGCCGTCTGCCAGCCCTCCTTCCTGATCATGTCATCGCTCTGGTACAAGCGTGAGGAGCAAGCTGCCACCGTCACATATTGGTACGTCATGAACGGCTCGCAGCAGATTGTGGGTGGCTTGCTCGCATACTGCTTTTCGCTCATCAAGAGCGACGGACCTGTCAAATCTTATGACGCCATCTTCATCACCTATGGTTGCGCCTCGATCCTTTGGGGTTTCTTCGTTCTCTGGTGGCTGCCCGACTCGCCTATGCGTGCCAAGTGCTTCTCTGAGGAAGACAAGGTAAGGTCATTCCTGTAACCTTCACGCTGGAACTTGGCTAATACACTACAGAAACTCATGGTTGAGAGAGTCCGAACCAACCAGACTGGTATCCAGAACAAAAAGTTCCGTTCGGAGCAAGTCAAGGAAGCCCTCACTGACCCACAGATATATTGCTATATGCTTATCCAGGCAAGCCAAATCCTATGTTTTGATTTTTAGCTGCAACTAGTTCTAACATGATGTACAGATCTGCACTACCCTTCCTACCAGTGGTCTCGGTGCCTTCTACAACATCATCGTCAAAGGCTTCCATTTTACCACTCTGCAAACCCAGTTGCTCGCCATGGTCCTCGGCGCCTATATCATCATTGTGCTTCTGAGCTCGACCTGGTTGGTCAACAAGACCGGGCAGAACCTCTTCGTCATGCTCGTCTTCGTTATCCCGTCTTTCGTGGGAACCATTGTCCTCATGACCGTGCGCAACACCAGCAACGCTACAAAGGCCGGCCTCTTGATCAGCTACTACATCGTACTGTCCTTCTGGGCCGCGCAAACCCTTGCCATGAGTATGCTTTCACGTAACATTGGTGGTCAGACCAAGAAGTCCATTGCCGTCGCCGCCAACTTTGCCGCCTGGGCGGCCGGCAATGCCATCGGTCCTCAGGTCTTCCTCAGCTACGACGCACCGCGCTACTTTATCGCCTTCTCGACCCACATGGGCTGCTACGCTTTGCTCGTCCTTGTCATTCTATTCTTGCGCTTCTGGCTCAAGCGCTGCAATGCGAAGAAGGATGCGCTGGCCGCAGCTGGTCTGCACGAGGCCGAGGACGACAACTTCACGCACGCCTTTGAAGACCTTACGGACAGAGAGAACCCCAACTTCCGCTACGTTTACTGATTTGACATCGGGATGGGGGCGAGAGTTATCTGTGCTACGACTTCTTTCGTCCATAAATGAACGTATAATTTTTCCTTCTTAACTTTCTTCATCAACTCACTCGGGCTACGGGTAATGACTGTGTTTCCCCTTTGCTTGGCCACTAAGGTCCTAGAGTCTTGATCCTCTTGGTCTTGCTTGGTCGGACGCGTGGAGTCATTTGCCTGATCTCGTCGGTTAAATTCACTGTCATGTGCTCGAGCGGACCTCGCGGATCTGGATACGAGATGCATGCATACAGCCACACACCGCATCGCAAAGCTTGCCTCACTAGGCTCGCTTACAATGATTCAAGAAACTTGCGGGAACGGGGTCAAGACTGATCGGCCCCATCCGCTGCAGCAAGTATCATTTCAGGTCCCAAACGGGCAAACAAGCAATGCTTGGCACAGAGGGGTTCTTGGACGTGGTTCGGGGGTTCGTCGCAATCATACGCCGAAGTGCGGCTTTGATGGTATGGAGAAAGGCTGGGAATGTCTTGGAGTAGATGCGGCACGAGCAGTGTTTGCGGAGTAATTGCTCGCTTGTGGGGTAAAGATGGGGTAATTTGACCATCTCCTCGAGCCTGAGACATTAAAAGGTGTGGTGGTGGAAGGGTTTTGGGAGAGAGCGACCCCCCCAAGCCAGGCACAGTTTCGAGATGGCTGCGATGCGGGTTGCGCAGGTTTTCCTGCTCCAATGTCTTGTTTCTCTCGTTCATCCTGTTCAGGCGTTGCTCAATGCCACTGAAGATGCCTCTAAGCTTGTTATTGCGAACGACCACCTCTATGCATCGGTCAACAAGTCAACCGGTATCATGGATACCTTGACCCTGGATGGCCAAAACCTCCTCGGCGTTAAGGAGACCAATCCTGATGTCCCTGGTGGCAATGCCGCTGGCCAAAACGGCATTGGACCTTACCTCGACTGTTACTGTGTACCAAAGGGCTCATACACACCTGGCAAATACGCCCAGTTCGAGCTGTTCAACGGCAACGACTCAACTGGTGTGCCCTATGGTGGCATCGTCATGTCAGAGGTCTATCCTCCAACCGGCCAGATCCTAGAACAATACTGGTTCCTCAGAGAGACCGAGACGGGCCTGCATACCTTTTCTCGGTTGGCATACTACAACGAGACCACACCGTTCTTGCGTAATCTGCAAGAGTTTAGAACGTTGTTCAGGCCAACCACGCCCCTTTGGACTCATTTGTCCACCAACGAGAAGATCTATGCCCCTTTGCCCGGTCATACCTTGGACTACTCGACTACAGTGCAAGATGCCACATGGTATATTGGAAACTATACCGATGCACCTTATGTCGAGCAGTTTGCGGACTACTTTACCAAGTACACTTTCGCCGACGAGTGGCGCGACCACAAAGTCCACGGCGTCTACGGAGATGGATCCCAGAGCAAAGATGGATCTACCTTTGGTGCTTGGCTGGTCATGAACACCAGAGATACTTACTTCGGTGGACCGACCCATTCAGACCTCACAGTCGATGGCATTGTGTACAACTACATCTGTAAGCAAGTCGTTCTTTCCATTTAGTCCAGGCTTACCATTTGCAGCTTCCAACCACCACGGCGACAATGTTCCCAACATCACCCATGGGTTTGATCGCACATTTGGTCCCCAGTACTTCCACTTCAACAAAGGCTCCAACACAACCACCTTGGACGAGTTGCGCGCCGATGCCGAGCAGTACGCTTCACCGACCTGGAACACTGCATTCTACGATTCCATCGCCCACCTTGTGCCGAACTACATTGCTTCGACAAACAGATCGACTTGGAAGGGCAAGATTGACCTGCCCAAGGGTGCCAAGCGTCCAATTGCAGTTCTCGCCCAGAACGGAGTAGACTACCAGGATAACGTCCTTGATGTCCATGCCTATCAATACTGGGGTGAAATCGACAAGAAAGGCAATATTGAGATTCCGATGGTCAAGCCGGACACATACCGCCTTACCGTATACGCAGACGGAATCTTTGGTCAATACATCCAGGATGATGTTGTTGTCGCCCTTGGCAAAACCACCACGACAAAGGCCAAGTGGAGGGAAGAGTCGGCCGGAAAAGAGCTGTGGCGTATCGGTACTCCTGACCGGAGCAGCGGAGAGTACAGGCATGGCTACCAGCCCGACCCAAGCAAGCCCCTTCACCCGCCAGAACATCGCATTTACTGGGGTCAATGGGACTTCTTCACCGACTTTCCAGAGGGTGTGACCTTTACTGTCGGCAAGAGTGATGAGGCCAAGGACTTCAACTATGTTCACTGGTCGGTATTTGGCGGCTACGCAAACTCAGTGCGTCCGGAGCCGTATTACGAGAATGTCAACAACTGGACTGTCCTGTTCGATGCGAAGAAGAGCCAACTGAAGGGCAAGAAGGATGCGACGTTCACCGTCCAGTTGGCTGGCGCCAAAACCGCTGCTGGCAACACGGACAATTGGAATGCGACCCAACCTTGGAACAACCTGCCACTGTCTGTCATCATCAACGGCAATGAGATTGAACCCTGGGTCATCCCGTAAGTAAGAGATGTTTCCCTTGGAGATTTGCATGCTAACTGTCCGAGCAGTTGGAACCAGAGCAGTTCATGCGCCACCAGGTCGGCTGTGATTTGCTACAGCCTGGCACACCACTACGTCTTCGACGCCACGCTGTTGACCGAGGGCCGCAACGAGATGATCCTGAGCTTGCCGTTCAACGCGACGGATTACGAGAGTGCAGTGCTGCCCAGGAGCACGTACGTTCAGTACGACAGTTTGCGGTTGGAGGTCAAGTAGGCTAGGGAGGAGAACGGTGGCCTGAGTCGGTGTAGACGTGCGCAAGTAGACAGCACCCCTGCTTGAGTCATTGAACTGCATTGGTTAGCGTAGGGAACTTGTTCGCTCGGCAACAATGTTCACGTGAGCAGCTCTCATCTGACATGCTTTTGGTGTACTGTACCTCACTCCAACTTGAAGTAAGGGCATGCGACTGTACCACGTGCGCTCGTGCAGCCGTGGGCGTTGATCTCTCTCGACTGACCATGCGATCGCGATGTACATATATCCCTTTACCGAAACCAGAAGTGCAGCGAAAATCTCCGTTGGATCAACGATCTATCCCGCAGTTTGTCGCAGATTGGTGAATCTGCTCCGCAACTTTCATTATTATTGTGCATGAGAATAGATACCGGTTATTGTTGCCGTCCGAAGGCTGCCGAAGCATCCCTTAGATTCACTCGGATTGTCAGGCACAGGTCGTGGTTGATCTGCTGTGATTCAACTGCTTGATCTCCGAAATGCGCACTACACGTGTGATGTTCAATGGTTCTTCAGCTTGACAGCAACGAGGCGATGTCCATGTCTAATGTTCGATGCCGTGAAAGAACTGCAAGTATTAACAGGGCAAAAGTCGTGTCGCACCCCGACTTGAGGGACCATCCGGACGAAAGTTTTCAGGACGCATTCACGACTTGCAAGACGAGATTCAGATTCCAGAGATCTCGCAGAAGTACTGTACCGTCTCGGCTGCATATCACTTCGAGAGGTTTAAACGGTGAATCCACTCCGGCTCACAATCGCCAGTCTATGATTTAAATCACCCATTTCTATTGAATATCCAATGGTTGTTATCATCCTGACCTGTATCAGCGCTGGTATCCAACATAAGAATCGAGGATGGAGTGAAATATCTGGAGTCGAGTGAAGTGTTCGGAGCTGATGCGACAGCGGAGTAGTCCTCCGCTGCAGGTCCAAGTACGCGACAGCTGACAGTGGAGATGCGTGACACTCATGGTAATCAAGCATATTGGCCGTTGGTTGACAACAGCCAAGTCGCCGTAAAGAGAGGCATTCAAAGTATCGACACATCTTTAAAGTGTAGGCTTACAAGAACGATTGACTTTTCCTGACTACTGTCCTCACGGCTGGCTGCATAAGATCTAGATGGGGCTAGGAATGTCCCCACTTTGAGGCGCCTTCAACCAAAAAGCAAGGGCAGCGACGGTGCACTATCGCGGCTCCACGTCCTTGAACCTCAGCGCCGACAACAACTGACCAGTCCCACGCGCACGAAAGGTCGCATGAGAAGGACAGAATGTTGCCTATCGACAGGGGTAAACTGGATATGCAGATGCATGTGATCTCGGCAGACACATGCACAACTGGGCCGAGAATGCTTAATCCTGGGATGCTTTGTTTCGTGCTTGAAGAATCCGGGGTGACGACCCACACGAGGGCCTGAGGCTTGCGACCCAGATGCTTTTGCTCTTGACCATGCGCGAGCCGTCTCGTTGGCCGCGCGAATCGCGCAGGGAGAAGGGGACGAAACTGGCGCAACGGGACATGAGAGTCAAGGATCGCGCACAACGGTTGAGCTATGCATATCGAAAAGTGGCAAAACGCAAAAGCTAAGTCGCGAGTAACGTCCGCGGTGGCTTGGACAACCTTCTTCCTTCCTTCCAAACATTCGTCTGCCCCGCTCATTGCGGCTCCAAACCTGTCTTTTGATTCCACAGTCTTTACATGCCTCGACTGCTCACGTGCAAGTGCGGCCAGTAACTGACTGAAGCCTGCCACCGCAATGGCTTCTGCTTGCGGGAGACCCAGTCTTCTTCTACGGCCGGCGTCCGACGACGACGCTTTGAGGGAGCGGGAAGCCTACAGGTTAGTCACGTCGCAGTCGTGAATGCCTCCTCGCCTTGACGCTGTGCGATCAGATATTTCCAGCCATTACAAGACCTACTCCAAGCCAGCAATCTTCCGTCTGCTGCCTCCAAACCCTACTCTTCTCCGGACCGCGCCCTGACGGCCTTTGCGCAACTAGGTGCCTTTCGCTTGGGCTGCCGTAGGACTTTCATCTCTTTGATCGACCGCAAGTACCAGTATGGCCACGCCGGCACGTACATGTCGTCTGAGTAAAGCTGACAGCTGGAAAGATACATTCTCGCCGAAGCCACAAAGACGCTTTCTCTGGAGAAGGACACAGTCGATGACGAAAAAGACAGTCTCTGGGTGGGCATGACCCAATTCGAGCGCAAGAAGACACCTTGTGAATACGCAGCTGGACTGCTGGTCGCCCCTGACCTCCTGGTCGCAAATGACAAAGGAGATGTCACCATCTTTCCGGACCTTTCGCAGCACGTGCTCTTTGCCAATCACTCGCTAGTCACAGAGCGTCCGCATGGTATGCTCATCGCCCGCATGATCATTACCATTTCCGACTTGCTGATTCTGACCCAGGGCGCTTCTATGCCGGCGTACCCATCATTTCACCAAAGGGATACAACATTGGTGTTTTCTGTGTTTTGGATGAGAACCCAAGAGATGGCCTCACCACGACTGAAGTTGATTTTATGAAGGATATGGCCAAGACTATCATGTCGCATTTGGAAATGGTGCGTGCCACTGCCGAGCTCAACCGTTCACAAAACATGGTTCAAGGACTCGGACAGTTCGTGGACGGCAAGGCAAATCTCAAGGATTGGTGGGACAATGTTAGTCACAGTCGATCCGGTCACCAGCAATCGAGGCCTCGGCGTGGACGCAGCACTTGCTCTGAAGACACCTCGAGGACGTCTGGCAGATACTTGCGCACCGCATATGAAGCAAAGGAAACTCCAGACGTCAGTCCAGCACCCACTGTTACACCGAAACGATCACTTGATTCGCATGCTCTCCGGAACCCGCATTCTTCGTCCGGTCAATCGGAGCCAACACCGGCCAGCTTTGGACAGGCCGAAGTTGCGACTCAGCTACAAGAAGATTCGATTTCTCCTGACATCAAAATCACCTTCCAGAGAGCAGCAGAGATAATAAGGGAATCTGTCGAAGTCGACGGTGCCGTATTTCTTGACGCCTCGATTGGTACATTTGCTGGACTTGTTGATGGAACACAACAGCACAGAGACTCATACGGAGGATCCTCTGTCACCACTTCCGCAACTTCGGCCAGAACGAGCGGTAGTTTGAGATTCGACGATAATAAATCTTGCATTGTGTTGGGCAATTCGCTAGCAGGCAAGCGCGGATCGTCTCAGATATTAGGATCTGGCGCTCCTTTGTCTGTCAGCGAGGGTTTTCTCCAGAGTTTGCTAGCCAAGTACCCTAGGGGCAAGATCTGGAACTACGACGAGGATGACGATGTATGCGATATAGCCGATAGTCCAGCAGATTCTCCTCGCTCGGCTGATTTTGTAAATCGCAGAGGTGAGCGTTGGAGGGATAGGAGAAAGATCCAGAACCTCTTCCCCGGCGCGCGCAGTCTGGCCCTCGTAGGCATGTGGGATCCACACCGCAGCAGATGGTTCGCTGCATCCATACTGTGGACGTGTAGCCCGACGCGCATCCTGTCCACGGATAACGAACTCAACTACATGGTCGCTTTCGGTCAGTCAATCATGTCAGAGATTGCGAGGATCGACGTCAAGATGGCCGACAAGGCTAAAGCTACCTTTATCTCCTCCATATCCCATGAACTTAGGACGCCCCTACACGGAATCATGGGCAGTTCGGAATGCTTACAGGGTACATCACTCGATGCTTTCCAATGTGGACTGATCAGCACAATCGAGACCTGCGGTAAGACCTTACTGGACACTTTCGACAACCTGTTGAGCTTTGCCAAGATCAACAACCTGACAAACAGCTCCAATTATCGTCGGCCCTCGGTACAAAACATGCGGTCAGATTCTAGTCGAATCGGCTTTGATGCAGCGGAGGATTCTGTAGACCTCAGCATCCTGGCAGAGGAAGTCATCGATACGGCGTTCGCTGGGAATGAATTTGTGCGTGTAACACCACTCAAGAGCGGACTGGCTACTGGTGGAGTCGTGCCCGCACATCCGACCGCGAACCCCATCCGGGGGCTTGAAGCAATCACCGTCACTCTGGATTACGACACATCGACCGATTGGGTCTTCTTGACGCAGGGTGGTGGCTGGATCCGAGTAATCCTCAATCTTGTCGGCAACAGTCTGAAATATACCGAAAGAGGCCATGTGACAGTGCGGCTGGATTCAAGATCCCTTCCAAACCCGGACTCTTCGGACGATGTCGAGGTCACGCTCACGGTGACGGACACCGGTAGAGGCATGTCGGACGACTTTCTTTCCCAAGGCGTATTCTCTCCTTTTGTTCAAGAGGATCCCTTGTCACCAGGCACGGGGCTCGGACTCAGTATTGTCAAACAGATTATCACAGGCATGGGCGGCACCATCTCGGTGCGGAGTCAGAAGAACGTGGGCACCCATTTCTCTGTCGTCGTTTGTATGACACGGGCTGAAGCGCCTGCGGACTCCAACAAGCTTTCTCTGGTTCCTAGTGTTGCCAAAATGCTCCAAGACAAGCGTTTGAACATGATCATCCCTGAAGGCGAGCACGACGATGCCGGGTTTTCCGATCTTTGCAACAAGTGGTTCGACACAACCATCCGGTGCACTGCCGAACCTGAGGTAGCGGATGCCTACATCGTCGCGAAGTCCCACGCAAACGTGCTGATAGCACAGCTTGCATCCAGGTCACCAGACCAGAATCCCATGACCATGAAGCCGGTGATTGTGCTGTGCAAGGATTTTGTTTCCGCACATGCTCTGAAGTCATCGAATTCCATGGCCATTATCGGCTGTTGTGTTGAATTCATGTCGCAGCCGCTGGCGCCCAACAAGATAGCCAAGACACTGGCTCAATGCTTTGATCGAAAGCAGTGTCCACCCGCAAATCAAACCACGCCAATATCACGGTCTGTTTCTCCAGTAACACGCATGTTGGCTTCACGTCCACGGGCTCGCCGCGCTGGCTCTGGCCTTTCGAACCAAAGCTTTTCTTCCAATCCAGAGGTAGTGGTGTACACGCCCATGGAAGAGAAGACGCAAGAGGCACTCATGAGCAAGGTCAAGCAGAGCGTCGAGGCCGACCGCAAGGCCGAATTGCTAGAAGTGCAAAAACAGACACTCATGCCACAGGTCTCCGAAGCTCCGCCGTCAACACCTGGCGTGTCGGTACTGTTGGTGGACGACAACAACATCAATCTGAACCTACTGGCCACGTTTATGAAGAAGCAGCGGCACGCGTTCGACACGGCGACCAACGGTCTCGAGGCTTTCGAGGCCTATCAAGCCGCATCCGACCCCCTGCGTCTGCCCCAAGATGGCGACAAATCGACTCTGGTACGGCAGACGGAACTCAAAGCCCGCGCCTACGATTTCGTGCTCATGGACATCAACATGCCCGTCATGGATGGGCTCGAGTCGACGAGGAAGATGAGGGCGTACGAGAGGTCCAAGGGGTTGCGCCCCGCGATCATTGTGGCGTTGACGGGTATGGCGTCTGCGAGCGCACAGCAAGAAGCGTTTGCCAGCGGTGTCGACCTGTTTCTGACAAAACCCGTGCGGCTGAAGGAACTTACGAGGATTCTTGAGGGCAGCAAAGCACCGGCCTAGACAGTACGGACCCAACTACAGAATATGTTTTGGTTTCTTCTTTTTTCCTTGGGCAAAAAAGCCGTACAGTATGTACGTATGACTATATGATAGATGTACACAGACTTTTGCAACCGAACGTACTAGTTTCGCTATTCAGTGCGCGATATACATATACATGCTCGCCTTGTTTCTTACAGCTGCGCAATTGCCCTGTCCAATAACGCAATGCCACATTTGCTTTTGTAAGCGGATAAAAATGCCTGATCCCTTCTCGCAATGTCTTGCTGTGTTCAGAAAGATATATATATATATAAACCAACAGAAATGTTTAGGGTGTAAAATTTCAAATCTCCCCTGGATCGACCCTACAATGTCTGCCACCAATCTCGCAACACCCGAACTCGATCAGAATCTCATGGCTTTCATGGTGGCCAAGATCAATCATGAGGTGGACCGGTTGAAGAGTGCTGGCTTTGCGGCTGCAAATTTGTCGGTCGATGGGTGTGTTGATGAGAAGTTGGTCGAGTTCCATGCGGTTAGGGTTAGGAGGGATGCAAAAGCCAAGAGCGAGTTCAAGTCGTCAGCACGGTGACCCTGTCCTGAATGCCGACCCAAACAATCCAACTCGACATTTTCTTTTCTTCCCCTCGCTAGACACTCGCTAGACAAACAACATGACAGACACAAAAGCATCAAGGAAAAAGAAGGTGTCTGGACATGACATCCACTTAGAGCAAACCGCTGTCATTGGCAAAGACCCGGATAATTCCAACCAGCGTGTGTGCGAGTCTACATGACTTTGGCGCCAGACGAGAAAGGCATACCGAGTATCAAAAAAACAGAGCAGTAATTACTTTCCGAGGCTATGTAAAACTGGAAAAACATATAAAAAGCAAAGAGGGGGGAAACAAGAGGGGAATATGCTACCACAATTTGAACAAAGGGGAGGAAAAAAGCAGGGGGCAGAGTAAGACACTCAGAAAAGACAAATAGCCAAAAACGCCCCGAAACGAGAACAACACAGAGGAAACAAAAAGAAGACGCGAGGTGATTACAACAGTTACAACTCCGGCAGTCCCCATCCTTGGCTTTGGTTTTTTGTCAATTCGAGCTTCTCAAATAGACAATCTCAATCAGCTGAACGGGTCCTGTTCATGGAAACTCTACCCCCTGAACTTCTCCTTCAGCTTGGCGAGGAATCCCTTCTTCTTGGGCTTGTCCTCGGTGTCCTTGGAGGATCCGGCAACGCTGTTGCGGTCGCTCTGGGGCGTGCCACGGAAGAAGCCACTAGATCTCTTGGTGGCGTTTCTCTGGGGAGTGGTGGGTGCGCTGGTGGTGGGTGCGGTCGAGGTTTCGACGCCGGTAGTGACCTGAGGCTCCGATTGCTTCGAAGAGTCGGGGCGGGTCATGGGGGAGACATCGCGAGACTGCTGAGCGGATGACGCCTCGGGAGCAGCAAGCTGAGCAGACTTGGTGGCAAGAGTCTGAGCCTCGCTTTCTGCAGGGGCATTTAGACCAGTCTTTTCGGCGTTGGCTGAGGTCTCTTCATTGTAGATGGGTGTAGCCTCCTGGTTGGTCGAGGTAGCGCCGGAAAGGCCGCTGTTGTCTGTGAAAGCTGCAGCCTCGGTGGTCGCGGGCTGGACCGATGTGGGAAGAGCACTGTGGCCACCAGTGAGATCACGGGGCTGCTCATGCTCAACACGCGAGGTCTGTTGCGTCTCGGGGACAGAGGTTGAGCTAGGACCCTCACGCGAGGGCAGATCGCGGACAGCGTTGACACCAGTGGTGACGGCAGCAGAGTTGTCAACCGAAGGAACGTCACTAACAGCTGCAACGCCAGTGGGTTCGCTCAAGCTCGGAGCGGTCTTGGTGGCAGAAGCACCAGTCTCGCCCAGCACAGAGGATTCTGCGGGGGTGGGGTGGACAGGAGCGGTCGCAGCCAGAGCAGCAGACTCTGTGGGGGCGGGCTCACCAGCCTCGTCAGTGCGAGGTACACGGTCAAGAAGCTCTCTCTCCATCTCGTCCTTCTCGGCAACAACTTCAGGCTCGGCGGAGGCCTCAGGAGCGACGTGAGCTTGATGTTGCGACTCAACAACAGGCTCAGGCACAGAAGAGGTGTTGGGAGCAAATGAAGACTCGGTGGGAGAGGTATGCATCTGATTCATGTTGTCAATGGCGCTCTGGACAGAAGCAGGCAGGATTGAGTGGGCATCTCTGCCAGTCATCTCGGCGGTCTTGTCACGAGCAGCATAGGCAGCACCTGCAGCGGTAGCACCAACAGCGGCTGTACCGGCTGCAATACCAGCAGCGGCTTTGTCCGAGATGCCTTGCTCGCTGTTGCCCAACACACCCGACTCGGAAGTTGCAGGAGCCTTGTGAACCTCGGACAACAGCTCGTTCTCCATGGCGTGCTTTTCGTGAACAGCTTCAGGGTTAGCTGAAGCTTCAGGAGAAACGTGTGCCCTCTCCTGGCTCTCAGTCACAAATTCAGGAACGGATTCGTCGTCAACTGCCGACTTTTCAGTGGCGTTAGAGAAAGGCTGGCCAGCAGACTCGTATACTCTCGATGCCTGGTCAGACACAGCGGCAGTTCCAGCAGCAATGCCGGCTGCAGCTCTGTCTGAGATGCCTTGCTCACTGTTGCCCAACACACCCGACTCGGAGGTGGCAGGAGCCTTGCGGACCTCAGACAACAACTCGTTCTCCATGGCGTGCTTCTCGTGGACAGCCTCAGGGTTGGCAGATGCCTCGGGACTGACATGAGCACGGTATTGGCTCTCAGTCACGGCCTCAGGAACAGACTCGTCATCGAGAGATGCCTCGGTGGTGCTGGAGAAGGGCTGGCTGACAGAGTCATATGCCTGAGAAGCTTGGTTGGAAGCAGCACCGGAAGCAGAGGCAATGCCAGCAGCGACCTTGTCTGAGATACCTTGCTCGCTCTTGCCAAAGACGCCGGACTCAGACGTCGCGGGTGCCTGGCTGACCTCGGACAGGAGTTCACCTTCCATCGCGGTCTTCTCGCGAACAGCCTCTGGGGAGGCGGAGGCCTCAGGGGCAACGTGTGCATGGTGTTGGCTCTCGGTGACGACCTCGGGGACAGAGCCATCGATGGTGGGCTCCTTGGTGAGGTTGGAAAGAGGCTGTCCGGCAGCGTCGTATGCATCAGAAGCCTTGTCGCGAGCTGCATAGGCAAGACCAGCAGCGGCAGTACCAGCCACGGCAGTGCCAGCAGCAATCTTGCCAGCCAAACCACCTTCACTAGCGCCCAGAATGCCAGATTCAGAGGTGGCAGGAGCTTCAGGGATGGCATGTTTCAGCTCATCCTCGAAGGCAGCCTTATCGTGGACAGCTTCAGGGTTGGCAGATGCTTCGGGTTCGACATGTGCGCGGTCTTGGCTCTCAGCAACAACCTCGGGGACCTCTTGTGCGGAGGGCGCGGGCTCGGTTGCTTGTTGGTAAGTTTCCGAGACTTTGTCCTTGGCCATCAGTGCGGCACCGATAGCAGTAGCTCCAGCAGCAGCAAGACCGCCGGCGACAGCCTCAGGGACATGAGAGCTGGAAACAGTCTCAGAAACGCTCGAAGCAGCCTCAGTAACATGATCGCGGTCTGAAGTCGACTTTTCCTTGGGAACAGTCTGCTTGAGCTCGTTCTCCATGGCAGCCTTCTCGCGAATAGCCTCGGGGTTAGCAGCGGCTTCAGGGCTGGTATGAGCAGTGTGCTGGCTGTCAGAGACGACCTCGGGAACACCGGTGACAGGAGCAGACTCGGCAGTGGCGGGCTGCTCGGGCACCTTTTCCTTGAGTTCCTCCTCAACCTCCGACTTTTCCTGGACGGCCTGGGCAGAAGAAGTGGCCTCAGGGCCGACGTGAGCGGATTCCTGGCTGTCAGACACAACCTCGGGGACAGCACGAGGCTGGATAGGAACTTGAGCAGCGAGCTGAGCAGTGGTGCTCTGGGGTGCGGCGGACGAAGTGAAAGCGTTGTCGAAGGGGGGCAGCTGAGAGCCGCCGCCCATGGGAAGGCTGGACTCGGGGATCATGTTGCCGCCGACAGGGGGAAGGTTGAACATAGAGGCGCCGTTGGCTTCTGCCTCGCTTTGAGAGTCAAGAACAGGAGGAAGAACAGGAGCGCCGGTGTCGCTAACACCGTACTGCGAGCCGTCGCGAACGGTAGATGAGACAGTGTTGCCAGTGATCTCGCTAGGGTGGGGCACAGGCTCGCCAGCGGCAAGCTTGACGGGGTTGCCAATGCCGCCAGTGGCAGGAATGGGGTTGACACTGAATGCCTTGGCGTCCTCCTCTTCTTCCTTGGCCGTTGACGGGGCGTAAGCGCCGGGAAGATCGTTCTCGTTCAGCTCGCGGGGCTCGTCGGCCGACTTGTTCAGCTCGGGGTCGTCGCGCACAGTCGAGTGGACAGTGTTGGAGGTCAGCGTGCTGGGGTGGGGCACAGGCTCACCAGGAGCAAGCTTGATAGGGTTGCCGGCACCCTCGGTGGCAGGGATAGGGTTTACGGAGAATTGTTGAGCGTCGTCGCTTGACGTCGGTTCTTCCTTGATGCTCTTGCCCTGGGAGATGAACGAGTTCAGGTCGGCCATGGGGGTGACGGGGAACTGGCCGGGAAGGTCCTCAAAGCCGGGAGTAGCCTTGGGGAAGCTGGTTTCGTCATTGTCGACATCCTTCTCAGACTCGAAGTTTCTCTCCTTCTCGAGCGGTTGCTGGCCAGCAAGAGCGGCAGTGGTGGATTCGGGAGCGGCCGAGGAAAGGAAGGCCTGGGATGAGGGAGCAGGGCTCAGCTCTCTGGCCTCGACGACGTTGTTGAGGTTTCCTGATGCATCCGGCTCCTGCTTGGCTGAATGGTCGGTTGTCCACTCGCCGTCGACAACGAACTGGTCGCGGGTCAGCCGAGTAGGGGCAATGGGCGGGGCAGGCGATTCACCTTGTAGAAGATCTTGTTCTCCTCGCCGGGCAGGTCAACGGTCTTGTGGAAAGAGTCGCCGTGCTTTTCCAACTTGACCGACTTGGACCAGTTGTCAAAGTTGCCCGTCACATAAACTTCCTGGGCGGGGTGAGCCCTGTTGAGGAGCGTCAGTACACGGGCTCCTCACGCATGGTGCGCGCCGCTTGTCGGGCGCTGCGGGTGAGAAAAAAGCAGGCCAGGCAGATGCGACGCGACAGTCAGAATCCACGCACCAAGTAAAGGTAAAGCTGCCCATGTCTCGGAGCGCCAATGGCTGGCAGTATGGAGGACGGCAGAGATCGAGTGGCCTCTAGAATGACGGCCGCGGTGTGAGTGGGAGCTGACAAAGTGGTTGAGGTGGATAGATAATGCGCTGGATTACACAGAGATGCGCGCGCCTTGGAGCTTGCAGCCGGCGGAAAGCAGATTGCACTGGCCAGCGTTCGTGTTCGTGTGGCTGATTTGTGGCTGGTGGCTGCTTGGCTGACGGCTGATCGTGGCCGCGAGCTTGTTATACACCGGCGACGAGATGGAAAGATGGCTTGCTATCGAGAAGAGAGGCAGATGGTTGTATTACTTGCTCTACAGGACTCAACACTGCAGTCGGCATGGACACGCTCACTGCATCCTGAATCCTGGCCGCGAACACCTTGTTATGTCATCGAGGTGGAGAAGGCTCCATCCTGCGTCGGCCGCCAAAGCTTCCTCCAGTTGCTTATTGTACCACTCTGCGGGAGCTTGTCAAAGGCTATCCGAGCAACGACTGCCATGTGAAAAGACAGCGTTCACTACCGCCAGCCAAACGACCTTCTTCTCTGTTGGAAGGAGATGGCTCTGCTTTTTGGGTGTCGTGGAAGCCAGAGCCCATGTTGTGTGGCTTGGCGGTTTGCGATAGCTCCAGCCAGACCCATCGAGGTACTGTAGGAAACATCTACATGACTCTCTGCCGCATGTTTGACAGGCGCTCGCCAACTATATATATACATGCGCGTGTTATCCGGCAATATAGCCCATCATCACTTTCAGCAGTCGTCCGCATCTGGCTTATTGGATGTTGGGCTTCTTGTGACCGTTGTCAATCCAGAGCTGTGCCGTTTGGGATTCTGCAAAAAGTAGCAAATAGTGGCAGTTGTGCGCAGTAGCGAGGGAAACCAGGTCGATTGGCCTCAAAACTACACTACATAGCTGGCAGCTCCTGCACTTCTTCTCCCTCTCAATCTCTCTCTCTATCTCTCTGCGCCTTTTGATCGTTTCGTGTCACGGCGAAGCAAGAATCACGCTCGGAATATTGCTCGCTTTGCTGCTTCTGTCGTACGCGCCACGACCTTCCCCCTCATTGTTTCATTGGCCATCGGGCGCAGTTTCCCCCTCAATACCCTGAACAAGTCACTCGGAACCATCGAAACTTGAGCACCAAACGACAGCTTCACATCGGTGCTGCCATTTCTGACGTGCAATCACGCCTGATCGACTCGGCTGTGTTCCAAGCAAGCCGCTGCATCCAGCAAACAACCCCACTGCGGTAGCTCCTCGTCCGCGGACTCCTGCACCAACACCCTGACACAAGCTCTTCCCAAGCTACCAAGTACCGGCCTGCCACCATGGCGCTCCCCGCCGACTACAAGCACGAGATCGAGATCCTCGAGCGCGAGGTCCTGCAAAACAAGCCCACCGACGTCCTGCAGTTCTGTGCCAACCACTTCTCGCGCAGACTAGAGTCGCAGCGACACGAGTTCCTGCTGGGCGCACAGCATTCCACCAGCAAAACAAAGGCCGAGAGCAGCTTCCCCGGCAGCAACCCCTTCCACCACACCCAGCAACCCGGAATGCAGCGTCTCGAAGAGGAGGATGAAATGGACACGTTCGCCTCGCCCACAGCCGCCTCCTTTCCCAACACCGCCATGAACCGCGATGCCTCTCCCTTTGGCAACCAGGACCCCTTTGCTGCCAACGCAAACCCCTTCGGAGGCAACAACAACAACAACAACAACAACTCCACCAGCAGTCCATTTGCTCAGTCCCAAGCTCCCGAGCCATCTGCACCACAAGCCGACAGCACCTTTGGTGGCTTCAACTTCGGCTTCGGCGGAGCTCAGAGCACTGCTGCTCGTAGCCAGAGCGCCAGTGTTGGCGGCGGCCGTCAACAGACGGACGCACCGCAAAACTTCCCCAACAACTACAACATGGGCCGTCGTGTGTCTGTGTCGGCCGAAGTGCTGGCACCCTCGGCCTCTGACGACTCGGACTGGAAGCCCCCTACCTACCCCAAGACGCAAGAACAGGTCAACCGTCTGCGCACCTCCGTGTCACGCAACTTCCTGTTCTCGCACCTAGACGATGATCAGACTGAGCAGGTCTTGGGCGCCTTGCAAGAGCGCAAGATCCCCGCCAAGGACGTCAAGGTCATTGCACAGGGTGACGTCGGTGACTACTTCTACGTTGTCGAGACCGGTAGCTTTGACATTTACGTCTCGCCCACAGGCAAGATCGAGCCTGGCGTCAACGGCATGGGCAACAAGGTCGCTTCGTGTGGTCCTGGTACCTCGTTCGGTGAGCTCGCCCTGATGTACAACGCACCTCGCGCCGCAACCGTCTCCAGCGCCGAGCCCAGTGTTATCTGGCAGCTCGACCGCATCACCTTCCGCCGTATTCTGATGGACAGCGCGTTCCAGCGCCGCCGCATGTACGAGTCATTCCTCGACAGCGTGCCTCTCCTCAACACCCTCACCCCTTACGAGCGCAGCAAGATCGCCGATGCTCTTGAAACTCAGAAGATGCCTGCCGGCAGCACCATCATCCGTGAGGGTGACGTTGGTGATCACTTCTACATGCTCGAGGCGGGTACTGCCGCTGTGTACAAGTCTGGCATTGAAAACTCTGTCAAGACATACAACAAGGGAGATTACTTCGGCGAGCTGGCGTTGCTCGACGACAAGCCTCGTGCCGCTTCTGTTGTGGCCGAGACAGATGTCAAGGTGGCCAAGCTGGGCAAGAACGGTTTCCAGCGTCTGCTTGGACCCGTCGAGAGCATCATGCGTCGCGACGACCCTACCAAGTCGCGAGGCGGTTCTGTTCAACCTTCTGGAGGACCCTTTTCCGACAATGTGAACCCATTCTCATCGGCTTAGATGGCGGCCCATGGCGTCCGACTGATAAAGCGACGACGTGTGAGCTGAGGTCAATGAGCAGGAAACCAGGGCGTCATGCACTTCATCTTTGTTCCACTACTATTTTATTTCTAGAATTAGCCAGACGACAAATACCTAGTCGTTGCCCTTATGTATGTCTTTGGTTTATCTCAAGTTTGAATCATGGAATATTGTCTTGAAAAAGCGGCTCATCATTCCGTGCCTGTTGTTGGATACGCACGGCAAAGTGATGCCCACGTCATCAACCGTTTCGGCAAGGATCATCCAGTACGCGTTTCCCGTCTTCCTACTTTGATATCGCCCTTTGAGACTTGGCTCTTCTCCCTCCGCTCCACACATCAATCAATCTCTGTCACGACTCGAAAGGCATCTGTTCCTTGCCCAGCAGACTTGGCATCTATTTCTCGTAAAGCTAGACCCACAACTCAGCTTCAGTGCCATATTTACTTTCGGCAAAGCAAACCCCCACCGTTGAACTCTATCCTCTTCTCTCACCATGGACTGCCTTCCCATCCCCTTCGTCTGCTTCCAATGTGGTAAGTTGACCTTTTCAGGTTATCGCTCTCCGTCATGTTGACAACAATCAGGTACCGACCAGAACCCTTGCCACTGTAAGGTGGTCGGCCCAACCATCGGATTCGCTTCTGCCATCGTCCTTGCAGTATGAACTTCCATGTTATGCTCTCTTATGTTCAATGACCCCCTGACTGTGTACCCAGGTTATCTGCTGGCCTGCTTCTCTTTTCTGCGGCTGCTGTGCGACCGAGACTGGCAAGAAGTAAGGCCTCCCAATTTTCATGACTAGGACGCAAAGATTTGCTAACAAGGTGTCAACAGATTGCTCGCATACCCAGCAGATGGATCTGGGCGCATCAGCAATGCTATACCCATCTGAGGCGATTCTTCTATGACGTGGTGAATGTTTCCTAGGGCGGACTCTGGTACTGATAATGATGGCGTTTTCAACCTAAGGTTTCTGGATTCAGCTGTGCGGTGCATGGCTTGGGATATCAATAGGTAGTATCGAGGTATCGATCACAGGGAGGTGGTGTACATTCTGTTTTTCACTGATTTGCAGTCTCCAATGCCATCCATGTGAGACTTGTCTGCAATGTCCCGCAAGTGTGAGGTCTCGAGAGACAGCCATGTCTTTCCACAGGTATCAAGATCCACTTCAATGCCTTGCGCTAATGAACAGCGATCAAGCGTCTCTTGAGTTTCCAGAGACTCTTTGTTATGTTGCAGCGATTCATCACTTCCTCCATCCCAATCGATGACCCTCGATTTGAGTCAACAAAAACGCAAACCAAAACATTCGCGCCAGCTGCTTCTGGCTAATAAGTGAAGGATCTTTGACCGTCACCACAATCACATCACGCGTCTTTCGCGCTCGATCCATTCATCCAGCCTCGCTCTTGCGAATTACACTCGAGATCGTCCACGCGCAAAGACCGCGCAAGTTTGTGAATGCGTCTTCAAAACTGATCATCTGGTCAGAACTCCACATCCGGTCGTGTCAGCTGTCTTTCTGACAATGCACTATGGATCTTCTGCCCCCTCACTTGTCTAGCAATGGGCACGATCCAGGCGACACTCCCTACAACACATTGAGGGAATATTTTGACCGTCTCGATTGGTGGGATGACGGAAGAGACGCCATCAACGACTTTTTCGACCCTCGCGTGGACTCTTTTCAAAGCGCACTGTCTTCCCACGACCATCAGTTGGATGACCTCCTGCAGGCACTCGATCATCATGAGGTTGTGGAAGATTCTCAGCAGTCAGAAGTAAAGCATCAAGCAAACAAGGACCTGTCAAACCCTGCAAAGATAGCGGCTCATCTCTCCGACAAACACGCCTCGAATCCAGATATCGACCGCGTCCCACTGTCCAATCACAACAATGACCTTGCAGAAATCCAAACACAAGCAGACGACCCGAAAGAACAATCAGAACAGGACACAGATGGATCTCTGTTTGGTTCGCCGATCTCTCCTCCCGAACATGTGAGCCTCAAAACTATTGGTTATTTCTGGTTTTCTACAAGTTTGTTGACTGACCAAGCAGCAGATTACTGCCGAACCACTTGTTAGGGACGAACCTCAAGCGATTGCTATCGACTCGACTGAAGACAATCCTTTGCCTGTCACTGATGCCGATATTGCTACATCTATCGACATTCAGTCGACGACCCAGGCTGTTACATCTGAAGGTTCCAACGTTCTGGAGGTTCCAACGACGGGTAACGAAGTTGTAGACTCAGAAGAGCCTTACTCGGATGCACCTGTCTCTACTGGTTCTGTCCCACGAGGAATCGATCCGGCGACTGCAGCTCAGACATCCAAAGTTGCCACCACTGATGTCCTCACTGATGCTACTTCAATAATCTGTACAAGTGATCCCGGAGATGCTAGGGAGAGAGGTCTGGACAAAGAATTTGACATTCAACTTGCGCCTCCCAATCAGATTAGGCTGGCACCCACCTCGCTTGTGGTTTCTTCACGGCCGGAGCATGAGATACTCAGCAATACTGGTGCTTCGGCGACATTGGCTCAACAGAGCGATGACCGGGGCGATCTGCATCGACCCGAACCTACACCACGGCCTTTGGAGGAGACACCTGAGAGCCTTCAAACAGATCCACATGCAGTTGTTGACCTCGAAAACAAATCAGACCAGCTCTCTGTTCCAGCTTCTGCAAACAAGCACGAACCTGTTTTGCAGACTGGCACATTACCAGACACTGCGATTGAACCCGAGACCACTGTTGAGACTGATACGACTTTGACATCACAGACTCTCACATTGACAGGTCAAGCACATGAAGATGAAGCTCCATTGCAACCTTCCGCTGGGTCTCTTCTCCACCCGCCAGACACATCCACACAAAAAGAGAAGCAGTCTGCCCCTGCCCCTGCAGATGCATTTTACCCATTCCCTCCGAATCCCTATTCATCCGTTCCTGGATATTACTCATATGAGGACCATTTGAGAGCAACCGAGGAAGAACGCTCTACCGCTTATGAAACTGTTGCCGCTCCACAGTTGACTTTATCGCCACACGCAGATCAACACGAGGATGTGCCCGAACAAGCTGCCAGCCTTGATGAAGCGATTGAGGTTTTACCTGTTGATTCCACTCTGGCTTCCATGGAGCCAATCATCGAGCAAAACCACACGATCTCCCTCGAGAACGAACATATCGAGCAGCCTGCTACACCTCCTCAGCCATTTGCCTCACCACTACTGAGCGAGTCAGGATTTGTGGGACTCGCATCCGATGGAGTTCGAGCCATAAGTGCAATATCCTTGAAAACAGTCGACCTTGAGGCCTTGTTCAGCACACCTCATCGTTCTCCTTGGAAGCATCGCCGCGTCGAATCCACGGATACACCCAGCAAGAACAAGGCTTCCAACATGCGCAGTGATCAAGATGCGAATGGCGGAGCCGAAAAAGAAGATGGTGATGAAGACGTGTTCTCGAGCAAACAACAAGTGTCTCTTCTCAATTTCAACAAGAGCACTCCAAACGAGGTTGACGACGCGGACACTGTACAGCAAGAGCAGCATGCTTCACAGGATAACGACAAAGAGATGCTTGTCTTCCCAGCCACTCTCAAGACACGGAAGCGCAAGTCAAGTCGGTCTCACCTTGATGAGCCACCACATAAGAAGAGGTGTCTCACTGGGGACGATAACAAGGATGTCGCTGCGGCTTTGAGTGTCTTTAACACGGAGACGGACCAAAGTGCTAAACAGAACGCACTACCCTCGATAGAAGACCTTCCAGGTGAAACCACGTCAGAGAACAGAGTATCACCATCGTCAAAGCTTGCTCAAGATGTTGCTATCGTTGCAGAAGAGGAGGCCGACGAGCTCGATCCCAAAACCACCAAATCAAAACCCAAAAGCAAGGACAAAGCAAACACCGTGGCCACAGAAGGGACGAGCGATGGAGACCCCACTTCGCCTGACGAACTCGCCTCAGCCACACCAGCAAACCCCTTATCACTGGCCAAATCAAAGCCAAAAAACCCTCTATCGCTCGCCAAACCAAACAGAGCCCCACCCAAAGCACGACCCAAGAAGACAGCCGCCACATCGACCGCAGTCAGCAAAGACAAGTCCAAAAGCAAGAAGACCGCCGTCGGCCGCAACGAGCTCGCCGGCCTGTTCAACTCGCCACCGCGCAAAGCGGCAGAGAAAACCAAGATTGACGTGGGAGGAAGACTACGCAGTAAATCCAAAACGCCCGCACCGGACACAGCCGCCGACACCGACGAGGACGGAGCAGAAGAAGACAACGACGCCGTGATTCAAGCAAGCGGCAAACACAAACCTCGCGGCACATTCCCACTCGGCGGACGCGAGCTCAAGCAGCTGGGCGAGGTCGAAGAGCCGCCGCCTAGAAGACAGAGCAGGTCCGCCACGCCCAAGCCAGCCCCTCCAAAGGCAACTGCGCGTAAATCTGCGATCCCGAAACCTGTCGCTCGAAAGCCAGTGGCCCAAAAAGCGGTACTCGCTCGTGCGGGTGGACTGGTTCTTGCGAGTAAAGGCAACGGCAAGAAGCGTAAAGCTGATGGCGTGGATTTTGGTGAGGGCGTCACGAGGACGAGTAAGAGGTTGGCGGGCGAGAAAGCTGAGGATGAGTAGTTGAGCATGAGAATGGGGAGATGTTGCTTTTGACGCTCTCGGGAGTGAAGCTTGATACTTGGGGAGATTTTGCTTTGGAGCTGGTATTGGAGATGGCGGAGTGATTCTCTTGCTTGCTTGCTTACTGACTAGCTAGTTGCTACATGAAAGTGGCCGTCTCCAATCACGACGCTGGAATCCGAATTCAAAGCTCTCAGCATTCACATAAACTGCGATGACCCGTCGTAAGTCAGATTGCCTTCGACAACCGACGTGCTTCTACTCTACAAGTCAGCCAGAACTCAATGTATCATCTTGCCTCGCAGACACTCGAAAAAACAAGATAAGCTAGAATGAAAACAAGGCAAAACGACAAGACAGATTTCCTGGCACTTTGTAGGCTTCTGTGGGTAAGCACTTCGTCTTGAAGATTGTGTGCCTGGGAATTATCGAGGAATGGTAATGAACATGCGGATCGCAACGATCTGCACACTCTTCAAGATTGACACGTTTGTTGTCACGGAGAGCATTTTCTCAGTTGCTCAGAAGGAGGAGTTATTAGGTGCAGTCACTTCGAGGGAACAGCATAGTCAAGAAAATGCAGTTGTCATGTTGATGATAAGAAGACAAACCCATGTCCGGGATACAGGACCTGCGAATCGAATACAGACTCTACTCGGTCAGAAAAAGTCATGACTTCTCATCCTCTTCACTCGCAAACTCCACCAATGCCGTACCAGCCTTGCAGAGATCGCCAGCTTTGTGCACGACCTTAGCAATGGTACCATCATGAGGCGCCCGAATCACCGTCTCCATCTTCATGCTCTCAATGACCACAAGCGCCTGGTTCCTGGTAACCTTTGCACCCTCCTCGACCTCAACGCGCAAGACCTTGCACGGCATGGGCGCCAACACGCTGTTTGCGACGTCCTTCATGCCCAACGCTTTCTCGGCCCACTTCGGCACTGCGAGTTGCAGGCGGTACTGTCGACCTTGCTGGAACAGCGTCAAATTGTTGGTCTCGGGGTCGCGGATAAGAGTCGTCTCCAGACGTGTGTGAGGGTAGAAGGATTGGAGTATGTTGGTCGTGTGGTCCAGTTTGCTGGTGACTTGAAGAGGTTCTTGACCGGCGATCGCTACCGAGAATGTATGGGGTCCGATGTGCTGAACATGGACAGAGGACGTCGAGGCATTGCTGCTCGTGCCGTCTGCTGGAATGTCCACCAAGTCGAAGCCGCGCGGTCCGGACAGTCCAGTGTTGAAGCCGATGGTCTGTGAGGAAAGATCTGTACTTTCTCCTCTTGAACCTTGCTCGGCTATGTACAAGCCAAGTGCCGCCTGAGCCCAGGCTTCGTTCGGAATTTCGACTTTACAGAACAGCTCCTCTTTGTTCTTCTCAATGTAGCCAGTCTCTACTTCGCCGGCGACAAACTTGGGACTGACGCACATGCGCTTCACAAAATCGATGTTGGTGATGGGCCCAGCGATCTCGTATGACTCGAGAGCCGTCTTCATCTTCTGCAGTGCAGCATGTCTGTCTGGGCCCTGTACGATGAGTTTTGCAATCATCGGGTCATAGTGGGAAGTGACTTCGTCCCCAACAGCAAAACCAGCATCTATCCGTACGGTATCTGTGATCTCTGGAGTTTTCAGATGCAACAACTTGCCTGAATCCGGCGTAAAGTTCCTGTCCTTGTCAGCCTCTGGCTTCCTGGTGACATCTGGAGGTCTCACATGTCAGGATTCTCGGCATAGATACGAGCTTCAATAGCATGACCTCGCGACTTGATGCGCTCATGCACTTCTTCCTGAGTGAGCGGTAGTTTGCCACCTTCCGCAATGAGAATCTGCCAATGCACCAAATCCTCTCCAGTCACCATCTCGGTGACGGGGTGTTCGACCTGCAGCCTGGTGTTCATTTCCATGAAAAAGAACTCGCCCGTGTCGTTGTCAAAGATGAACTCTACCGTGCCTGCACCTTCGTACGCCACTGCCAAAGCAGCCGCGCGAGCCTTTCCCCAAAGATCTTGTCTCAGCTCCTCAGCCAAGTGAGGTGCCGGAGATTCTTCGAGGATTTTTTGATGCCGTCTTTGGATGCTGCAATCTCTCTCGCCGAGTGCAACGCAGTTTCCATGCTTATCAGCAAAGACCTGGACCTCGATATGACGAGGTGTGGTAATATACTTTTCGACCAACATGACGTCGTCGCTGAACGAATTCATAGCTTCAGACTTTGCAGAAGCCAGTTGGTCCAGGAACTCATCCGGGGTCCTAGCAATTCGCATACCTTTGCCTCCACCACCTTTGACGGCTTTTAGCAAGACAGGGTATCCGATCTGTTGTGCTTGATCCTTGAGGAAGTCGGGATCTTGGTTTGTGCCGTGATAGCCCGGAATACAAGGCACTGCAGCCGAAGTCATGATGTCTTTGGAACGGCTCTTGTCCCCCATGGCTTCAATAGCTGTCCACGGAGGGCCGATGAAGTTAAGCCCTGCTTCGGTACATTTCTTCGCAAATGCGGCGTTCTCACTTAGGAAACCGTATCCAGGATGGATAGCCTGACATCCATGATCCAGGGCAGTTTGAATGATACGATCGCCGTTGAGATACTGACTGGGATCGCTGAGATTGACAGCAAAGGGAGAGCTCAGAGCATGCTGGCTACGTGCATCCGGATCTGTGTAAAGAGTTGTCGTCCTGATACCGTATTCGGCGGCCGTCCTTCTAACACGGAGAGCGATTTCTCCTCTGTTTGCAATAAGAATCGACTGCAGTGGCTGTCTCTCATGTCGCTGGCCCGTGGTCGTACTTGTGAGTCGTCTTGTCACTGCAGGAAGAAGGCCTCGATGGCGCCTAGTATGACGGAACATGTTGATTGGCTCAGATCACATACATTGATACTTAGCAAGATGATAACTAACAATCAAGCAGCTGTGAGTCCAAGGACTGCGATAAAGACAACACCGAGGGTGGTCGCAAGGGAATGCGGGGTATTGCTGCATGGGGAATTGTCGGAGGCATGTGACAGCTTTTGTGCTAGCAGTCACGACGTCTGCTCAAACGGCGGAACTTGCTCGATGGACTGTTGTGAATGGATAATCTCACTGATCAAGTTGTAGATGTCGGGATGGACAGTGGCATGGCGGACGCCGACCACGCCATGTCCTGCGTGCCGCTATCTCTCTGGACGACACGACATATTGACCATGTGCATCCTCTAGCAAGGGCATTGAAGGATGACCATCTCAGTTTCTGAATTGAGAGCCTTTTGGTAACCGTGCTAACTCAACATGTGTCATTGGACTGTATTTAGACATTGTCTTTTCAGGTGGACTGCGTGTCAGACAGAATTGATGGCAAATCACGCCGTGGCAGTGTAAGCGACTGATGGGAAACGGTCATCGAAGTCGGATCGAATGCATGTGTGCAGCAAAAATCAGCTCATCACCACTTCGGCCTAAACGAGGCGGCTGGCTGCAGCAGTTCATCGGTGGGGCTCAATCAAGTTTGGGGAGGAAGGTGCGGCATTCTGCTACTGGTGTCCCGGCTTGTATGTACCTTGCAAGCAACATTCAACAGTCAGACCAGAACTGTAGTCAGTCGAAGATGATTGCCGTACCAGAACTGTAGTCAGTCAGAGATGATTGCTGTACCAGAGCAAAGTGACATTGATGGAAACAAGCATCGGAAGGAAATCCGACAAGTTGGGTTCAACCTCGGCAGAAGGTCAAGGTGTGGGGAATGTTTACAACATGACAAGAGAGACTCGTGGGTTTGCCTATTGCGGCGCGGTGCAGAAGAAAAGGATTGTCGGTAGCGTGTCGCGCACAGCAGCTTGCAGGCAGACGACGAGACAGCTGACTGGCCGCTTACTCGATTGTCCCCTTTAGCACCTTTACCAGAAGGACGACGCCTCTCATCCGCCTTGTCGCTTGCTGCCTTCTCTCATCTCGACGCTTCGACAGGGACAGGGCCACATCTCCGACGCTCGCAACATGTCGGCATACGTAGACGATGGCTATGATTCGGATTGCGACTACTATGAATACGACGACGACTACATCTACGCCGACGCCGGCGGCTTCGACCTAGCAGTATGTCACCACACTCGTGTGGCTTGAAGAAGGCTGACCTGGCGTGGCGCAGGACGAACTCGCGTCCGGAGCCCTTCCCGAGGCCCCTGCCTTGTTCTATCGCGACGACGAACTCGACGACTACGACAACTACAATTTCTGGTCCGAGATCGAATATGGCAATGAAGATTTCTACGACCGAGAAGGCCCTGTCGTCGACCACATCCAAGACTCCAAATCACGCGACAAGAAGAAAAAGTCAAAGGCCGCCCAACTGAAGGACACTCTCAAGAAGATCCGTTTGCACGGTATCCAAGACTACCCAACCGTCCTCTGGAGGTCAAACAATGATTCGTTTGCTCTGCGCCAGAGCTGTCCTGTCTACAATGCGCCGCAGAAGCCGACCGCACTCCTGCCAGATTGGAGAAACCTCCTCAAAGATCGCCCTGCTGTTACCTTCACTGCACCAAACAAGCATCAACCTGTCGTTAGCAAGAGCGAGGAGCAAGATGTAGATTGGGAAGACATGTCTGGAGACGACGAGGAGGAAGACGACGACGAGGCCGATGACGAACAAAAAGGCATGGACCTGCAGGACATTGACCCGGACATGCTCAAGTCTGCTCTGGCCGCAAAGCTCTCAAGTTCAGGCATGACTGGCAGAGACCAGTCCGCTTTCATGGAATCTATCATGCAGATGATGGCTGGCGGCGCTGGTGCTGACATGGATAATCTTCTGGAGAGCCTCACGTCAAGTCTCATGCATCAAGTCACTGAAAGCGGCGCAGATTCTTCCATGGGGCAGTGGCTCTCCGGGCAGGGCGTCTCGCTCGAAGAAGAAAGATCCGAGGTCGATGAAGACGCTCGGAACAGTGCTTCCATCCTTCCTGCGGATCCATCGACAGACTCTTCACCAAAGGATAGTGTGGCAGCCGAGCCACCCGCTGCTCCCAACCTCTCCGAGCCTGTTGCAGAAGAAATGCTCGAGACAGAAGCAGCACCCAAAACTTCAGGGAGGAAGCGCAAGCAGACCGAACAGGCACCACCCGCTATCGAGCCGGCTCCAAGCAGCAAGCGAGTCAAAAATGACAACTCAAAGACACCAGCTGTTCAGGCCAAGACCAACGATGCCACAAAAGCGACCAGAAACAAGACAGTGCCAGCACCAACCAAAACTAGCAAGACGGAAGAGAAAGCTCTCAATAAACCCAAAGTCAGCGTAACTGCCAAAGCCAGCACAGAGCCAACAACGCGAAAGCGCAAAGCCACAGATGAGCAGATGCCGGAAGAGAAACCCAAACGCCAACTGCGCAACTTTGCAGCACCCACCGCGAGCAGCCAGAGCAAAGCAGCTGACACAAAGACTACAAGGAGCGGCAGGGCCAGAAAATAGAAGGAGGGTGAACGGCAAGAATATTGATGGGTTTTGTACGCATTTGCTTTGGTTTACTGCGTGGGCGTTGGGTTGTTTTATTAAGACTTGAGCAGACAGTGCGGTGAATTTTTTTGTTCGGTATGTGTACTAATGCATCATAGCCTTTCATCAAGCGAACAACAATGTTCAGCGGTTCTCTTTGGATGGTTTCAGACGAGGGCAATAGGTCCTCGGTGATGCGGCGAGTCTCGCACTGTGGAGAGGGAGAGACACGGGAACGATCAAAATCCCTTTGCTGGTCTATCTAGTCCTAAGCCACAAAGACCTGCTGGAACATATCATACGCAACTTGGCTGCCACGAGCTGCAGCCTCGACATCAGAGTGCTTGCAGGCCGCCCAATCAGCGCCACGGCCCACGAACCATCAGGCCGCGTGCCAAGTTTCTCACAACGTCCACAAACGAAGGGTCCGAAAACAGGGTCTTGCGCTTCAAGCCTCTGACGAAGTGAGGGTCTTTTGTTCCCTGACCACATTTCCTCTCGAATGCGCGCGTCTAGTGAAGATAGATAAGAGGGCCGTCAGGTGTCTGAAACATGTTGGCAAGGCAAGTCTCGAAAGCTTCAGGTCGCAAGTGCTCGCTCCTCGGCGGCTAGTGAGTTTTGTGACAAACGATCGAGTCGGTTTTATTTTGGAACAAGGTTTTAGTGCTGGCACCGTTGTGTTTTGCTGGCATTTCATTCCATTGTTTGTGTGTTGGTCGCTGCAACATATACATTCCTCGCCTTCTGCTTCCGTCGCACTTTCCTCCTCGTCCAACTCCGTCTTCCGTCTCACAGAAACTTTACGTCGATCGTTCTGCTTGCACCAGTTGCATCGCATCGACACAGAACAAAACATACGACACTGACCGACATCTCTGGAATCGAGTGGAAACCACATATCAAACCTGCTACCGGATACCACTCAGCAATGTTTGCCGGCCTCAAAGAACGCTCCTCTTTCGGTGGCCTCATCCGCTTCACCCTCCGCTTCTTCCAATTCGTCCTCGCAATCACCGTCGCAGGCCTCTACGGCGTCGACCTCGACCGCGCACGCAAAGCCGGCGCCTACGCCGATGGCCGCTGGGTATTTGCCGTCGTGACTGCGGGTTTATCGGCCGCGACCGTGTTCATCTACTTCGTGCGCTGGGGATGGCTCTTCATCTGGGACTTTATCATGTTGTGAGTATTTTGTTGGCGCGACTTGTACAGAAGCAGTGCTGACGGAGAAACAGTGTGCTCTGGACTGCCGTCTTTGGTAGTTTCGGAAAGCTGTACATCAATGCCAAACCCACGCCTCACCAGGGCGGCCAGATCAGGATGAAGAATGCGGTCTGGGTCGACTTGACGAATATGCTGCTTTGGTTCATTACGCTCGTGTATGGCGTCGTCTTGTTCTTCACACGCATGGACAAGCGTACGTTGCATACTGGCAGGGCTCAAGTATAGGGTACCGGGTCTGCTATCGAGAGTCCGTTGAAAAGATTCAGGATTACGAGAACGAGGCCATGAGGATTGGTTCATGTGCGTGATGGTTTTTTTTACAGGCAGAGGGGATTAATCTGACATTCCTCTTTTTCAGATTTCTTGACAACATTGCTCATCGCATCAGGTCCACTGTTCTGGTGAATAGCTGTAGGAAGTGACCTGCAATCTTTGTGATGCTCTCTGAAGAGATGAAGGCTTGGGGTGTCGCTGAACATGTCATGTAGGCCAAGCCCTACGTTTCTTGCTCCTTCGAGCTCTCCTCTGCTCTCTGTTCAACCTACTTTCCTGCCTTGGGTTGAACCTACTTTTATGCCTTCAGCTCAATCTACATTCATTCCTTGAGTTTGACCTACTTTCATGCCTTCATGTGTTCACTTTCATGCCTTCATGTATTCACTGGTGGGCGACCTTATCCGATCCGCCATCAGAGATGCTTTGCCGGGATACCGATCTCCTCCGATTCGATACCTGGTATACCGGGCCGGGTTTCTGGTAGAGCAGATATTCCAGACGACGCCCAACGTAGGTTCGACTCCCGAGGTGACGCCATTGGCGTGACGGTGAGCGGCAAGAATTGATTTGGACTTGATTGGTTTCCTTTGTCATGGCATTGAGGCAGCTCATGGATACAGGTCCACACTCGATAGCAGAGAATGTTATTACAGAGGTTGCATCATATTTGAACATTTGGCATGGATTAACCGGCGACATTCTCTGCGACCTTTTCACCATTGATGCCTAGCTTGGACTCTTGCCTCTCGGCTTGCTGCTCGGAAGCGGGCTGAAAGAGTTTGGCGATGGCTTCAACAGTGGTGTTTCCGCCACTTAGCACGACACCAATGTTCCAGCCATGCTCACCTCCCTCGCGCTCGACCATGTTTCTGAAATCCTCATCGAAGAGGGCGACTGCAAGTGGTACGGCAGCGCTGGGCTCGACAAAGACCTTTGCACGTTCCAGTAGCAGGCGCATTGCGGCCTTGATCTGGTCTTCAGACACGCTGTACATGGCCTTTACCTTTTCACGGTCGCTGATGACAGTCCAGGGGATCTTTCCGAGTGGTGTTCGAAGACCGTCAGCGATTGTCAACGTCTTGACCTTTTCGACGCGTGTGCCAGATTCGACACCGCGCTTGGCATCGTCGGCGCCTTCAAAGCTAGGCTCAGAGCCGAAGACGCGGATACCGGTGCCGTGGAGAGCTGTTGCTACACCACTAAGCATGCCACCGCCGCCGCAAGGGGCTATCACAGCATCGAGACCTCTTGAGTTCAGCTCTGTTGCTTGCTCCTCCAGCTCGAGAGCAAGAGTGCCTTGACCGAGCATGATGTCCGGGTGATCGTACGGCGGTACTAAGACGGCGCCTGTGTCCCTTATAACGTCGGCAACCACGGCTTCACGCTCGTCAGAGGTAGAGCCGGAGAAAATGACATTGGCACCGTAGCTTTTGGTTCCGGCGATCTTAGAAGGTGTGCTGATGGTAGGCATGACAATGTGGGCTGGGATTCCATGTGTGCGAGCGGCCAGAGCCAAAGCTTGAGCGTGGTTGCCCGAACTGTGTGTCACGACGCCTTTGCTCAGTTCTTCTTTACTCAAGCGGCTCAGGGCGTGAAATGCGCCACGAGCTTTGAAGGCGCCGATTTTCTGGTAGTTCTCGCATTTGAAGAAGAGATTGATGCGTGGCTTGGCAGGAGTGCGGCCGGCATAGGGTGTGCCTTGCAGTGCTTGGGCGGTCTGGGGCGTCGAGGCAATGTTGGAGATGGTTTCGCAGGTCACGACGGGGGTGCGGTGGATGTGCTGCTTGATGGCGGCGTGGGCCGCTTGCACCGACGAGCGCGTCAGAGGTGGGCAGGTCGAGATGTCGGCCATGGCAAATGTTTGTCACGATATGGCAGTGCGTGCGGAACGACTTGACCTTCTAGATGCCCGGCCATGTCTTTGGCCGAGGCAAGAAGGAGCGGGCGGCGGAGGAATATACACCGAAACAGGAAGGTGGGGAGGGTCGCGGTTTCCCTGAGCGAGGCCAAAGCTCGCCGCTCGTATCGCGCCTTATAGCGCCCTTTCCGCTTGATTCCACTACGGTAACAGCAGAGAATTTGCCCTTTCTCTGCTTTGCATGTCCTCCGTGTCCCGCTCTGTCTGGCAACTGTTCTCCCGTAGGCAGTCTACTCTTCGCAGCTGCTCGTCGCCTTCCGCCCTTCCACCCCTGCTCCGCCGTCAAACTACCGCCGCTTGGCCCTACATCTACAGCCGATTCGCTCCACCCACCATGGCCCCCCAACTCGATGCGTACTTCTCCAAGGTCGACGAGCTCTCGGACTCGTTCATCGACAGACTGCGAAGGGCCGTCGCCATTCCTTCTGTCTCGTCCGAGGATGATAGAAGACCAGAGGTTGTCCGCGTACGTCCAGCTGCCTCGACTTCTTCCACCCCACACGCTGACCTCCTCTCAGATGGGCAAGTTCCTCGAGTCCGAGCTGAAGGCCCTTGGCGCCCACGTCGAGGCTCGTCCTCTCGGCAAGCAGCCCCACAAGGAGTATCTCGACCTTCCTCCCGTCATCGTCGCCCGCTACGGTGAAGACCCCAAGAAGCGCACCATCCTCGTCTACGGCCACTACGATGTCCAACCCGCGGCCAAGGAGGACGGCTGGGCCACTGAGCCTTTCGAGCTCACCATCGACGACAAGGGCCGCATGTACGGACGTGGTGCTACCGACGACAAGGGTCCCGTTCTCGGCTGGCTCAACGCCATAGAGGCCCACCAGAAGGCCAACATTGACTTCCCCGTCAATCTGCTCATGTGTTTCGAGGGCATGGAAGAGTATGGAAGCGAGGGTCTCGACGACTTCATCAACGCAGAGGCCAAGAAGTTCTTCAAGGATGCCGATGCTGTCTGCATCAGTGACAACTACTGGCTGGGCACCGAGAAGCCCTGCCTTACCTACGGTCTGAGAGGATGCAGCTACTACAGCATCGAAATCAGCGGTCCCGGCCAGGACTTGCACAGTGGTGTCTTCGGTGGCACCGCTCAGGAGCCCATGACTGACCTCGTTCGCGTTATGGCAAGCTTGGTCGACACCAACGGCAAGATCTTGATCGACGGCATCTCGGATCTGGTCGCCCCGCTCACCGAAGAGGAGAAGAAGCTGTACGAGGGCATTGCCTTCACCATGGACAACCTTCACGAGTCGCTGGGCAGCCAGACGACCATTTTCGACAACAAGGAGCAAACTTTGATGGCCCGCTGGAGATTCCCTTCTCTGTCGCTGCACGGTGTTGAGGGTGCCTTCTCCGCCCCTGGCGCAAAGACCGTGATCCCCGCCAAGGTCATTGGCAAGTTCTCCATCCGCACTGTTCCCAACATGGAGATCGAGGACGTCAACAAGCTGGTCTATGCCCACGTCAACAAGTTCTTCAAGACTTTGAACTCCAAGAACACTTGCAAGGTCTACGAGCAGCACTCTGGCAAGTGGTGGGTGGCCTCGCCCAAGCACTGGAACTTTACCGCCGCCGCAAAGGCGGTCGAGTCGGTCTTCAAGGTTCAGCCCGACCTTACCCGTGAGGGTGGCAGTATCCCCGTCACTCTGACTTTTGAGCAAGCAACTGGCAAGAACGTGCTGTTGCTGCCCATGGGTTCCAGCACCGACGCTGCTCACAGTATCAATGAGAAGCTCGACAAGCGCAACTACATTGAGGGAATCAAGCTGCTTGGTTCCTACTTGCATCATGTCGCGGTCGAGAACGCAGAGCAGAAGTAGAAGCATGTTGGGATAGTTTGAGTTTGACGATTTCAAGATACCAAAGATTTGCTTTTTTTCGTTGTTTGAAACAGATATATTGGTCTCTGTTTATTTGACAGGCACTGGGCTTTGGGTATCCTCGAGGTGGCCATTGCCCGATATTTATCAGCGCACGATTCTTTTCTGCATAGGAGCTGTCTTCACTAAAGATGCTAGAAAAGTTCCTCTGACTTGATATACGGTGATTGTCTCCAGGACAATTACAGTTTGTCACGATGGAATATTCACTGTCAGGGTCACCCTTACAGATATGGTGAGCCGTCGTTGGCCTCGGAGCTGAATGCGATGACGATGGTTGGTAGAGGTAGGTGCACATTTGTCAGGGGCCTCCTAGTCGATGAAAATCGTCACCCGGTGGATCATGCTATCTTTTCGACAACAGCAATTGGATGTTGTGAGTCAGCAGAGAACGAGCACACCGGTTGCTACGGGGGTGTTTGGACGTTGGTCTCGCTTAGCTTTGTGGGATTTTGAGAAATTCGACGTCGCAAGTCGCCGCAGCAGGCAGACAGGCGTAGAGTCATAGTTTCACATGATTGATGAGCAGCAAGCACGGCTAGACGAGGAACAAGGACAAGGAGGCTATAGCTCTTTTCATTGGTAATGGATATTGCACAATTTGCTGGAGAAAAGGGCCCACGACGAGGAGATTCCTGGGGCGGAGCCGATGTCGCTGTGGGAGGAAGCTCGCAGACGGCCTGTGCGCCAGAAGCGGCCGAACGAGAAGGTAGTCACAGCAGCCTCTAAAAAATCACCACTCCCTCGCTCTTTCTGCTCTATCCATCCTCCCCTCAGTCATCATGTCTTCCCGCACCGCCAGCAGAACTCTCCGCGCCGCATTGAAGCAGGCCTCGCGCCCTGCCGTCCAGCAGCAGCGCACCTACCTCAGCGCTGCACTGAACGCTGCCCGCACCACCACCGTCAAGCAGCTCCCCAGAGCTTCTGTTGCTGCCCAGCAGGTTCGCGGTGTCAAGACCGTCGACTTCGCCGGCCACAAGGAGCAGGTCTACGGTACGTTGCGCCTCCAAAACAGCGCCAGTCGCATGCAATGGCGTCTGGCCGTGACGGGATAGAACGACGACTGACTCGAGCGGCAGAGCGCGCCGACTGGCCCCGTGAGAAGCTCCTTGAGTACTTCAAGAACGACACCCTCGCCCTCATCGGCTACGGCTCGCAGGGTCACGGCCAGGGTCTCAACCTCCGTGACAACGGCCTGAACGTCATTGTCGGTGTCCGCAAGAACGGTGCCTCGTGGAAGGAGGCCGAGCAGGATGGCTGGGTCGCCGGCAAGAACCTCTTCGACATTGACGAGGCCATCAGCAAGGGTACCATCATCATGAACCTCCTCTCCGACGCCGCCCAGTCCGAGACCTGGCCCGCCATCAAGCCCCAGCTCACCAAGGGCAAGGTGAGAAATCTCGCTGCCACTTTCCTTTTTCCCGCAGACTTCTGACATGCTCCCGCAGACCCTCTACTTCTCGCACGGTTTCTCGCCCGTCTTCAAGGACCAGACCAAGGTCGAGGTCCCCACTGACGTCGATGTCATCCTCGTCGCCCCCAAGGGCTCTGGCCGTACCGTCCGCACTCTCTTCAAGGAGGGCCGCGGTATCAACTCTTCCGTTGCCATCTACCAGGACGTCACCGGAAAGGCCGAGGAGAAGGCTGTCGCTCTCGGTGTCGCCGTCGGCTCCGGCTACCTCTACAAGACCACCTTTGAGAAGGAGGTCTACTCTGACCTCTACGGTGAGCGTGGTTGCTTGATGGGTGGTATCCACGGTATGTTCCTCGCCCAGTACGAGGTTCTCCGTGAGCGTGGCCACTCTCCCAGCGAGGCCTTCAACGAGACTGTCGAGGAGGCCACCCAGTCTCTTTACCCCCTGATTGGTGCCAACGGTATGGACTACATGTACGCCGCCTGCTCCACCACTGCCCGTCGTGGTGCCATTGACTGGAGCGCCCGCTTCAAGGACGCCCTCAAGCCCGTCTTTGACGACCTCTACACCTCGGTCGAGACCGGCGAGGAGACCCGCCGCACTCTCGAGTACGCCTCGCAGAAGGACTACCGCGCCAAGTTTGAGGCCGAGATGGAGGAGATCCGCAACCTCGAGATCTGGCGCGCCGGCAAGGCTGTCCGCAGCCTGCGTCCCGAGAACAACTAAATTCGTTCTTGATTCTGATATGATGACTTGAGGGTGCCCTTTTTACTTTTTCTTTTGATGTATTCTGAGTTGTTTCACATACCAAAATGGCAATGACAGGACAAAAATCGGTTCTTTTTTTTGATATCTTGTTTTGCCCGAGCTTGTACGTATAGGGCGTCTGTTCGTGTATGACCTTTGGGTTTTGAAACGGCGCTCCTGGAATACAGGAAATTTTTTGTGCTACGACACCGACTCTTGGTGATTTGTGCCGTGCATGGCGAAGTATAGCTGTCTTCTCTTGCAGCACAACCTCTCCAACATTGCTATGTTTCCACCTCGACGATTCCTTTCTAGATACACCGATTTTTTTGCTTGTGATATTCAGGGCCTTGCACGCCAAACCTCTTCGGGTAAAGGCAGGTTTTTGCCGACCAACATCGTTCTCGAGAGAATCTTACATTTAGTGATCTGGTCATTGTACTGACCACAATATTCAGGATAAATTCCATTCTAATGTAGTGTCGTCTCAGGACCTCGCGATGCAGTCGAAGCCCGCCGAAGACCGCATCACCTGGTTTCCTGACACACGAGCATTGCTGGAGTGCTCGAATGTACAAATAGGTAGGGAGTACAGGTAGGTGCTGGCAGTCCTTCCGTTATTCTCTTCTTCGAAGGCGCGTGGCAAGATCGTAAGGATTGATGTTAGTGGTGTTTTAGGGAGCTGATTAGACTGGTGCATAATGGGGAGTCATGGGTGGGTTTTTCGTTTCCTTTTTGTTTGGGTGTAGAGATTTTGCTGACTTGGACAGGGTATCACGGTTGTACTAGAGGATGAGAAGGACGGTAAGAGGGACTATGTGCTTAGCAAAGATACTGTCTCAATATTGTCGCTCTAGTACTTCAAACGCATATCCGTTTTTCGCATCAAGCATTCAAGAATTTCTCATGCTCACCTCCATACCTCTGACCCTCCACAGGCAACGTTTCCACAATCCTCCCCAATTCCTCCAACTCTCCCTCCGTCAACTCCACCTCCGCCGCTTTACTGTTACTCACGACGCGCTCGAGCTTCGTGGACCCAGGAATCGGAATCCCGCCTTGTCTCACCACCCAGGCCAATGCCACCTCAGCTGTAGTGACATCCCGGCGAGCAGCAATCTTCTCGACCGCCTCGACGAGCTTGAAGTTCGTGGCAAAGACTTCGGGTGCGAAACGCGGGAGGCGGTGGCGGTAGTCATTTGCTGCGAGGTCGGAGTGTTGGCGAAAAGTCCCTGTTAGCCAGCCGCGGCTCATCGGGCTGTAGGCTATAAGTGGTATGTCGACTGCTGCTGTCAGATCACCATATACTGGAGTGGGAAGCGAGAGACAAACGCTCATGACAGGCATCCGCAATACCATTCTGCAACGGATCCGGTGTGAATAAACTCAGTTCCACTTCAACAGCTGCAATGGAATGGACATCATGTGCCTTGCGTATCGTGGCCGCGCTGACTTCGCTGAGTCCAATACCCCCGATCTTGCCCTCGTCCACGAGCTCGCCGAGTGCCTTGACCGAAGTCTCGATCGGGGTATTGGGGTCCACGCGCGCCATCTCAAACACATCGATGGTTTTCGTGCCGTCGAGGACTTTCACCGCTTCTTCGACGCTGGCGTGTAGCGCCGAGGGACTGCCCGTCGGTCCTGCTTTCAAGTCGTAGGCGCCTTTGATGCTGAGGACGACCTTGTCGGCGTCTTCGGGGTAGGTTGTAAAGTAGTGTTTGATCAGATGCAGGGAGTTGGCTTCGGGGGTGCCGTAGAAGACGCCCTGTTTTGGGTTCGTTGGTCAAGGTTGCGTTACGGTGAGAAGAGGGGATTAGCTTACGCCGTTCCAGAAGTTTGCGCCTTGCTCTAGGGCTGCTTTCATGATTTTCGTTGCGGTTTGGTAGTCGATTGGTGCCCAGGGCATTGTCAGGCCTGTGGTATTGGAGCGTCAATGTGTAAAGTCGTTGCTACAGAGGTTTAAAACTCACTCATCAAGCCATAGCCTACAGGACCTATGGCCTTGCCGCCAATTTGGGTAGCTGCTTTCTTTGCTGTACTCATGATATGAACGTTGCACTGCTCAAGGGAGGATGCAAAGGATCGAGTCGATACTTATCTGTTCTACGTCTTCACTTGTACATAATGTGTCCGGACTTCGGATTTTGATTCGAATCCCGGCTAGGAAGGATACGCATGGCACTGAGCCGTTCCTGTTGCTCGCTCTTGCGCATGGTATTCATGCCGGCGGCTGCGGAGAGATTTAATGTCCAACGTGCATACAGCTTCGAATACCTTGATAATCACGGTGCATTCCAATGCCCGTCTTTGGTGACCGTGAGGCAGTTGAAGATACAAGGGAACAACTCTTGCATACACTTACAATCCTCTTCAGGCTGTCGTTCGCCTTGGCCGCCTCTGTCGGTTCTATAGGTCCTCCTTTTAAGCAGTTGCAGATGCTGAACTGCGTCAATCTAGCTCTCTCAGGCATAGACCTCGATACACGTGAAAGAATCCTTGTCATCTATGAGTTCTGAGGAAAAAGATGGTCAGGTTGGAAATTCGGAGTCTGCGAAATGCGCAACGAGGCAACTTCACATAGCTCCCATTAGTCTGTACAAGACGAGAAGAATCCTTTTGTTCTTGCAGAATGCACTTCTTTCGGCGGTTTAATCTACTGTTGATTATGCTGTTCGTTGCAGAGGTTGGTCGTAAGTTGGTCAAGCATAGTTTAGGTAGATTTCGCCGCGCCCTTGACCCAAACAGGCAAGTGCGGCGGAGGCCGACTACCCCTCTCCCTGCCCCCTCCTTCTTATCGGCCACCGCTATCATGCCTCATCCATATCTCGTCGGGACTCTAGATCGAACCCGATCTCCGCATCTGTACTAATGTCGCTGTGTCACGTTTTACGGTGGAGTTTAGGAAAATGACTTCTTCCTGCTATTGATCCAACAACTTATCGTCTTTGGTCGACACGTAAACCACAATGACACCCGAGATCGAGTACCTGCTTTCGCTGGAAGCCGTCCGCGAGCGCTCCCAAAAGGTCTTTGCGGCCGCTCAACGCAACGAGTTGAATCATTTCACCTATCACGCTTCGAAGCTGTCCGAAGCTGCGGCGTTTGTGACGTCCGTCATTGATGTGAGTGTCAATTTCACCATTCACGATGGTCGTGATGGCTATTCGAACGGAGCAAGAGATGCCTGTACGCCCCCTTTTGTCCGTACTGATGATTCTTGCAGCGTGACTTTGGTCCTGACAACTTCGCCGCCATCCCTCCTCATGGCCGCTGGCAACATTTTGAGGTCGGCGGAGTGGGTAGGACAGATGACCTTCTGCGAGATTGGAAAATGGCAGGATGCAACAGAAAGGAGGAGGCTCGTAGGCTGATTGATCTGTTCATGGTGTCTGTACTGCTAGATGCAGGTGCGGGCGACAAATGGCAGTTCAAGGAGGCAGACTCTGGGAATACCTATACCAGGAGCGAAGGTATCGCTGTTGCAAGCTTGTACATGTTCAAGGAGGGGGCCTTTTCTACCACAGATGGCAAGAAACATATGGTTGACGGTAAGCTCAGCTGCGAAATCATAGCATCTAGAGTCGCTGATCATCGGCAACAGCCAAGGGACTTCAGTGTATCGATGAAGAGACTCTGTCGAAGGGATTTCAGATCACACCCGACAATCCTATGATTGGTGTCGGTCCTCGGGCTCAACTCCTGTCCCGACTTGGAGACTCTCTGCTGCGGAACTCGGATATCTTTGGCCCCGAAGGACGACCTGGAAATCTGATTGATCATATCATTGAGCAGGCAGATCCGAGGGCAAAAGAATTGGATTACCGTACTTTCTGGATGATGCTACAGAAACTGCTCATTCCTATCTGGCCCAAGGATCGTACGCAAATCGAGGGTACACCCATAGGCGACGCTTGGCCCCTCTCCGTTCTTGAAAAGGTCAACGACGGAGAAGGTGTTACAGATATTATCCAGCCCTTCCACAAACTGACGCAGTGGCTTGCTTACTCACTTATGGTTCCTTTCGCTCGCATTCTGGGCTACTCCTGGTCAAATGCGGATCTCGGTACGGGGTTGCCGGAGTACCGCAATGGTGGACTGTTCGTCGATCTTGGGGTACTGACCCTGAAGCCTGATGCTCTAGAGCGTGGACAGCGTACCTCGGGACAGCAGTTACCCATGTTCAAAGACAGCGGTGATGAGATAGTGGAGTGGAGGGCTCTGACAGTCGCCTTGCTGGATGAAGTCTATGGGTTGATCAAGCGAGAGATGGAAGCCAAGGGTGTGCATCTTAGTATGGCACAAATGCTCGAGGCTGGTAGTTGGAAGGCAGGCAGAGAACTGGCTGCGCAGAGGAGACCGGAGACAAAGTCGAGCCCCGTATTGATTGATGGAGATGGCACATTGTTCTGATTAATGTTCTGTTACTTGATATCAACCACGTTATTGCTAGACATGCCAATCTCAGCCATCTTTACTGAACTGGGAACTAGTAATGGAGTCATGCTGACAGGTCAGCAATCGCCAAGCACCTTGCGAGGCAGCAGTATTCGGCTGAACATATAACTCCTTTCAACTCCAGCAACTGTCATACAGATTCCCCCGCTCCCACAGCTTCCAACAAAAGAAGAGAAACAATGTCCGCTGCACCTCTACTCCTCCGTCCAGTTCTCAGCCTCGTGGGCTGGACTTTTTTCATCGAAGGCTGGATGTACGCGACCCGTATCCCGGCAATCTCTAAGTATGAAATCAAGCCGGATCCAAATAGCACGATGGCGCAGATGAATGCTCGGCTACCTGGATCTGTGCGATGGAAAGGTGTGTGAAGGATTATCTATTGCACAGTCCAAATCAGACGTCCCATCCTGAAAAAGAGCGTCAGGTCTAATATGTACCGTTTCCACTAGCCGACAACTACAACCATTTACACGAGGCGCCCGTCCGTTTCTACGCTATTTGCCTTGTGCTCGCTACCACACAGGCGTCTTCGAGTAACAACCTCGACACGGAAGTTAGTCTGGCGTGGACGTATGTTGGAGTCCGCGTTGTGCATAGTCTTGTGCAGGCAATCTCAAATAAGATCATGTTGCGGTTTGGGCTGTACATTTTCAGTGAAGCGGTTATGTTGGGTTTGTTTTTCAAGGCGGCAATCTTAGTTTTCTGAGAGGGTGGTTGGGATTGGAGAAGTTGCGCTGCTTGCTGTTGCTTCTGAAGGAATGATATAAACTTATGCCAGCAATGACTTTTTGAGGACCATCGTAACATAACTCTTAGTACTTCCGATCTGTAATTAGTCGTATATCGTCGTCCATTCACGTAGCAAATCCTCCACGGTCGGCAACGCTCCACCTTCGGTCTCGGAATCATCCTGGACCTTCATCGTCTCAAGGTACTCGTGGCTCTTGTCTATCTGGCGGTACTCTATCCTGGATCCGCCATCCTTCTTTGCACTCTTGGCATCTTTTCGAAGTACACGTGTGTGTTTGAACAACGCATCCATCTCATGCTTCTGCATATCCTCACGGAGGACGATAATGAGATCGCGATCCTCCTACGCGGATGTCAGTTCGATGAATCCAGAAGCTCAGGATCAGGAAAGACTCACAGAATCAAGTTGCCAAGGCAATTTGAAGTGTTCCGGCGTTCCGATATCGAGGTGCTTCCGGTTGAAATGTGGATACACCGGAACATGTCCTGCGTCCGGCACATCGGATGGCCTGTACCTCTTCTGTTTGACCCTCTCGCTTCTTCTGAGTTCAGAAAATCTTCGATATCTGAGTGATCTGCCAAGTAGAAAAGCTCGTGGCTTATATACTTGCTTATCCATGCTCCATGTTCTCCCTAACTATCTAAACCTACTTAAAATCAGCATATTCACGCACGGAAGCATTTTTTTTTCTTATTGAAAAGCATGCATACTTGCAGAATGATGTTCATCTCTTTCTCTTCTACTCTTTTCCTTGTTCCTTCGAAGATCATCCAATATGTTGGTCGAAATTGTCTGCGACCCCCGGTCGCCATGATGGATCTTTGTCCTTCACCTTATACAGCATCACAAGCCCTTGAATCAACTACTAATCACTTACTAGTCCGGGTCGAGGTCCTCGCTCCGCTTAAGAATGCATACCTGGTCGCCGACTTCAAATTGGCGGTGTCTCGAATGAAAGAACTCAATCGACAAGTCAAACTATACGAAAATCATGCGCACCTCGAAAATCTGAGTACAAATGCAACAGCAACCATGAAGCGTGTGGAACAGCAGTGTCTGGAAGCCATTAGAGAGTTGGAGTCCATGATCCCACCCTTGAATGACGAGTGGGTCGAGGTCCCGGAGCGAGCCCACTATCGCCTGCGTGTCATCGACGAAAGCTTGATGGTTAATACGCTGGATATCCATTTGGTTGGAGCGATCTCTCGCTGGAAAAGCTTTTCTTGGTGAGAGTGGATCGGTTGTCTGAGATGTATACACTGATCAAGGCATAGGATCCGTGGGTGGAGCAAAAAGGAGTGCCGAGAAGCAATGTGTGACGCGCTGCGCCGCAGACAGCACCATCAGGCAGTGGCAAAAGGATTGTGGCAAAGTCTGAGCACAGCAGATACTGCATCAACCTCGAATCAACCAACAATCACTGATGATTGCTCATCGACCGGCAATGGTTTTTCAAGAGGGATCCTGACACCATCGGAAAGCTGGACCGATGTCGACAGTACTGCACCCCTTTTCAGCAGTGAACAATGGCCAGCCAAGGTCGTTTCGGAAGACACTCTAGCAAGTGCCAAATTTCCGACAGACGTGTCGACATTGCCTTACACAGCGAAGGAACAGACGCCCTTCGTACCCACTCCACCACAATACAGACGCTGTGAAGCTTGCAACGCAAGCCCCTTTCCCGATATGGCCGGACACGAGTCGAGCGCAGGAGCTCACTTCGAGAATCTGCACAGCGCTCTTCGAAGGGATGCTCACTCGAGTCTTGGAAGAGCGGAAATAAAGAAGCTCGAAGTAACAAACAGGGACCTCAGGAAACAGATCCGCGAACGAGACAACCAACTCATCAAACTTCGCGATCGCATCTCAGAGCTCGAAGCCAACTCTACACCAGAGTCCGCTGAAGCAGAAGACAAAGAGAAGAACCCAGATGCAGTCGTTGACGCAATGGGTCCCGACATCTCAGACCGCGACATCGCGACTTTGGTCTTCCACTGGACCAACATGGAGACTTTCAACCAGTACAAGCGGGTGTAAGTGAACAACCCCTTAAAATCGATGCTCGGTGTTGCTGATTCCGCATAGTCGCTCACTCACAAAGACTTTAGAAGCATCTGAAGAACAGATTTCCTATGAGGCACTAGCGTTTCCTTTCTTTTGCTCGACATATGTCATGGGGTTCTTGCACCCTCGTTCTTGGGTCCAAAGCTTGCGCACATATCCGGCGCCTTCATGCTCACTGTTGCAGCTGTTTGGCTCATCAAGATAGCGGTCGAAATAGGCAAGTGTGAGCAGTCGCATGGAGTGTAGGTAGGAAATTTCTCGGGCATCCGTTAAAGTATCATCCACGTTTTGCTATATCAAGGAGTCGCATCTGGAACGACGTCTCGGTGGATTTTGGTAATGCATGTCTCGTCGCTCGCTGTAGAGACGCGTTTTCGCCTTCGAGGTGAAGAGCCAATAAGCAAAAGGATAGCGCAAAGACTCCGGAGCGAGTCAACTGAATGGGTGTGTTTGGAAACCGGTTGGTTGTTGTTTTCAGCGTTCAGATGCTATCCTTGATCCCATCGGACTACTCGGATCTCAAGTACTCGATAGAGTTGTCAGAAATAGCAGCATGCTCAAAGCATCCCATCGATGAATAGCAGATAAACTTTGACACGAAGTGAACGTCGAGCTAATATCAGACATTTTTCCAGATTCGCAACATTGATTTCATGTTGCATATCGATCGATTTTGGTCTGTCTCAATAAATGTATTTAGTTGCGATCAGACCATCGGAGCTGCCTTCCGCGTCATGAACGTATGATGTTGAGATGAATGGTTCTGAACACGGCTGCCTTGAGCCCCGTTGTGAAGTGTACTCTGATGGTCCGCTGGCTGATGATTCGCTAGCTGTGTGAGCCAAGTATGCTGCTGTTGATGAGGTAAAACAAATCCTTTGAGAAGGCCGCGTACGATGGTGATGGGGGATAGAAAGAGCGCATGTTTGCGGAGTGAGATGAATGCAGACCAGTGGCGCGCATGAGCCATGAACCACAAGTCTGCTCAGGAGGAGTCATCGGCAAACTGTCAAGCAAGTTGTTGCCCGAGCCTTGACTTATAAGATGGTCGTTCAAACCACTTTCGTCCGCCTCATCCTGATTACTCTTTCTCCTCTCCTCACTATGACGATGATGCACGATCTTGATTACATCGTATTCGACGGCGCAAACACCGAGACTCCTCAGCTTGTCTCAAAGCTCGAAGTCGTGGCCGAAGAAGCTCGATCGTCTTGTTGGTTCATCCTCAGACAGATACAGCAGATGATGGATACGTTCAGCGTGTACCTTGCCGCCGATATCATCGCAGTGATCACCCTTTTGCAGTCCATCCACGCTCTTTTCGAGAAGCTTGGAGGGATATCTGCAAGCAAAGCAGACATTGCTCACAAGAACTGCCTGGATACCATCATGCGTGCGAAGGCACGGTGTCGGACGACCGCAATGTCATTATCTGAGGCAGCGGTCGGTATGAAGACCTGGAGCAAAGCATCTGACACCTCACAGAACCAGGTCCGTAAATCGATAGCTTGCTTGCGAAAGCAAAAGATGGACCTGGTGTTGCTTCTGACCACGCTACGTATCGTAATATTCGATTGGTGAATCGTGGACCGCAATGGAAGAAAAGCGATCTGACTGACCAAGACTTAGGACCTTTAAAGATCCCGTCTATCATCGCCTCTGCACATATCTCCAAATGTGGAAGACTGCACGAGGTGGACTGCCACTGATTCAGCAGGATCGGACCTCGAAAAAGACGGTCTTCGACACAACATCCCTCAAAATCCCATCCAAAGGGATGCCTGGACCCCCAACTTGTCCAAATATTGACATGCTTGCCGAGCACTGGAATTGTATTGAAAGTGACGAGGACAGTTATACTACCACTTGCTTGGATAGGTCTTATGTCGCACCCTCAAAGGAGACAGGCAGTCTCAGCGACGAAAGTCTCACGGACGAGAGTGTTATGGATGAAAATATCACCGATGAAAAACTCGTCGACAAGAGATTTGTTGAGGAAGAGAGGTACATAGATACACTCATTCAGAATTTAGTTTCTTCGACGACGGAGAAGGACTTTTCGAAGCTCGTATTCCGTTGGACGACGCGTGATGAGTGGTTTGGGCTTCAGCGAGAGGATGCAACACCGAGTGGTTGATATGTTGGGTGAGAGAGAATGGAGTTCGGCAATGCTGGGAAGGAGTCGGAGATGGCAGTCCGAGGTGAAGATTATGTTAGTATATAGACTGGTCGTCAATCTTTCAATAAGAACATCAATGCTGAGCTACAGCATGATATCGGCGTCTTTGAGCTCTTTGGTAAAGCTCTCCTTGATGCGTGGTAACAATTCAGTGTGCGACGTACGGAGTTCAGTCGATGACCATGGAGATTCGCAGCCATGTTGACGGGGGTGACTGGTCCTTGGCCCTAAGAAATTTTTTGATCCACTGACTGTGAGAACAATGCCTGCACCGCAACCTTCTCCTCACCCAGTATCACCGGAGGAAGCGCTGCACTACCCTTACCAGAAAATCAGGATAGAGGGCATGACAGGGACAGTTCAAGAGACGAGGACGTAGAAACATCACTCATCGACACCGGGACAAAGGTCAAGAGGAGGACGTTGTGAGTCTGTTGCCTTTTCATTGGGTTCGAGCCGATCATCTCGTGACCTTCGCAAGAAATGACATGATGGAATGTCACCGGCAACATCGGTAGCGAACGAGTGGTGAAACCGGAGCCGGGTGCAGACAGCTGTGTCAAAAAATCCTGCTGCGTTATTCTGAAGTCTTTGTCCTAGGTTTGATCGAGAGTGTGGAAAAGTGCTCATCAGCCAGACAGTATCTTAATTGCTTGGTGGTGCTGCACAGACTCTATCTCTCTTAGAGTCTCATCTTGAGGGCGTTTGTTCGCGCATGGATGCTTCAGAGACTGGAAGCTTTATGTAGTTTCTGAAGAATTCCGAAGCCTGATAAAGGCTAGCAAACTCAGTGTTGCTATTAAAGAAGGACATCCACGCAGCTGCTCTGATTCTTGCAATCTGGATAGACGTGTATCATGATGTCTTCTCTTGCCGTGGAACGCCGATCTTCCCGGCGCGAGTTCTGCCATGGAGGCTGTTCAAGGCTGCAATGAGTGGTCTGTGATGGCCTCAGACCGTGAACACTATAAGCTGCTGACACTGAAAATCCGACTTCAGAATATAGCAGCACGTCTTGTGGCCTTGGTCAGTGTTATACGCCTTGACCGGCGCCTTGGCTGCCCGCACTTGACGTCGTCATTCCAGAAACAGCAACAGGCCCCGTCAGAGACCCATGAGCATTTGCTTGAGTGTGCAGACATCGAGTTCGAAGAGATCGTTGACAGCATGTCTCCAGAGCTGGCTGAGGCGGATATCATGAAGCTGGTCTTCCACTGGACAACCATGAATGAGTTCAAAGGTTATACGCGTGAGAATGTGATGTCAGCTTGATGGTTCCTGGGATATACGTGGATGAGAGTTCGATGGAGATCGCTGCTAGGTGGACGATGGACGATGGAGCTTTGAACGGGCGCAGTATGCCGATGTCTGAAAGCCGAGAAGAATTGTTTGAATAATCCAATCGATGGAAGTTGCGTTTGAGCAGTCGTGGCTTCCATTTTCAGCATGACCTGGATTGGAAAAAGCGGGAACAGCAGCAAGAGCCCGATTATGATAATCTCAGAGAAGACGGTTTCCTGGAAGCAATCCTGATTGGCATCTTTTCGAAGGCGTCAGATCTGGACATGGTGAAGCTGGTGTTCCATCGGACAACTCTCGATGGGTTTGCCGGATGTAAGCGGGGCGACCCAGTGATGACCTTGGATTGTTCATTAAGTGGTGCTGTGCAAGGTTACTGGCTCGCCGAGATGTTGTTTGTTACCAGATACCTTTGTGTCATGCCAGCGGAGTAATAATAAACTCGGATGGCACATGGGAAACTCTGAACAAAGTGGACCATAATCAAATCCTTCCGCCTGTTTATAGTTATATCTTTTGAAGCTAGCAAGATGATCAGCAAGCTACCGATGAAACCTGCACATACTTCCATAGAATGACTTTGTCGCGTACCTGTGTATATCAGACGATCGATTTCCATCCTCTTCACTGCTCATCATCCTCGACATCAAGCCCAGTCTGTCCAGCATTATCATGGACACAGAAACGGACACCAAGGTGCCATTAGTCCTCTATCGCGACGAGACTGCTATTCAAAATACGGCCTGGCGGCCATTCGCATTTGATGTCTGGATTGAGCGCTGTACAGCGATCTGTCAGTTCTTCTCGGCCAAAATCCTGGACAAAAAGCTGTCTACCAATCCATACCTGGTCATGGATCTCAATGTTCTGGACGCCCATCTGCAGGGGCTATGCGGACTTCTCAGACGAATCGACGAAATCTATATAGGCGAGCCTTGGAGACAACGGGGAAAGATGAGCACCAACTGCATGACCGAAATTCGACGCGTCGAGAAGCGGTGCCGTGGAATCATCATCGAGACTCGAGAAATTGTCGAGCCAGTGAGTGAATGGGCCCCTTTCTCTTTGGATTTACATCTGGAATTACGTCTGAATGCAGTCGAGCTCAGAGTGCTCGATCTGGATGTCACATTGATATGCAATGTGATGGGCCTCTGCAAGTAAAATTTGTCGACAGTCTGTTTGATGATTGTTGACGAAGTTGTACAGAGATGGCATAGGCCCCCAGTACCCCTGCCCGAGGGAAGCGCGTGATCTCGGAAGCTATGAGAGAGTCGAAGAAGGCCTGCGAAAGAGAAAACTCGCCCAAAAGGAATGGGGACGGTTGACACACTCTTTGGCCGTTTCTAAGCCGACTCGCATGGCAGATTCGATGGTTATAGACGATCGGTCATCGACAGTAGAATCTCGTTCAAGCATCATGACCCCTGAAGAAGATCAGAGCGACCTCGGCAGCACTGTCGGTACCATTCAAAACGACACTGGAGAAAGAAATGAGATCCTGAATGCGCTCATTGGTAGAGTCAATACAGCGACGGCCGAGACCAGGCTTGGGTGTGTTGCCGAGCTCGTATCCTATTTCACAACCGAGTCCAAGATTTCCCTGCCTGAAGACTCTAGATGGGTCGAGTTCAAGACTTCCTAGGTGGTTGTATACTTGATTAGTGTTATTGCCAATCGACGTTCCTGTGTCATTCTGCATTTCGACGTCAGGCACCTAGATGAAAGCCTCTGCTGACCTTCTGCGTATAAGGTCAGATGTTAAAACAAGACACGCCTTGTTTCGGCTGTCTCAAGCAGAGAAGAGCCAATAACGGAATTCAAGTCAGTAAATATGGCGGTCAAACTAAATCCTAGTCAGCGCAGTAAATCAATGTGCCAGATTCCTCGATCTTGCTCGAAACTTGCTCAATTCAAAGTAGTAGAAATGGGTATCAGGGAGGCACGTTGAAGTAAAATAGCAAAAGAAAACTGCTCGGTCAATTCATTGGTATCATATCTCCAAAAGTACAAACAAGCAATGGCCATGATACCTGGTTATCATGAACGTCTGGAACGTGTAAAGGCAACCTCAACCCACCTATTGGGGAGGCTGATAAGGGGTAACAAGCATCTCGCTGAACCTGCAAAAGTATTAGCACAAACTTCACTCCACCATAACAATCAATCAAAACTCACTTTTCCAACTTCTCCTTGCCTCTGACCTCCTCGACAAGCAGGGGCATCTTGACGACGTTGAACTCGTCGTAGAGATCTTCAATCTGCTCGAGGTACTTCTTCTGCATCTTGCGGCGGGCATTGCACTGCTCGCAAGGGTTGTCGTGCTTGGGGAACAGTAGCTGGTTGACGACAATGGCATGCGTGTCAATCTCATAGCTTCCCAGCTCCTGAATCATGCGCTCGGTCTCGTACAGAGACAGGAACTCGGGGATGCAGACGCAGACGAAGGTGGTCAGGTCGGCATTCTTGAATTGCGTGTTGACCTCGCCGATGGTGGCGCGCAGGTCTTCCATCTTCCTGATCATGTCGTCGAGGTTTTGACCGTTGGGCAGGCCGCCGCGTGCGCCGAGGATGCCGTTGAGCATGGGACCAAACTGGCCGGACAGCTGCGAAATCTTGGCCAGGGCTTTTTCCATGACGGTGGGGAACTGCAGGAAGCGGAGGGTGTGGCCGGTGGGCGCCGTGTCGAAGATGATGACTTCGTAGCTGAGCGACTTGACTTGCTTGAGCACTTCGGCGAACGACATGGCTTCGTCGACACCGGGAATCTGCGTGCGAGGTTAGTGGTGTCGTGCAGTGGGTGCGGGAGCAATGCGACTCACGCTGAAGGCCAGGTCCTGCATCATGTTGCCCATGCCACCCAGACCGGACATGGCCTCCTGAGCGTCGTCACCACCAGCATTCAGCATGTCGGTGATGGAGCCGTTGGGGTCAATCTCCATGGCGCTGAGGTTGTCGAAGCCATTGACCAGACGAGCGTCCTTTCCAAACTTCTGGTTGAAGGCGTCGGACAAGTTGTGGGCCGGGTCGGTGGAGATGAGGAGGACGTTCTTGCGGTGCTTGGCTAGCTGGATGGCCAGAGAGCACGAGGTGGTGGTCTTGCCGACACCACCCTTGCCGCCGACAAAGATCCAGCGCAGCGACTTTTGGTCGAGAATGGACTGCAGCGACGGCGCCATATCGTCGTCTGTGTTGATGAGGGCTGCCATGTTGCTATCGGTGGTTGTGTTTTGCTATGCGACTTGGTATTTTGGAACGGCTGGAAACTCGAGGCGCTTGTGAAGAGGTAGTATGTGGTCGTCAAGACAGATTGGCATTCACTTCTGTTGCAGCTGCACCCTCAAGAATCTCGTCGAAGCGGCGGGGCCCAGAGCGGGCGTCATGCCATGCACATGCACATGCACATGCATCAATCTGGGGTATCATTATTTTTTATGCACGTGCCTCCTCTACATAACTCCTGCTGCTTTCCTTGCCATCTTCAAGCAGCCTGACCAATGCCATGGCTCACTTCGCTCATATCTGTGATACAGCTCTGGCAAATTCCGGTCCACATACGTCTTTTCCTGCACCACCGGCTTGCACAAGACTGACCGTCCTGTGCAACCTGTCTCTGATCCCTCGAATCTCGAAGCGGGTGCTGGGCATGCGCATGTCGTCTTGGAGGAGCTCAAGCTGTTTTCACTTGCGCGCTTTGATTTACTTTTCGAGTCCTGTTTGAAGCTTACTCATGCACCCGACACGAGCAGGTCAAGCATACCCTGTGTCGAATAGGCTGCTTGTGCCAACTCAGAGCAGTGCCTGACCTTGCGGTGAAGTTGGCTCAGGAGCTTGTCAATCTCGGGCGAGTCCATGGCTTGTTCCGAGTACAGGTCGAGCAGAAGCATGGCCACGTCGCTCGTGAGTTTGATGTAGCGAGGGTGTCCAATGTACTTGATGACCCATCGGAGAATGGGCTGCAGAGACGTCTCATCGCGGCCCTTGAGCGCAGTGCGCAGGGCGGAGCGATGACGAAGCGCGGTGAGAAGAGTGAGCATGTTGGGATTGTAGAATTTCTGTAGTCAATCAGTCACCTTGGTCCTTATATTTGAACATGTCGCAAAACTTACAGGAGCACCGAGCACAATGTCGATAGCCTGGGCATATTGACCTTTACGCAGAGCAGACTCCCACTTCGACTGGTTCCTGATGTTACCGCGTGCGTTGCCGTCGATGACAATGTCGGCGCCCTCTCCGGTAAAGTCGCGGCCGCGTAGAGCCTTCTTGTCGCCCTGTCGCAGCTTCTTGGCCTTTTTTCTGTCATACTCTTCGATCGTGCCGGCAACCAAAGCCTGCATCTCCTTTTCCTTCTCTCTTGCCGCTGCCTTTTGCTCGCCTGACAGACGAGTGCGCACAGACAACAGACCAGACTGCATACCAACAGCGAGATGTCTGTCTTCTCTGTTGCCGCCAGCTCCAACAACGCTCAGCGAAAGAACAGGGCTAGGATACTTGAACCCAGCCACGACATTCCACGCTGTCGTCTCGAAGATCTTGACGTGGCCATCCAGACCACCACTGACCAATCTTGTGCCATTCGATGCCAGACAGAGCGAAGTAACAGTCTTTTGGTGGTTCTTGATCAACTGCAGCGGCTTTCCAGCAACCAGGTCCAGGACACTGATTTGGTTGTCGGCACTTGCAAGCACCTGGCTACCCGAAGGCATGGGAAGAACACTCTCAATGGCAGCAGCATGCTTGAAAGTCATGACTGCGCGCGACGGCGCTCTCGAGTCCCACAGGCGAACAGTCTGATCGTAACTTCCCGACACAAGCAAATTGCTGCTCTGGCCAGGCATAAAGGCACCGCTACGGGCGTAATCCTGGTGTCCGGTAAAGGTAGTGATGCTGCTCTCGCTGGGCAGATCCCACAGTCTGACCGTCTTGTCGTCACTACAACTCATGATCGAAGTCAGGTCGTTCGGGTTCCACTTGGTGACCCAGACGGGCTGTTTGTGCTCCTTCCATGTCTTCAGAATAGCTCTTGATCCCGTGTCGAATGCCTGGATAGCACCACTGTCTCCACCGGCAACAAGCACACGTCCGTCGCGGCGAATCTCTCCCGAATGTGCAATGTCATCGTATCCGAACCGCGTAATCGTCTTCAACAGTTTGCGAGTTTTTGACGAGAAAACCTGCACGCGGCTTCCGGAGGTGACCGCGAAGGTGTCCGAGGGCGGTGTAGCGAGCGGGTTCGAGGGCAGACCAGGAAACGAGATGTGCGTGATGGGATTTGAATGCGGCGAAGGCACCAGCTGCTGTGATCTGAATCCTCCCCAATAGCGCTGGTCGGCGGTGATGGCCTCGGGGCCAGCGGCCAGCTTGATGGGCTGCAATCGTTGTACTTCGGCCGCCATTGTCTTTGTTGATCTGATTATAATATTCAGTTGCGCGGCGCGAAAAAAGTACTGGGCAGGCAAGAAAATCCACCTTTCCTGCCAAGATACCTAAACTCCGCATCTCTTGTCCGAATGCACGGACTCCATCTGAGCACAACAGGGTTCTCTGTGCGACGACCTTTTAGCTGTACTACGGGCTCTTTCCATCAAAAACGATGATTATGCACTTTTCAACACATTGGATGGGTGCTGAGTCTAGAAATGTTATGACGACGATGTGTCCCCAGCGCTCAACACAGCAGTTGGACGGTAACGTGCATAAATTTTTGAATTATTGCAGAACTTGGACAGCCTTTGCTATATTCATCCCGAAGAGGTCGACGTTTGACGGATGACGAACAAAGTCGATTCCCCTATGACCCAACTCCCATGAATCGAAGAGCGAAGATCTTGTCAATGCGGCCAAAAAGGTCTCTCCGAGTCTGTAGCCCAATCCGGGCTCCACTCTTCCTCCTCGGCTTTCATAGACATAACGGAGTACCGCTGCAAAACATCAGAATCAATCATCTAGCAATATCGGCAAGGGCATCGACTTACGCCTCAGCAAGCAATATCTCCTGCAAATTCTCCGCCTTCTCTTCGATCCTCTTCTTCGACAGCGCAATATTCAGAGCTACGATCCACGCTCTAACGTACGACCGCTTCACCGTCGTAACTTGCTTTGGGAAATGCGGTTCATTCCCGAGATGAGTGATAAGGTTATCAATCGACACGATCTCTCTGATAGACAAATCGAATACTTCTCTGCCTGGTTCCGTCATTGCGTTTTGTGGTGAGCGTGAACGTGATTACCGGTGTGCTGACCACCAGACCATATGTTGTGTTATAGAGAAAGAGGAGGATTTGGGGGCATATGTAGACTCAAGTGACGGATGGAATTTAATGCTTTGCATTTTCCTTGCCTCACATGAAAAACAGTGCCTGGACAGTCCGAACGTCTTTCTTCTGAGAGGATAAAGAAAGACAAAGCACATGAGATGCATAAGAACCGGAAATGACCTACATCACAAGCACCTACCTCGTCGACTCTACTCGCACACATTTCGCAGCACGAATCACAAAAAAACATATGAAAGTCAACACGTTTGAAAGAGATGAACAACGAAAGAAAAAGAAAGCAAGAACCAAGATCTCTGTTTTTGCCCATCGCATCAATCTTCAGGGCCGAGTCGCCCTTCTCAACCCAAAAAAAGAGATTGATCTTTCGTAGCTGCAGCTGGTGGAGGGGGAAAAGAACGAAGAAAAAAGAGAAGGAAGAAAACTCTAGAACATTTCAAGAGAAGCGGCGGAACAAGGTGTATGCCCAAAACAAGCGAGGGTCGCTTCAGGCGGCTCAAAGTTCGTCTTCGAGGAACTTGTAAGCAAACTTGAAGTCTGCCTTTCTGCGGTTCATCCTGTGAAAAGACAATCAGTACAATGTGCGTTGGGCGGGCTCAAGCAGAAGTGCAACATACCATGTGCTTTCATAATCAAAGAAACGATATGTTCCTTGTTCATACTCTTCGGTAATGTTCTTTGGTTCTTCGTGCCGTTGGAACCAAGTCTGATATTGCTTGTGGAAGCGCCAGCTCTGACTCTTCAATGCCTTTGCTGCCAGGAACTGCTGGTAAGATCCTTGGCGGTAGTAAAAGGCGTAGAAAAGAGTGTCGGTCTCAATGCGACTGTACAACCGCGGGTCGTCAAACACGGTCAAAGGCTCCTGAGGATAATGGGCCGGTGTGTAGGCGTAGGGTGATTGCGGCTTGTAGTGGTACGGCTTCTCGGCGTCCATGGGTGTGGGCATGCTGCTTCGCGAAAGAGCCAACAGGTGCTCATCCGGTACCGGAGGGCTGTCTGAAACAGCGCGCAGCTTGGTAGCGGTGAAGGAATCAAGCAAATCCGATAAGCTGGACGGCAAGTGGTAGATGGACTCGTCCTCTTGCTCGTCTTCTTGTGGCGGCGGTTGTTGTTGTTGTTGCTTGGCAGCCTCGCCATTTGTGAGAGCAACACCGGAATCGAGGGATGATTGTTGCTGTTGTAATTGCTGTTGTTGCTGTTCCTTCTTCGCAGACTTCTTGGACTTTGGCTCCGGGGCAGGCGGGGCGGGCTCTTGCGGCGGCGTGGGAGCCTTTGTGGGAGTTTCTACGGGTTTCGCGAGCTGAGGCGGCGGAGGTTGTGCGGGTGAAGGCTGGACGGTGGCGGGCTGGGACGGGGTGGGTACGGGCGAGGCGGTCGCGCTCGGTCTCGAGGTTGCGGCAGCGATCCCGGGCGGCGGTGGGAGAGGGGCAATGCCGACGCCGCTCTTGTCGCTCGCGGCGGCAGCGGCGGCGGCAGAAGCGTACTTGAGAGTTTGGCCCGTGGGTATGCTGGGCAACGGCGCGGGCTTCATACCCGGAGGCGCGCTGCCATTGGAATTCGAGGCTATGCTCGCGTGCAACGTCGCCAACGCGGGCAAGGGAGACTTGAGCTGCACCGAAGAACGGCGGGGCTGGGCACTGGGGATGTCGCTGGACGGCTGTGACTTGAGCTTCGCGGGCGTCGGTTGTGAGGGCCGGTGGACGGGCTGGGGCTCGGGCTCGGGCGTGTCGTCGGGTTGCGACTGGGCGTCCTGCGAGCGGTCGTCGTCGTTTTGCAGGCCAAACATGTGCTCGTCGGCGTCGAGATTCAGATCGTCGTAGATGGTGTCGTCCTCCATGAAGTCGACCTCCTGGTTGTTCTCGACGTAGTACTTGATGCCCTCTTCGATGTCGCGCACTTGCTCCGTGTCCACGCCGCCGTTCTCCAGCGAGCGCAGGAGCAGCTCGAGCTTCCCTTGGTGCCATTTATGTCGTTCGGCCGTGCGTTCCAGCTCCGCTATCCGGTCTGCCTTGGCCGTGTCCTTCTTGCCCTTCTTCATGTTTGCCTGTAGCGTCTCGGCCTCGGCCTCGGTCACCTCAATCTGCCGTTCCAGCTCTTCGACCATGTTTCCGAGAAAATCGCACATCTCGAGCTTCTCTTTCTCCTTGGGATCGAGCTTGGCGGCGGCCGACAGGCCTTCCTTGGAAAAGGCCTTTGTCTTCATCTCCTTTTCGACGGCCTTGAACTTTTCCATTTGCTTCGACACATGTTAGCGGCAAATGCGGCATACACACAGAGAGCGGCGAGGAATACCGTCTCTATCAGCTTGCGCTGATCTAACAGCGGCTTCTTGTCCTTGATGTCATTCTGGGCCGCCCACGCCTTGATCTGGTCTCGCGATCTCTGCAGCTTCTTGATCTCCTTTTTCAGGTTGTCTTCGAGCTTCTCCTTCTGCGAGGGATTCGTCGATTGTTGCAGCTTGTCGTAGATGGCCTCGAATGCCGACACGCCTTCGGCCACTCGTTTGAATGTCTGGACAGGTCAACAGGGGGTCGGCCGTGGGGCGCACGACGGCTGCGCACCTTGTCAATTTCTTGCTGGAGCTTTCGTTGTGCCATTGTTGCTGCTGAGTGTGCCCGGGTGCGAGGGCGCCGCGGGAGTGTGAGCGAGCGGAGTTGGGGTGCGGCGGTGCGGCGTGTGCGTCGGGGAGGGTGGTGGGATGCAGAGCGAGAGGGTCCATCAACTCGGGGCGATGGGCAGCTTCACAGACAGTGATGGGCGAAACTCGATGCTGCATGCGCTTGTGCGACTGTCGCAACCTGTGCGGGCGTTTGCTGTTGCCGCGAGACGTTCCCAGCCAGTGCCAAGAATCCACCACCATTGCTCTCGCCCAGTCTTGCCCCATTGCTCCCTCGGCCTTTTCACTTTTCGACTTTATTTGCTGTGTGTCTACCGACTGTCCTTCTCGTCCTTGTCCTGCCAATTACCCATTCCCGGCGGGAGCAGCGCCAAAGGTAGATCAATCCGTATCCCAATCCGCCTCCTCTGCAAGTCTTTTTTGTTCCGTCATATCAAGCCATCCGTCATGAGGGGTATGCTCTTTGTTTCTCTTTTTTCCCGTCCGTCATTTCCTATTGATTCCCTCTAGCCGTTCTTCAAAGAGTCAAGTCAGCCTCGGTCACAGTAGACGGCGAGCTCGTCTCGTCCATTGGCAAAGGCTTGCTCGTGCTGGCCGCTATCGGCAAGGATGACACTAAGAAAGAGGTCGAATCCATGGCCAACAAGCTCCTAAAAGCAAAGTTGTGGGACAACGACGATGGCGGCAAGTGGAAATGCGGTGTCATGGACATCCAGGGTGAAGTTCTTTGCGGTATGTTTGTCCTTCTCGCGAGCTCTCAACGATCCAGCAAATAATAGACATCTAGTCTCGCAATTCACTCTTCTTGCCTCGGTGAAGAAGGGCAACAAGCCAGACTTCCACAAGTCTGCCGGCGCAGAAAAGGCAAAAGAACTCTACGGCCAATTCTTCCAAAAGGTTCAATCCCTATACCAACAAGACAAAGTCAAGGATGGCGTTTTCCAGGCCATGATGGATGTAGCTCTTGTCAACGATGGACCGGTAGGTGTAGACTATTGCTGCGAAGACGGCGTGGTAAAAACTCTCATCGTTCCCCGGATGGCCTTTGCTAATTCATCCCCTGCTAAAGGTCACTATCCAAATAGACACAGACCCTCCAAAAATGGAGAACCCGACCAGCTTCGACCTTCCTGGAGACGCTGAATCATACAAAGGAAAACTGCAAACCAAGTTTGAACTTCCAGCGTCGCTTCTCGAGTAAACAAGCATGCTTCTTGCCGTTCTTGTCCATCTTTTTTATTTTCTATCACTTGTTTTCCGTTTGTTCATGGGAGGGAGGGTCTTTTATTTTGATACCACTTAGCACATGGGATAGATCTGTCCCTTTTCACTCAGCACAACATATCCTGCAGGAAGCGATCGTGGCCAGAAGCCACTCAACCAGCCTGATGGCGTAGTTTCGGAGGGAAACGGCCAGGGTACCCCTCTCGACCCTATCGCCTTGGTTGTCTTTTCACGAACAATCGGCATTGAATGCTGGTAACAAAATCTAGAAGACACAGCAATACTTTTATCCAGCGCCGGCTGATCACTTGATTGTGGAGAATTTAAATCGACGTTCGAGGTGAAGCTCACGGCAAATCTCCTTCCCACAGCTCACGTCCTTCCACAAACCAGCGAGCTGCTTTACCCAATCGGAACCACAAGTTCACCACCGTTTCCAAAAGACAAGGATTCATGCATGTGTTGAGGTAATTCGTGCTCGCATGAAATGGCTCTATCTTACAGATTATACTACTGATACAACGACCAAGGCATCCAAGGTATCGTTGGTTTGAGAATTATGGGCTTGGAAAAAGGCCGCCCTGCAGCCTACCATATATCTTTGTTTTTACCATGCGGTCCCGAGCCAATTGATCTAAACCTTGATAACTGGCTGGAAGTGTGCCCTTCACAATGCTCGTTGTACTCCTCCGGGTATCATATTCGCGCGACCCAGAATCTAAGGGGCTCTGACGTCGGCCTTGTCCTTGCTGTGCTCGAGGTCGGTGTGCTTGTTGACGTGCTTGCCCTTCTTCTCGTCGCTGGCCTCGCGAGCGTGGACGGCGGCCTCGCGCTCCTTAATGCGCTCCTCCTCGGCGGCGACCATGTCTGGGAATGCATTAGCGACCGGAATTCAAACCCCAAGAGTGTCTCCAGGCTCACCCATCCACTGGTCCTCACCAGCATAGCGCTCGTGGTGGATCTTCTTCTCAACAATGTGCTTGTGGGTGGGGTCGTTGGGGTCGAGGACCTTGACGGTCTCCCAGCGGCCCTGGCCCTGGTTCTTGTCCTTGGCCTCGAGAGCCAAACTGGCAATGACGACGGCCAGAGTCAGACCTTGAGCGTAGACACGAGCCTGGACGAGCTTTTGTTGACCACTCAGGTAAGGGTTGCGGCCGACGACACCGAAAGCGGTTACAATCGAACCGACCCACGAGCCGAAGACGATGCTGTAGCGGTTTTCCGAGGCCCAGTCAAAGGCGCGCTGCTTGAAGGGCTTCTGCGACTCGATTTGCTCCTGGATGGTCTGCTGCTTGTCGGTGTACTCCTTCTCGGGGTGGCGGCTAGCCTCGTAGCCACGCGAGTAACGGTCGGCATTGATAATGGCGGCGAAGGTGCCGGCACTGGTGATCAGGAAAGCACGGAAGGGCAGCGACAGGCTGCGGAAAGCTGGGTATCTCCTGGTAGCGCCCAGCACTGCGGCCGCACCGGCTCCCAGACCGAGGAAACCACCAACGGAACCACCGTAGACGGTAGCGCTGGAAGCATTGTCAGCGGAGCTCTTGTGGAATCAGTCGGGAGCAACGAACTTGTAGTGCTCCTGCTCTTCTTCCTTTGTGAGAATCTTCATGATGTGCTAAATGCGGGGTGTGAAAGTGGGAGGCTGAATGCAATTGAAAGCGTGGAAAGGGAGGAGGATGATTTTCAAGTATGACGACGAGGAAGAAAGACGAGTAGTGGTGAGGTCAGGCTGTTGAGCAAGCAGGCAGAGGCAGAATAATTAATAAGGGCGTAAGAGATGCGATGTTTTGTCCAGGTTGGTCCGCATCGCTCCGTAAACGTCACCGTGAACACGCCACGCATCGGCCTGCAGACGCCGCGGCATTTGCTCGCCGACTTCCTCCTCGACTGCTTTCTCCGAGGCCGCTGCGAGCATCGTCCGGCGCATCTTGTCTGTGTCCGAGATTTTTTTTTGTGGTCAAGAGTAAGGTTTCATCACCAAGCAACCATGCCCTTGCCACTCGGTCGAACAGTCAAGCCGCGCGCGAACCTCTCCGACGACGAAAACGACTACGATGAAATCTCGGACGACTCGTCGCCCTCGTTTATCGAGACCGGCGAAGGCGATGGAGACGACATTCTGAGCTCCTCTGACGAAGGCGACGAGGGCCAAGAGCAAAACGTCAAGGACAAGTTGAGCAACATCTCATTTGGCACATTATCAAAAGCCCAGGAGTCCATCTCGAAAAAGCGCAAACGAGGTCCCGAAGATGATGCAAAGGAAGACAAGCTGGAAGCCCTGCGCGCCCGCCTGCGAGAACTGAGAGGAGACAAGGGCGCTGACGGCGAGCCTAAGAAAAAGAAGGCGACGGTGTCGGACAAGTCCACAGCGAAATCCGCTGCAAAAAAGTCACGGACGGCCAAGGACGACGAGAGCGCTTCCGACGACGACAGCGACGGCGACGACTCGGACGACGACGACGGCCCTCCCCACGCCCGCAGCTCCAAGCACGCACCCATGTCGCAAGCCTCCAACCGCCAAGTGACGCGCAAGAGACAAGTCATCGACGTGCCCAAACGACAAGTGCGCGACCCACGCTTCGGGCCCCTGGGCGGACCCGTCAACGACACGGAAATCTCCAAAAAATACTCCTTCATAAACGACTACCAAGACTCGGAGATGGCCGAGCTGAAAACCGCCATCAAAAAGACAAAGAGCGACGACGACAAAGAGGTGCTCAAGCGCAAGCTGCTCAGCATGGAGTCGCGCAAAAAGGCGCGCGAGAACAAGGAGAGGCAGCAGGAGGTCATGCGCGAGCACAGCAGACACGAAAAGGAGGCCATCAAGCAGGGCAAGAACCCTTTCTACCTCAAGAAGTCCGAGCAGAAGAAGCAGGCGCTCGTCAACAAGTTCGACAGCATGAAGTCAAAGGACCGGGAGCGCCTCATCGAGCGCCGCAGGAAAAAGGTCTCGCAGAAGGAGAAGAAGAATATGCCCGCTCCCAGGCGCATGTAAAGCGTTCTGTCTCTTTTTCTTTCCTTCTCGAGTCCGTGTTTTTTTCTTCTCGGCTCGTGATGCATTGTTTGCTCGCGCCTGTCTCTTTGCCGCCTCTTGTGCATGATTTCTGTCCGTTTCATACCAGACGAACCAGGAGTCAAGCGAAACAACTCATCGTTTCCAAACCGAATCATCACAACTCACGTCCGTGTCGTACGGCATACCCAATCGCCGAGTCGGCTCAATATCGTACAGAAGCACAAGCTTGTCGGTAAATCAGGTCAAATGGCTCGAAGATGAGAAGAAGATCCAAAAGTCATGAATTACCTAATTATCCAGAAAAATACCCGCTGCCGCAGCTAAGCTAGAACGGAAATTATAATAAAAAAAAGTCGGGTCGTCATGCGAAGAGAGAGCGTTTCCTCAGACTTCGCTTTCGTTACTCTTGCGGTTCCTCGGTCTGCTCTTCGCCCTCCTCTTCCTGCTCCTCCTCCTCGCCCTCGTCATCGTCTTGTTGCTCATCCTCCTCGGCACCCTCTCCCGCCTCGTCTTCGTCGTTCTCCTCGTTGTCCTCGCCCTGCTCGCCATCATTGTTGTTCTGCTCCTTGGCCTGCTCGGACCGCTCCAAGAAGGGCTGGACAGAGTCCTGTCTGGCATCGGGGACGCTGTCCTTGTCGAGCCTCCACTTTTGCATGGCGATGATGATGTCGACGGCGAGCTGGCCGTTCTTGCGCAGCGCCTTGTCCCACTGCGGCGGCATGCCCGAGTCGCTGGTGACGAGGTTCCTCGCGACGCTGCTGATGAGCAGCTGGCGCATGGGCGACTCGATGTCGGTGTTGGCGTAGATGTACTGCACGCGGCGCAGCGCCGGGTACGAGTCCGACTCCTTGTACCAGTTGCGCACGCTCTTGAGCACCTCGAGCGTGAGATCGCGGATCTGCCACTTCTCGGCCATGAGGTACAGATCGAAGAGGTTGGTCAGGTCTTTTTCCTCGTTGGGCGTGGGCGTGTAGCCGCTGTACAGCCAGCCGACAAACAGGCGGAAGGGCTCGTCCTCCTCGTCCGGCAGCCCGAACTGGTGGTTCTTGTTGTCCTTGCCGTAGAAGATGTTGCGGAAGAACTTGCTGCGGTAGCACAGCAGCTTCTCGTGCAGGATCCAGTGTGTGTTCTCCTGGCCGACATAGATGTCGACCATGTCCCGAGACAGCAGCCTGGCAAGAACCCGTTAGCATTTTGGCTTCGACACTACATTGCTCGGTCGCGTGGCAGCATACTCGTGAAGAGGCTTATCTTGTTGCTCGGCCATGGTGGTAGGTTTGAAGCTTATATAGAATTACAAAGTTGGAAACTTTTAAAAGAGATCCTCGTAGGGAACAAAGAACGGGGGTATCGAGTATTTAAAAGAAGAGCAATCTGGCTCGAGAGAGAGGAAGGGTGGAGACTCGAGAAGCAATTGAGGCGCAGGCAAGATCCTTTTAAAAAGGGACATGGCTGGGATCCCGATCCACGCATCGTGAACCAAGAACTCAGCAGGAAAATGCCTTTAACGCCTGTGAACGTCACCTTGCGTCAAACCTTCAGACGTCACTTTTGCCAAGTTTGGCACGCGCCGGCGATCTTCCCCAGTCTGCCCAGCCCGCTCTTCTCGCCCTCCTGACGATCGCCAACGTCTATCACGATTATTGCTTCTAGAGCCCCAACTTCCTTTGATCAAATCATGTATAAAAGCAATTCTAGCGATATTGCGCTTGTACTGCGCTTAGGCACTTGGACAATATAGATGAACATTGCTTGTCATCACGGCATCATCACCACTAATCACGAACAATCCGCTCATACACACTGCACCGCCATCGATATGTCTGCCTTAGGGCTTTGCGTAGGGCTTTTATGTATTCGAAGCCTGTTTGCAATCGGAACGTGAAAGTTCTGAGCTTAGAACCATGAGTGAAAAACTCCTGAGAAATGATCAAGCAATGTCTCGTCCGTAATTCATTAGATTTGTAAGATAGCTGCGGGTCAAGATGCTCCGAAGCAATGAGAGGGAAAACCGACACTAGCTAACGCCCCTGACGACAATACATTTTTTGTCCCCACGAGATAACCGAAGAGAAATGGGAAGCATCATGACTCCAAGACCTTCTCGAGACCCTCGAGCAAGATGTCTGCATGCTTCTTCTGGAAGATCAACATAGGCCTCAGTCTAACGGCACGAGCACCGCTACCACCAATGTTGATGCCGACGCTCTTGGCCTTGGCCAGCACCTCATCACGCCGAGGGCTGTCCCACGCGATGAATGTGCCCTGTCCCTTTCCACGCAAGTTCTGAATATCGTCGGGGAACTTCTGAGCCAAGCGTTCAAGGCCGGCGTAGAGGTATTCGCCGGTCTCGGCAGTGTTTTGGACGAGGTTCAGACGTTCAATCTCGTCGATGATGGCACGGAAAAGCAGAGCACGAGCCGGGTCACCCATCCAGGTGTTGAACTGGCGATAAGGCTTGTTGGGCCTCAGGTCATCGTTGCCAAAGTAGTAGCCGGCAGTCTGTGCCTTCTTGCTGAAGGTGACCATGTCCGGAGGGTCCTCGAGGTTCCAATGCTCGTGAGCCCAGAACTTGCCGGTCGCACCGACGCCAGTCTGGACCTCGTCAACGATCATCAGGACGTCGTGCCTGCGGGTGATGTCGCGAAGACCGCGGAAGAAGGCGGGCGAGGCGTGGTTATCACCACCCTCTGATTGGACGGGCTCAATGATGATGGCAGCTGGGGGCAGGTGCCATGTCTTGATCAGACGCTCGGTTTCTTCCAGACAGCGAGTCTCTTCGGCAGCGTTCTCCTCGGCATGTTGCTCGAGAGGATACTTGAGCATGGGGAAAGGGGCCTGAGGCCAGTCAAACGCAGGAATGTCGAGCTTGTGAATAGGCTTGCTGCGAGTGACTGAAAGCGAACCAAACATGCGGCCGTGGAAACCAGACTTGAAGGACATGATACTGAGGGCAGGAGCACCAGGGGCTTGGTTGTTCATAGACGAGGTAATCTCCTCCTCTGTAAAGTCGACATGGTGCAATCGATGATGCAACTCTTCTCTCTTGCTCTGGGCTTGCAACTTGAAGGGGTTGTTGGCCGCCTCAGGATCCGCTGCAGGCAACAAAGCCATAGCGGCGGCACGCTCTTCGGCATCCGCGACGGCATCTGACACAGGGATGCCCTTTTGAGATTCGAGTTCGTGAGGCAGTGGCTCGGCGTCGACAAAGGTATAACCATTGACTCGGGGTGTTTCGGCGCCAGAGTAGCCCGCGTCTGTGGAACCAGGGCGTGGACGACCAGCAATAGCGGCATCAATGGCAGACATGGAAGGTGAAGGTGGTATGGAAGGCTCTTCCGTGGAGGCAGTGGGTAGGCGTGTCGAGGCATAAGAAACAGATTTAGGAGGGGCGTTGGAGGTGGCCTGAGCGCGTTCGACTTGAGTCTCGTGTGTGTCTTCGATGCCGTCAGGCGCAAACATTAGAGTATTGCGCGGACCCTGGTGATTGGGAAACGAGTCAAAGGAGGCGGAGCGGTCATCGAGGTTTTGCGAGCGGCGAGGCACCAGGGCGGTGGATTCAGAGGCAGGCTTGTTGGACAAGAGCTTCTGCTGAGCGATCTGTTGTTTTGACGGCAATTTGTTGCCATTGTAGAAGAAGGCATATTTCTCGGCGCGCTTTTGGTTCTGGCGGTCGAGCAGGGCGTTGAAAGACTCGTTGTCTTCTGATGTGTATTTGGCCTGGAATGCGCCTAGGGAGAGAGTGGTGTCTATCGGGGGCTTGGACGACTGTTCGCTTGTGGTAGTGGTAGAAGGAGCAGTGGAGGGGGTCCTGAGTGGCGTGCTTCCTTGCCAGGCGCGCGGGGTCTGAGAGGGGGCCAAGGTGGTGCCTCTCCTGCTGCGTGGACCGGGAGTCATGGCGTGGTGAAGCCTCCGGCCGGCATCGCGGATCAAGTCGTTGTCTTTCGAGTCAAGCGCATCGAGGTAGTCTTGCTGGGCCTCGGTCTCCAGTAAGCCGGGGAAGTAGTCGCGGGCGATGATGTGCGAGATGGCATCTGTATAGACATCTTCATCGAGGACCTGCGACGGCCGCTTGATGCGCTTTGTCGGCGGCGGGGGCGGCATGAGTTGGGTGTCGGCATTGCGCTTGGCCAGCGCTTGCGACGACGATGAGGGCGTCGACATGGTTGATTGTCAGCATGCGGTATGCGAGAGGAAAGAAAGACATGCTGGAGTCGAGACCAACAGCCAAAAGCAGTGATGCAACTGATTAGATCTCTTGGCATCGCATCGCATCGCGTCTTTCACATGCAATTCACCATTCTCCATCGACAATCTTCTTCAAACTATCGACAGCACAACCATGTCTAAAAGCAGCCAAACAGAGCCCAAAAATCAGGATATTGACATGCAAGACACTGAAGCTACAAAAAAATCCAAACGGAAGCGCTCCCAGAACCCAACCCTTGCCCAATTCACCATCCGCAACCCGCCGTGGTCTTATATCCATCTCTCCTTGATCTCGACCAATTCCGCCCAACTGGACGCTTTGACAGCACTCTTGCATCTCCGTGCCGCTCTTTCTCAATTCCTCGGCCTGCATGGTACCGCAATCCCCATCGACATCCTCAAGCTGCAGGACAACGACGTTCACATCCGCGTGCCCCGCGAAGATGCCAGCGCTGTCGTCATTGCAGTTGGTGCCTGGGTCGGAAAGTCTGGTGAAGGCTGGAGCATCAGGCAATCTGGATGCTGGACTCCCGCCATTCATTCCAACTCCGGAGCGGATTTGTTCAAGTGACCATCGCCTATGCCTTCTCGGAACGCACAAAATCAGAAGTCATGGCCCATCAACCAGCTATCAATGCCTGGACGAGATTCGGATTTTCCTACTTGCGTACCTCTTCTAGCCGATGCAAAAGTTGTCTTTCGTTCCCCAACACCAAGCTCTTACTCTATGCTATTCATCGGCTTCCCAGGCACTCCCACGCATATAAAAGCCCATCAATCCTCAAAGCATCCTTTCTCTCCTCGATACCCGCAACCCAAACGTTGCGCGCCCATCACCTCCAACATCGTAGACCTCCCTAGAGGCTACCCTCGTCTCCGCCTCCGTCTCCTTGCCTTCACGTGTCACCCACACCAAATGACCCCAACGACGGACCGCGGGTCCCGGCACATATTGCTGCAACAGGACCGCTCGTAACCCGGTTTCGTCGCTACAGGGACCGGCAGCGATGCACAAAGCCCTCGAAAATGTCTTTGAGAAGCAGACGTGGTGCGATGTTTGCATCGGTGCTAGGTTGTGTTTGTGCCGACGCTGACAATGGACCGTGGGTCCCAGCACACATTGCTGCAACGAGACCGTCCTCGAACTGGAGTCGTCACTACGGGGACCGGAAGTGATGCACAACTGCTTGGAAACTGCATTTGTGAAGCAGAAAGACCGGCTAGACAGGGACCCGGTGCTCTAGGGATCCGAGGCAGGAACCGGGTCCGTGAAAGCCCTATTTCCAGGCTGTGGATTCTCTACTCTTGGCCGTGTGCGTAATTACCTATAGTAATGCAGAGTTTAGTGTATTGGCGTTTGCGCGGGTCGCTGAAATCCATTTCAACTCATCTCTCAACTACACAGGCATCCCCTTTGGATTACTTTCACCAAGCATGATACGTAGTCACGAGGAGCGTTGGCCGAGTATTCCTCCAAAAGGTTATCATTCATCATCATCCATCTCCGACTTGCTACTTGCTACTTGCTACAAACTGCGAAACCATAAACCTTAAAGGCACATCAAGAGGCAAGGGGAAATGGTACAAGGTTGGGAATCTCAACACTTTTCCCTTGCTAGCAGTACCACCTGCTTAAGCGTAGTTGGCAGTAGCAGTAGCCCTGGCGTCACCAGTCTGGGAGACGTTCTTGACAGTGACGGTCGAACCGGTCTCGCTGGTGACTCTGATCCAAGCAGTGGATGCGCCGGAGCCGCTCGGGATCTCGAAGAAGTTGTAGGTCTGTCTGGTGGCAGTCTTCCAGGTCTTGCCGGAGTCAGTGCTGACCTCGAGCTTGGTGGTGCGACGCTTGGCGTTGACGACCTGAGCAGAGAACCAGTACTGGGAGACACCCGACTTCATGTGAATGGAGAGAGGGGAGGTGATGGGACAGGCAACATAGTTCCAGGTCACGTCAATGACACCAGCGGACTGAGCAGCAAGCTTGGTGAAAGCGTTCTGGTAGAGATCGAGGTGGTTGGTACCGCAGCCGGGGCATTGGTCGGTAATCATGGCAGTGATGCTGTTGCCCTGGGGACCCTTGACGGAGACACAGGCACCGCAGTTGGCAGCGTTGTTCCAGTTGGAGTCGGACAAGGCGGTGCCAAAGACACCGGAAGGAAGGGTGTAGCCGGTGAAGGAACACTGTCCGCCAGATGTGTTACCGCCATAGAAGGTGGCCTGGCCAGACAGAGAACGCTTGGCGACGGAGTTGGGGTTGGCAGAGACGGGGAGAGCGGCACCCAGGGCAGCAGAGGCCAGGGCCGAGATGGTGGCAAAGGTAGAGATGGAGAAGAGCATGTTGAAAAGAATGGAATGACAGATCCTGCTGTCTTGTTTTCGGAAATGTTCAATGAGAGACTTGGAAAAAAAGAGAGTGGACGATGATGATGAGAAAAACAGAGAGAGCTGGGAAGCAGAGTGTGGAGGTTATTTTATATTCTGAAGCAAAACATAGTCACCCACAGTCACAGGTACGCGGAACTTGGTACATGGGCCTAATGCAGAGGAGTTTGAACTGTTGGCGGGTCTCTGTTTCATGTTCATTAGACGAGACGTGGATGAGGGTGGTGGTTCAGCGGGACAGTGAAATGGGTTGAGGGCCGAGCCTAGAGTCGATGACTGCATTTCAATGCAGGTGTCAAGGATTTCTGCATCGGCTGGGCGGCGGCATGGAAAGATCAAAGGGGCCGAGGGTGGTCGAGGGCAGGGCGATGTTTCAAAAGCAAGGCGTAAGGCCAAGGCGCAAGGCGCATGTGCAAGCCACAGGCTCAAGCCACAGCCGTGGATGCAGCCACAACTCACATGCAAAGGCGAAGAAGACAAGACAACAATCGCTTGATCGTCGAGGCAGGAGCGTCACACGCACAGGCTTGCGCCATGGCTGCGAACTCGTAATCGACACGCACCACCAGGCCGCATCTCAGCAGCAAGCACCATGGACGAGGTCGAAAACCCGCAGGTCAAGGCGCCCGAGGAAGCCAGCGACGGCATCGTCACCCCGGCAAAGGACACGGCTGAGCAGCTGCACCTCGACAAGGCCTCTGTGCTGCCAGCTGCACACTCGTCTACCGCGCCCTCACGCCCGCTGTTGAAACGCGACTCGTCCGCCCCGCCGCCCAAGCAGCCTCCGCCCGCTGTGCCCGACGCCGACCCAAGCCTGGAGCCGCCCGATTCCCTGACCCTTGCCCAGCTCAAGAGCCTGCGCGCCGGCTTCCCCGTCCTCCAGGCCGGTCTCCAGCAGCCAGTCCCCTTGGCCAGCGTCTACGACTTCGAATACCGCGACTCGCAGTCGTTCCCCGTCGAGCTGGAAGAATGGTTCGGCTACAGCGACAAAGAGAGGCTCAAGCTACGCCACATACACTCTGCCTTTGATCACGCCTGGAGAGCCCACACCGCCCAAGACCCTCCCCCCGATTGGACCGCCTCGCCCGAGCTGGGCATGAGCTTCGTTGCCAACCTGCTGCACGACCTCAAACATGGCTCCCCCCACCAGCAGAACAATGCCCTCCAAGTCCTCACGTACATCTCGCTGGGCACATGGGAGGAGACGGCTGGTCGGACAAGCCCCAATCCTTTCTTTGCCGTCCTCGGCTCTGGCCAGCCCCAAGTCACCCATGGCCTCCAGAACTATGCTTTTGCGACGTATCAAATCCAAATAATGATCAACACTCTTTGTCTGCTCGCTCAGCAAGGTGCTGTACCCATTGTTTATGCTCTTCTGAAGTCTGTCTGCGAGCGTGATCTGTGAGTTTCGGCTTTTGCTTCTCTGTTTGTCCGTCTCCCCTGACGAACTGTAGCACTGCTTCTGCCCAGAATGGAGATGCTTCATCTACCAGATATGTCGAAGGAGACGAGGAGCTCGACGTCTGGTGTGCCCTCACTCTTGTATATCTCTTTGTCGAGTTGAGTCGCATCTCTGAAGGCACACCTGATGCTCATGTGTTGCACAAAGAGCTCGGTAAGTCGTATACGCTGTTCTTAGCACAATCCGAAGCTTATGCCACCTCAAGCATCAATCAAATCCGACCTCCTGATCACTTGTACGAACATGATAGCTCAGATGAGATGGGACGAGTTTGCGCCCGTTCCGCAGACAAAGGTACACTGACAACATGCATTTTCGTATCTCTTCCGGTTTCTGACGGCACTCCAGATTTTCCTGCTAACCTGGAAGACCATTCTAATCTCCTTCGGCGGCATCGACACAGTCGACAAGGTCAAATCTTCATTCCAGGAGAATGTCGGTGAGAAGGATGAACGCGGCCACCCACTCATCACAGCTTCTCCCCTGGACTACCATCTGTTTCGACAAGAAATCACATCCAAATACCCTGCATATCAACCACCGCCGCCTCTTTTCCCCTTTGAGCCGGAAAATAACACCATCCTGCCTCCGCTCCCGCAAAGACAATCAAAGATTGATAGCAATGAAAACACCGCTTCGACTGGAGCTGGGGTCCACGGTTCTTCTATTCTGCATCAAGCCGTTCACATCGCCACTCCAGCGCCTTCACCTCCGCCATCGCCAGCCGGCCCTGGAGGTAAAGGCGGTAAAAAGCAGAATTACCAGACCAACCAGATGTTTCCCTTTCTCTACCCGCCTCTGGATGAATCTAGCAACGACTTGGGTGGCAAAGGCTCCACTGAACTACAAGACGCTCTTGCTGGCAGGAAGTGGAAAGGAAGTGATGTCCCGGCTTCCATCCTTGAAGCTGCCGACATATTCTCTAAACGCATGAGAGCCACTAGAGCCATGAAGCAGCTCTGGGAAACCAGAGTTGATTACATGAAATATGAAAGGGGCTGGACCGGCATTGATATGAATGACGACGTCGACGACTTTCACCTTTCCGAGTGCAACCTTTCTGACTCTGAAAACGAACACAAGCCAGAGACAAAAAAGCCAGCGGAACCGAAAAGCGAGCCTCCCGCGGAAGAGCCTCTTTCTGAAAACGACAAGATCCTGGCTGCGGTCGCAAGTTTCTACCATGACGCCCTGCCGCACATGCAATCCATCGTCTTCGTGTTGCTGAAGGGTATGGCGAGGGTCTATACAGATGCCGCTGCCAATCCACAGGCGCAAGCCTTTGAAAATGGCCACGTTCCGGATGGCATCTCGATTACCGCAGAACAAGTTGACGCCTCAAGGTCGACGGAAATTACCGGTAAAGCAGTGTCAGCCATCCTGCTTCTGCTTCTCAAATGGTTCAAGGTGTCACGTAAGTACAAACATGATTCGGCAACACATCCTCTAATATATACCACCAGATATTCTCCGTTACGAGTATTTGAACCAACTACTTCTTGATTCAGGCTACGTTGTTGCAGTGCTGCGAATCTGGCAATGGCAAGACATTGGCCGTGCCTGTCACTTTATGCTGGACAGGCCGGAACTCGAGTATGTTGGCCAGCAAAGCACATCAGATATACGCAACTGACTCGAAACAGTTTCTTCAGCTTCTGCCGTGCAAACTCACGCAACCCAATGCCCACCGATCTTTTGGACGACGCCATAGAATCGGAAGATGAAGCCATGCCACCCCCGATCAAATTTCGCAGAGAGTCGGAGGCTATCTCGGAAGTTTCGACTGGCTCCGTACCACCCGACTACACGACTCACCCACCCGAAGTCGATGAGCTCGGCTACCCTAACCAAGCGCCCCCTCCGACACCCATCCAAAACTACTCTTACCGCAACACCTTCACATTCATCAACTACCTACGCATTCTCCAGAAGATTACTCGCCGCAAAGCCCACCGTTCTCTGCTGCTGGTGTCCTACAAGTCCACCACCGTGCTGAAGAAGTCGCTCCGCGTGCCAGTCGACATGCTCAGATACTACACGCTCAAGCTCTTCAAGACGCAAGTTCCCTACTGCGGCCGCAAGTGGCGGCAGAGCAACATGAAAATCATCACGGCCGTCTGGCTCAGCGTGCCCTCGGAGCTGCGCGACGACTGGCTCTCGGGCGGCGGTGGCGGCATGGGCGGCGCGGGCCCCGGAGACGTCGACGGCTCCGTCGAAGACGCCCTGCCGCTCGAGACGTCGCTACGCAGCCTCACGCATTGGTGGAACGTGCGCAACTACCCCGACAAGATGGGCGTGGACAAGAAGCTGCTCAAGGCGGAACAAGACTTCTTCCTCCGCGAGCTCAAGAAATTGCATATCAGTCGTCGCGAGGAACAGGAGCAAGAGGAGGCCATGTTGGAGGAGAGCAGTCTGCTGGATGAGGCTTGGGCTCAACCGATGGAACATTATGCGTAGAACGGACAGGGACGATTATTCTTGACAATGTGGCGCTGCATAATGAAAGCTTTTGGTGATGCTGCCTCGAGCCTTCCACTCTTCGCAGTAGCCCGTTTCTATACAATTTCCCAGTAGAGCCTTTTATCGATGTGATGTCCAAACTTTTATTCTTGTACTAACTTGTCCCTCTCCCTGAATTTCTTAAGGTTTACGTTTCCTCCTCGATCCTTGATTTCCAGCAAAAGCGCAAAAGTAGACTGGATGAAACGGGCAATAGGGGTAGCGATAGTGCTCGAGACGAGAGCAGCTTTGGTAGACGGACCGACGCCATAGCACAGCTGGAGGCCAATGGCAACCGGGACGATGATGAGAAGGAAACAAAGATGGGACCTGGCAAATTCTAGTCTGCTCTCGAAGCAGGCGAGCCCGAATACACTCATGTGATGCCCGACGTTTGCCAACTAAGCCTCGTCGACGACGACACCCCACTCGTGCTTCTCTTTGCCGTACATGATGTCTGAGAGCCAACCGCGGACGAGTCTAGCGTAGACACCGGTCTTGCCCTCGACCAACGGGATCTCGAGCTCGTGGTTCTTCCAGCCAATGAGGCCGACGGGAGCGACAAAGTAGGCGGTGCCGGCGGCGAAAGCCTCGACCAGGCGGCCCTCCTCGTAGGCCTCGAGGACCTCCTGCATGGTGAACTTGCGCTCGACGACCTCGAGGCTATCGGCGTTGTACTTGGAGGCGTTGGCGTTCGTCAGACGCTCGCCAGCGAGCTGGAGCACACTGGCACGGGTGACACCCTCCAGGATCAGATTGTCCTCGAGCGGCGCGGTGATCAGCTGCTGCTTGCCCTCCTTGGTCTTCCAGACAATGAAGAAGTTGCTGGCGCCTGCTTCGGTGACGTTGGCGTTGCTGCCGAACAGCCAGAGGATCTGGTCGTAGCCGCGAGCGCGAGCCTCGCCCTGGCCAACAAGTGAAGGACCGTAGTTGGCACCCAGCTTTGCGTAGCCGAAACCGCCAGGCCAGGCACGGATAGAGTCCTCCTTGCTGGCAAGAAGCTTGAGGCCTTGAGCCTTCTGAACAGCAGGGCTAAGGTCGGGGTTGACTGCGGAAGCAGGGGGCAGGTTGCGAGGGTCGGACCAGTCAGGGAAGACGGCGATAATCACGTAGAGCAGGGCCTCCTTAGGGACCTGGACTCCCAGGCCAGGGTCTGTGCCGATGAACGTGGGACGCAGGTACAGGAAGCCGCCCTTGTTGGGGAGCCATTTGGGTCCGTCGGTGGCGCACAGCTTCTTGATGAGGATCTCCAGCTGCTCGGCAGGGAAATCGGGAAGAGAGATACGGGCGGCGCTTCGGCGCAGACGCTCGCAGTTGCGGCGGACGCGGAAAAGACGCAGAGTGTCGTCCTCACCACGGTAGAGTTTCAGGCCCTCGAAACATTCGGTAGCGTAGTGAAGACATGAGGCAGTTGGCATAATGCTCAACGGTCCGTAGGCCTTGAGTTCGGGCGCTTCCCATCCATCCTCCAGAGTCCAGCGAGCGGTGATCATGTGATCTATTGCAGAACAGTTAGCACTGATATCCCAGCCGTGCATCACCATTAGTTGTGGCTGTCGAAAGGCATGAAGTTTTGATGAAACTGCAGGCTTCCATTAAGGGACTCTTGAGTCCGATAGGAATAAGAGCTCTCAATGGACGCGCGCAATCTCGGGTAAAGTTTGTGCCTTTCGATGGCTACAAATGTGGCTGCTCGTCTGCGTGAGAGCGTGTTGTGGCGGACGGGCTAAGGTCAAGATGCTGGTGGCTTTCTATATTGTGCTGGTTCCTTCTTGTTACGTACCGGTGCATGTGCGCATCTTCTTGAGCTCATCACTGCCAGGTGCGGGCACTTCCCTTGGAGCGCTACTCAGGGAGATCTTCAGTTTCGAGGCATCGAGTTGTGGCGAGCCCTTCTGGGCAGCTAGCGTGTGAGCGATGCCGGCCTTAGTCAAGGAAGCTGCAGTGGGCGTGGCAGTGCCAGAGGCCGGACGCGTGATGTTTTGTTGCGCACTCATTGTGTGACGCGTGATGATACCGCACGTGGTGTGTAGATGGTTGTTCTGTTAGGATGACTAGATCTTCGCTGGTTAGTTCTGATAGTTCTAGGCACCGACTCGATGCTGTAGAAAGGCAGCAAGCACGTCGAATACTGTCTCGCTTCATTGGGAGCATATAACCTCTTCAAATGGCCAAGCTCTCAATGAAGGGATACCAGCTTCAAACAACATTGTGCATTTCGACAGGCAGAAATTTACAGGGATGAGGTAGTGGGACGCAATCTTACCTTTCAATAGAAGCTAGGTGGTATCATACGCTGCGTGATGTGTACCCAATCGCTGTTGGAACAAATTGAGATGGTAGAATGTTTGTGGGGTTGATGTCGTTTTTACAAAGACGTCGCCGATAAAGGAGTGACGGTGAATCGATGAATGAGTCAAGGTACTTCAAACACGATAGAAGTGAAAGAGCCGTTATCCGTGTTGAATCCGAACCACTTGACCAGGTCATGTCCTGATTGGTCCTATTGGTATAGAGAATTGCGCCTTGCCATTGCGCCGTATTCCAGCTGTGTGCGCGCCTTTCTTTGTTGCGCCAACTTTTTCAGCTCCGTCTCGGCGCCGAAAGTCCGATCTCATCCGCTCAAGAAATGTACTGTTCTAATGCTCCACGAAACAATTCTCTGGAACATGCTCTGCAGGAGCTGAGAACTTTATCATCCCAGATCAAAATGGTTTTCCATTTTTCCGAGGTTATATAGACCGATACAGTCGAGATCAAGTGGACCGCAGTGCTCGTCGAAAAGTTGTATCAGGTCTTTCTTGGCGAAGCCTGCTCCTTAGCTTTCACAACATCAGCTGTATTCCACTTCACCTTGATCGCAGGTGTTGAGCATATGCTGAAGCAACCAAGATATACACAATTCTCTTGCCCTTCTTCCCTTTTTCAGCCGTTAGTAATGAGTTTGAACACGTTCTTTCCAACCTTCTCCATTCCCCAGTATCATGGTTCTATTACCATAATATCATGGTTCGACTATACTCCAACCATGGTTCAAGCATGGTATAAACAGAGTACAAACGGCTTGCAAATGCGTCCTAGACTGGAATGGTCATTCTGCTCGTTCCTAGAAAAGTGCCATCCGTAGTCTCGAGCGGATGATATTGCCGTGGCAAAGGCCTCGACTAAGCAGTTTACGAACCATGGAGGACAAATATTATCACAACCTCGCTGTCGCCAACACATCCAAGCCCAGGAACTCCAACCCCGGCGTTATTCAAAAGAATTGACCTCGCTGTGACTTGGTCTTTGCTGGCAGCACGGGTGACAGACGCCTTCCGAAACAACATTACAAGGTGGTACCAGGGGTGGTATACCAGATAGTATACCAGACGGTATACCCAGATATTCTATCTGAACCCACGCTTCCCGGATCCTGTGACTGAAACATATCACCCGCTTTGAGTATGCTTCATCATTAATCGCAGTGCACCTTCAGCTGTTTTGGCTACCGCTCGCACCTCATCGTCGCTCCCTACTGGCTCTGTGATCATGGAAAAGACATGATCACAGCGCTGATCCCCGGCGCAACGCCGAGGCAGAAGCGACAATGAACGAACCTCCACTAACGCGTAGGCGACGCTTCGTGTCTTCCAAGCCCGGCTGAAAGCGCGTGTCGTTCTTTGGTTACCACGGCAATCGCTGCTCATGATCTCCTCTCCATTTCTTCTGAGCCCTCAACAGACCTTTCCTCTCGATCTCTTTGAATACCGGCGACTCACTGCTCCACCTTCTCTACCACAATCCAGCGTCTCCCAAACTTCTCCTCTATTCCCTATTTCAGAGGTAAGTCGCTCCGTCTTTGGTAATCCGTTGATGCTGACAGATAGGCCTTGCCAGACTGACCTTCACTCGCACAAAATGTCCGACCACGACCCATTGGCATCTCGCGTTCTAAGTCTCTCCTCGGAGGCAGCTTTGGTCGAGCCATTAGCGTCTGAGTACCTAGCAAGGTTGCGAGCGCGGAACCACCGCGAAAACATTATGAACCTTCTGGCCACATGTAAGAGAGAAGGCCCGGGCGCAGTAATATGGAAAGTTGCCACAGGGTCGCTTGTTAAAGGAAAATGCCTTCAACCGACTTGCAGCTTCTGCGGCACTGGTACTATCCACGCATCATTGGCTGCGCTCGCCGAATACCCCGGCGTGGATTGCGCAGAGGGTATACACTGTGCCAACTACCGTCAGTGTTCGAAATGTCGCGAGCGAGTTCGACAGATTGAAGAAATGCTTGCCTATCACGAAAAGACCCGATGCGGCAAGAAAGCGTGTGGGAACATTTCTAAAGGGACTCGGAGTCTTGAATGCTTCAGGAAAGTCTATGCTGAAGTTCGTCGACGAAAGCAGCGAGACGCAGATGACAACAACGCTCCTGCAGAGAAGATGATCGATGTCGGTGTTCGTCAGGCGCTGTCCATACCAGGGCCTCCTGCCCAAGCATCGAAGCAACCGATTCAATCGTCTTCAATCCACCGAGTCCACGATGACAACCTCCGCAAACTGGCAGACCAATTGAAGACCGTACCCGATCCCTGGAGACGCATGGCGATTGAACAAGAGCTGGCACAAGGAAGATGTCTTGAGCCTACTTGCTCTGTCTGCAGTACTGAGAAACAGGTCGCATGTCTCAATGAAGCTTGCACCAAGCTTTCCAGTTGTTCTGTATGCAAAGAGAAGAACAAAAGAGATATCGGCGAGGTCGGTAGTGCAGAGCAGACCAGACAAACCCCCAGTCAGAAGAAGAGGAAGATCGATGAGGAAGACGAAGATTGCTCAAAACGGCCCAGCCAAAACGGTTCTGCCACTCAGTCTCGTCAGAAAAAGTCTGCGGCTGCTGAAACTCAGACACGAGTTGTTGCTACTACTGAAGCTGCTCACAAGGTTTCCGCTGTCGAAGCTCTTAGACAAGCAGCCCGTCAAAGCGAACCCGCTCTGCCTCAAGAAGGGAACGTCGAGCGTCGGTGGCCCGATGAAGAGGTGAATTGTTGGAGTGGTAACTGCGGTGGCGTGGCGGCCTGCGCCAATTGCCATTATGAGGAGGAGTACAGGAAGGGCAAGGAAGCCGAGGAAGATCGCCGGGAAAAGCGTGGCCAGTGTGATGGACCTAATCCCTTTCTGTCTTATGGCCTCGGCTGCAGCGTCTTCAACTGTAAAAGGTGCGGCATGATCGAAGCCAAGATGGGCCCTCGAATGAAAAATGATGCCCTTCGGCTTCGTCGCGCCATGAATATCAACACTCCCGGCACTCCGCTAGGCTCAATGTCTGGTGATGCCAAACGAGGACGACCCTTGGACGATGCAGGCTTTACTTGGCCTTTGCCCCACAGCCACCCGATGGCCAAAGTCGTCCTCGAGGAGAAAAGCCGCGAGATTAGTGAGAGGCATCGAGCTTCTCGTGCAAAGGAACAGCCCGCATGGTGCGGTAACCAAGAAGATCCTCAAGCAGACATATGGATGGGTCGGCCAGTTCTATCGGAGGAAAATATCGCAGGCCTGAAGATGATGAATGGGATTTACAAATACTATCTGTCTGATTCCGAAGAAGGCTTTCTTCGCCTGCCGAAGGGACCAAGAGAGAGAAGGCTGGCTACCATCATTCACAGACTTGAGGCTGAACTTATCTCGCGCGACTTTTGGATGCAGAGTTTGGGCTTCGATCAAGCAGGCGAGTGTGGATATCTCTTATCCGGCTCTTACATGGTAGTTGATGCCTAAATCATGTTCAATCGACGTATGGTAGTACAGAACCCTTATTGGACCCGAATCAGACTCAAAAAATACTCCTTCCAAGTTAGTCAAATATATCAACCAATTCCATAAATAATATCAAGAGATGAACTCAAAAAGCAAGCAAATCATATGCCTATTTATACCCGCTTCAAACCTCTGTCCCTCTCCGTTCAGGCCTCCAGGTCAAGGCTCTCTACCACGATGTATGCGATATCGCCCATCTTCATGACGCTACCCGTAGAGCTTCGTCTTGAAATCTACGAACATTTATTCCACGAAGAAACCTCATTCATCGACCACATCCTCAAGGGTAAGAGGTACCGACAAAAGATCATGCACCCTCTACTGCACGTCTCAAAAGTAGTGCGAGCCGAGAGTGCTCCCAACCTCCTCCGGCAAACGAAAATGTCCATTTATGCTGGGTTCTCCGAGGAGCTTGACAGCTGTGTCACTTGTCTACAATTGTCGATTCCAATGGATCGGGACGACTCACTCGTTGGCCAAGATTCCGTACCATCTGGTTGGCAACCTCTCTTCTAGACTATCTTATCGATCAGAGGCGAGGTAGACAGACAAATATGCTTCTCGGAAATATGGAATGGTTTTTGATATGCAGGTTTCTCATCTTCTGCTCTCACAATGTTCAAGGCTTATCAATCCGCGACTAGTCCGCGCAAAGATGGAAAAATGGATTGACTCACATTTGCGATTACGATCAGCCAAGTTTTTTTGGCAAAGGGTGCGTTCGATATGTTGGGTATTCTACCTGTAACCTATGCGCAGTATCATGAAAAGTCTGCAATGAAAACCTGCCTCATGGAGAAACTACTCTTTTCAATCATCAAAACCGCTCATGCTAACTTTTGGTCCACCTGTGCCAATGTCTGGCCATCAATGCTACTGGTGGAAGAATAACTCAATTGCTGGAAGGCCAAGATATCGAATATCGCCAATCTAGCGGAACTGAGGCATGCCAGGAAGGTTCATAAAGCCAAAGCCGGGCACGGGAGGGGGTGGAGGGATGGTGACAGGGTCGGGGCGGGCAGCTGCGGGTTCGTGCTGATGATGTTGGTTGAAGCGGCCGCCTCCTCGGCCACCGCGACCGCCACGGCGGCCATCATTGGGACCGACACGGCGGCTCATGGCTGTTCGAATGTCAGTAATTATTGTCTGTGAAAACAGAAGATATGTCTTACCCTTCGATGACACACCAGCGCCAATCTCGATATCAGGCTCTTCGACGACTAGACCGCTCTCGATGGGACGGCCGCCGGTACCGCCAAATTCGGCAGTCAGGATCCATTTGTGGTCTGCCTCGGTCAAAGTGTCGATGGGAATGACACTGATGCCGTTGCTGTAATCACAGCATTCGCGAGGGCCAAAGCCGACACCCCATTTGGTCTGAGATTGATGTCAGCAACGATGATGGGATTGAAGTGAATTTGACAATGTGTTTACCTGACGAGCCTTGGCAAGGATCTCAGAGTCTCTGGTGGTCTCCATGGCCGTCTTTGCGGTGACGGCGTCGTTGCGGGTACACATCTTCACAAAGGCGTGACGTTTGTCTTCATTTGCGATGCATGTCTGAACCTGACCGAAACGACCAAAGATGGCACGGAGCTCGGCCTCGGTGCCGCTTGCACCGCCTACGAAAAGGGTTCGACTGAGGACCTTGATATGGCCTGGAGGGATGGTGGGATCCATATCGACCCATTTCGGATTGGCGTTCCGAGGGGCCGGGGCCTCTTCCATGGTCGGAGTACGAGCAGTAGGTGGAGTACGTTGACGATAGTTGTTGCGGCCGCCGCGGCCTCTACCTCCTCGCTTGTCCGAGAAGGAAGGGGCTTGGTCGTTAACGCTTTGTGCAGCAGACGCGTCGTAGGTTCCGTAAACCGGGCTTCCACGTCGGTTAGGGTTGTTGCGATGCTGATCAGGAGAACGGCTGCGGCCGCGACCGTGATCCCTCGATCTTTCTCTGTAACGTCCGTGGTCCTCGGAACGTGAGGGGTACATATCCTGAGCCGGTTGGCTTTGTTGTGGTGGCGGATACAGAGCCGACAGCACTGCACTCCATTGCTCTTGCGGGATGCCCTCTTGTGCCAGACCTTGGATCAACTGGAGTGCATGAGACAGGATCTGCGGATTGTTCAGGATGTGTGCGGGCAGCACTGATGCAGGAGCAGCGGGTGCACTAGGAGTAGGCGGTTGAGGCGCTGCTTGCTGGAACGGAGTCGGTGCCTGATATTGCGGCGGGTAGGCCGGATGCATGGCTTGGACCGGCGTGGCTGCCGCATACGGCTGGGCGTAGGGCTGTGGAGGAGCAGGATAAGCATAGGGTGCGGGGGGTGCTTGAGGCGTTGGTGCCTGGTATCCCTGCGTGGCACCAGCTAGGAGGGCTGCCAGATCAGTTGAAGGTGCCGCTGAGGGAGCCGGCGCAGGGGCGACAGAAGGAGGTAGCGGAGGAACCGAGGCAGCTGGCATGGGCTGAAGGCGAGATAGAGCGGCAAGAATGCTCGAAGCATCAGCCGCGGGCTGTGCAGCTGAAGGCTGTTGGGCAGTGCTGACGGGGGCCGGTTTCGAGGCTTGTCGAAGACCTAGAGAGACCAACATGCTAAGCGGGGGACTACCGGGAGGGGTAGAGGAGGGAACATCTGCAGTGGAAAAGGCATGAATGAGCGAAGAGTCAAGGCCAACGGGTGTGTGCTTCTTACGTTGAGGAGCCGGTTCAGCCAGCTTTTTCTTGATCTCTGCCAACACAGGAGCAGGAAAGGTGGCTCCGCGTTCCCAGATCTGAACCAGGTTTTCTACCTTTGTCTATTGGCACGAGTAAGCACGTGGATATTCAGACGAGGCAGCGGTGCAAGACGGCCAAGGAATACGCGTTGCTCCCAAGTGCTTGCCGAACATACCTTGTGATCAGTAGGCGCATTCTGGGCAAGGTCATCAATGAGCGAAGGCAGAAGCTCCGTGATCTTGTGCACACCCGAAGCAAACGTGCCTTCGGCTGCTGTGCTTCCAGACAATTCCTGCGACGACTGACGTGCTTTCTCGATCCACTGCCGGGTCACTGAGTCTACAACATAGAGAACTCCAAGCTTGTGGGTTCCCGGCGTTCTCTTAAGATGTCTATACAGCCTCTGAGTGATTACCGATTCGTTCTGTAAGAAAGAGTGAGTAGACAGTCAAAGAGGCTTGGCTCGCTGAGCAATTACCTGAACGTTTTCAACGCAGAGGTTGGTGATGGCTGTAATCTTTCCTTTGGATGCACCTGGAGGCTTGAGGGCCTGCAAAGACTGCAGCAGTGGGTCGAGCTGCTCAATGTTTGCCATGTCTACTGTGCTAATACAGTACCTGAGCCCCTAAGAAGGATGCAAGGTCCAGAAATGCGCTACGGCAGAATGGGCGCGTGATTTACTGAAAAGCTACCAGAATCTGACTGCTGAGCCGGAGTTGAAGGCAAAGACAGCAGTGGAATTGATCAGGCGTGCTACAACCAGAAGCTCTTTTTTTTTGACTAGATGCCCACTGAGTGAAGTCAAAAGTCACGCTGACAGGCGATGATATTGAACTGAGACGAATTTTGATGTTGACGTGTCTACAGCTATCGGGTCAGCTCTTTCGCGGCAGAGCGACCGGTCACAAGAGCACAGTAAGAGTCGCAGTGACAGCAGCAGGAGCGGACGGAGAAGGCGACGACGCGTCGGGCGCCGATGAGAAGCGTGGTGACGAGTCCGGGGGGGTGGTGGTTGTTGATGTCTTCTCTGAGAGCAAAAGAGGCAGAAGGACGAAGAATGGAAAAGATTCGGCAGCGTCGCTGCTGCCGGCCCGAGGAAGCTCCCGATTCGATCAAAACAACGGCCGTGCGCGCTCGACTCGGATTCGGATCGCCCGCGTCGTGCGCAATCAAAAGGCTTCGCAGAAACAACACGAATGGACGGATGGAAACAGACAGATCAGAACCGAGGTCAAGACACTTGGTCGATGCGATCGTGCCTTGAGCGGTCAACTTTCAAGACAGAATTCCCGTCCGTCGCTGGAAGGAAACACAATGCAGCAATGCGCAGAGACGGTGTAAGAGGACGAGAATAGATTAAAACAAGCAACCCACATCTCACCCCTCCCCTCCTGTGCCCCGAGAAATTCCCCAACCCAATGCTCTCGGTCAGAGTGATGGGAGTGGCTGCACTTGCAATCTGCGACAAGACGGCGAGCCGTACTGTGCGTCCGAAGCCACCGAGGCTTGGCAATGTAGCTGGCGCTCGGAGCTACATCTTTCTGCTTTTTCCCTCCGTCCCTCCCACCTTCACTCTTGCTTGATACCCTTATCAATCTTCATCCGTCATAATGGCTTCCATGAGAGTCGGTTCCTCTGCCCTGCGCGCCTCTATGGCCGCCCCTGCTCCCCTGAGAATGGCCGCCCGCGCCTACTCTTCCAAGAGCGCTGTACGCATGCTTCGGTTGCCCTTGGCCATGTGCTGCTCGTGCATGCTGACCTTCAATTGCAGTCGCTGAAGGAGACCTTCGCCGCCAAGATCCCCGGTGAGATCGAGAAGATCAAGAAGCTCCGCAAGTACGTCCTCGACCGTCGTCACTACAAGCCACCGTGCGTGCCCTAGCTAACGTCCTACTCTCCAGGGAGCACGGTTCCAAGGTCATCGGCGAGGTCACCCTCGACCAGGTCTACGGTGGTGCCCGTGGCATCAAGTCCCTCGTCTGGGAGGTACGGCGTCTCGACATGCATCTCGAGGAAATTATTCCGGCGGCTAACACTACAATCAGGGCTCCGTTCTCGACTCTGAGGAGGGTATCCGTTTCCGTGGCAAGACCGTAAGCAGTCCAATCGATGGGCTGGCGAACCACAGCTAAAAACGTGCAGATCCCCGAGTGCCAGCAGCTTCTTCCCAAGGCCCCTGGCGGTGAGGAGCCTCTCCCCGAGGGTAAGCACACGGTCCAACCATTCCAAAATGCGCCAAACTGACGATCCAAAGGTCTCTTCTGGCTTCTCCTGACCGGTGAGGTCCCCACTGAGCAGCAGGTCCGCGACCTCTCTGCCGAGTGGGCCGCCCGCTCCGACCTCCCCAAGTTCGTCGAGGAGCTCATCGACCGCTGCCCCAACACTCTCCACCCCATGGCCCAATTCTCCCTGGCCGTCACTGCTCTCGAGCACGAGTCTGCCTTTGCCAAGGCCTACGCCAAGGGCATGAAGAAGACCGAGTACTGGGAGCACACCTTCGAGGACTCTATGGACCTCATTGCCAAGCTCCCCAACATTGCTTCGCGCATCTACCGCAACGTCTTCAAGGACGGCAAGGTCCCCGCCACCCAGAAGGACAAGGACTACTCGTGGAACTTGGCCAACCAGCTCGGTTTCGCCGAGAACCAGGACTTTGTTGAGCTCATGAGACTCTACCTCACCATCCACACTGACCACGAGGGTGGCAACGTCTCTGCCCACACCACCCACTTGGTCGGCTCTGCCCTCTCTTCTCCCTTCCTCTCGCTCGCCGCTGGTCTCAACGGTCTGGCCGGTCCTCTCCACGGTCTTGCCAACCAGGAGGTCCTCAAGTGGCTCACCGAGATGAAGGCCGAGGTTGGCAACGACCTCAGCGACGAGTCCATCAAGAACTACCTCTGGTCCACCCTCAAGGCCGGCCGTGTCGTTCCCGGTTATGGCCACGCCGTCTTGAGAAAGACCGACCCCCGTTACGTCTCTCAGCGCGAGTTCGCCCAGCGCAAGCTTCCCGAGGACCCCATGTTCAAGCTTGTCTCGCAGGTCTACAAGATCGCTCCTGGCGTTCTTACCGAGCACGGCAAGACCAAGAACCCCTACCCCAACGTTGATGCCGTAAGTGATGTCAGAACTCTCGATGCGCAAGGCTGTGGCTAACTTGTTGCCTTTTAGCACTCCGGTGTCCTCCTCCAATACTACGGCCTCACCGAGCAGAACTTCTACACTGTCCTCTTCGGTGTTTCGCGTGCTCTTGGTGTCCTTCCTCAGCTCATCATCGACCGTGCCGTCGGTGCCCCCATCGAGCGCCCCAAGTCGTTCAGCACTGAAGCCTGGGCCAAGCTTGTCGGTGCCAAGCTTTAAATTTCTCGCCGATTGGATAATCGGAGCTAGACACTCGTCTCTCATGTATTGTACTATGACTTTTGCGATGGAGCAATTATGGTTGATATCAATATAAAATGCCTTGATTCTGTATACGTCTGATTGAAGTTTTGGGTGGTGATATGTGTTGGATACCGGGCATGTGTGACATGGTTGATCGGAATTGGGGTACGCATGGCCTGCTCAACAAGCGTATAGTGATGACGGATATTGTCGGGTCCCCAGGAGCTGCGGAGAATAGAATGGATAGCGGCAGAGGTCCGACAGGGCTTTGCTATTTTGAGTGGGTTGTGTGGACGGAATCCGAAAGAGCGCTGGGAATCTGTGAAACACATGCAAGCTAAGGAAGGGAGATGTAGGTTTATGAGGAAAGAGATGTTTAGACGGATAGCTAACTAAGCCGATTATTCTCGGAGAATTGATGAGAGCATCGGGTTCGGTCTGTTCAACGGAAGTGGTTCGTCGGCAATGGGAGCTCAAGTGCACGAGTCAGCAGGCCGAAGATTTGGGGGCACGGAGATGGTCAGCATGGGCCGAGCAGCTGCTACGGGGGAAGAGCTCGAGGGAGCTGTTTCCAGGCGGACTGCAGCGAGATGCACACATTTGTTCGTGATGAGACTGGAGCAGCAAGATAACGACTTGTCTCTGCATCATATCAAAGCCACTGGTCGATCGATTGGATGCGTGCAGCAGCGAGGAGTGCTCCGAAGGGGAGAATGGCCTCAGCCAAGCGGGCGGGCTATCATCAAAGCTAAAGCCGAAAGAAGACGGGCAATGGTCTGATGATTGTCCGGAGCAAATCAAAAAAAGATAAGTCAGAGTTGCGTCGCACCCCCATTCTTGCTTTCTCGAATCAGTCCTTCCTCTCCGTGTCGTTGCACAGCAGAAAAGCAGGTCGAGTGATCCGGGTATGTTGAAAGGCCAAGCAGAGGCCGAGGGTGGCAGAGCAGATTGTTGGCATGCAGCCAGCCTCGCCGGTCATCGGGCCAACTGCATGTTGCTGAAATGATTGAGAAGCTCTCCCCGGACTAACGACACCTGTCTCCCAGCAGGTCCCCGAGTTCCTTCTCGCTCTCTCCCCTCTCAAACACCCTCCGACCACGCGCGCAGAGAAACACTTTGTTTCTCGCCCTACCCTCGTCCACCACCACCTTCACGCTGTAGCGAAGAAGCACACTCCTGCCTCGGTCCGGCCATATCTCCCGCTGCCACCTTTAGAAGCATGAGCACCACCACTCCCGCTGCCGCCCAAGTCGGCGTTGCCGCTCCTCCCAAGCTCGAGAAGAAGCCTGTCAAGTTCAGCAACCTGCTGCGTACGTTTCTTCCCTCTGCTGACCGTTTTGTTCGCAATGTGCTGACGCCCTTTCCACAGTGGGCGCTGGCTTGAACTTGTTCGAGGTCACGTCTCTGGGTCAGGTGAGTCTGAATCTAGCCGTCGCGTGTGCTCGTTTGTGTTTGCGCAAGACTGACTGGACCCAAAGCCCCTGGAAGTCGTCAAGACTACCATGGCTGCCAACCGCGCCGACGGCTTCGGAGGTGCCATTAGCCGTATCTGGGGCCGTGGTGGTGTCTTTGGCTGTAAGTCTACTTCATCCGATCCGAGTCTCGCAACCGCTAACACGTCCTTCACACAGTCTACCAAGGTCTCATCCCATGGGCCTGGATCGAGGCGTCCAGCAAGGGCGCCGTCCTCCTCTTCGTCGCATCCGAGGCCGAGTTCTACGCTCGCAACGCCGGCGCCGCTCCCTTCCTCGCAGGCATCACCGGTGGCATGGTCGGCGGCCTGGCCCAGGCCTATGCCACCATGGGCTTCTGCACGTGCATGAAGACGGTTGAGATCACCAAGCACAAGGTGGCGGCGGCGGGTGTGAAGCCCCCGGGCACGATGGAGACTTTTATGCAAATCTACCGCGCCGAGGGCATCCGCGGCATCAACAAGGGCGTCAACGCCGTCGCCGTGCGCCAAGTCACCAACTGGGGCTCTCGCTTCGGTCTGTCGCGTGTCGCCGAGTCCGGCATCCGCAAGGTCACCAACAAGGAGCACGGCGAGAAGCTGGGTGTCTTTGAAAAGATCATTGCCTCTGCCCTCGGCGGTGGCCTGTCGGCCTGGAACCAGCCCATCGAGGTCGTGCGCGTCGAGATGCAGAGCAAGAAGGAGGACCCCAACCGTCCCAAGAACATGACTGTCGGCAAGGCCTTCAAGTACATCTACCAGCAGAACGGCCTCAAGGGTCTGTACCGCGGTGTCACTCCCCGTATCGGTCTTGGCGTCTGGCAGACCGTCTGCATGGTCGCTCTCGGCGACGTCGCAAAGGAGATGGTCGAGAAGGCCACCGGCGAGGCCGTCACCGGAAAGGGTCACTAAGTTGCTCTTGGAATCCATGTCCTTCTCGATTTCCACAGTCTTGTTTGACTTTGATAGAACGATAAGGCATCAGCGCGCCGACAACGACCATAGCTGAGAAAAAGCATGGTATAAGTGTCTGGCTTAATCAAAATCATTGCATTTCGTCACATCTGTTTCCAGTGTCACTTGAACTTTTTCTATCTCAAGTCCCTCGATAGCAGCGACTGGCTGACGGTGACACTGATTCCAGCACAGAGACTCGCTGCTCGCTTTCCCCGACAAGTGCTCAAGTCATGTCGGCCTGCAAAAAAAGACTACCGAATGTCTCGTGCGAAAGTGTACAGAAAACAGACCTACACACGACTGGATCTGGGGCGCCAGGAGGAAAGATGTCCGTGGATATGCTGCATTTGGAGCATCGTCATCGGAGTCATCGAAACCAGCTTGGAAAAACTTTCTTACTTTCTCATAACTCTGTCCTCATGTTTGTTGCAAAGATGACCAAAGAATAGAACGGCTCACATCAGGGGGGTTTTGACGTGACTTAGGTGGTATGTCTTATCTAGACAGGGTCACCCGTACGACAATGATATGTCGGTCAATCCACTTTGCTACGAACATCCAGAAACAGCAAAAAGTTCAAGAGAAAAGTCTACTACGCGTCTCCAGAAGTGGGAAAATACCCGTAGGATGTGCTTGTCAAAGCGTCGGGTATCCGCTACTTTGGCTCGCTGCTTGCGTCTCCTGACACGACACCAGATACTGTGTATAGAGTTTGCGGTATATCGCAGGCATGGTAGGCTGTAGAGGCTTTGCGAGCGGCAGCTAGGTGGGCATCTCTGGCTTGGACACGCTCGAAGGTGCGGTCTTTGTAGGCGTGGCAGGCTTTGCAGACTTCGACGTGCGGGCAGACATGTCAGGCTTTGCTGCAGCGATGTCGAGAGGCGAGGGAGTTTCCTTGTTCTCTTTGGTGACGCCTTCAAGAACATCCTCGTTGACGACTTTATTCTCTTCTTCCTCCCCGTCTCCGCTGACCCTTTTTTTTTCGGTCACCCACTCATCCTCACTATCCCATTCATCCTCGCTGTCCCGATTTTCTCCTCCCTCGGGGTCTAAGTCAAATCTTTCCCACCAAGCAGGTAGCCTGTGAGTTTCTTGATAGTGCTTGACAAGGTCCAGACTGTTGCGCAGCTCCTCCAGGGCATCCTCGGTCCACTTGTCATCAGCAGGGTGTTGGTGGGTGAACGTCACGCGGTAGATATTCTCGGCGCTCAGGCGATGCTCAGTCGTTTGTTGCTCCAGCAAGGATCAGATGAGATTTTGCGCGATAGTACCAGGGCACACGGTAGTCGCGAAGATATTTTTTCGGTCGCCTTGATGCATTCTCTAAGCTTGCGTTCTTGGTAGAGCTTGACCAAGTCTTTGGAGCGTTGGTGATACTCCTCGGGGGTGAGAAAAACCTGTTCCGTGATGGTGATGGTATCGTTGTTGTGTAGACAAAAAGGTTGAGGACCGCTTAGACAACGTAGGTGGGTTGGTAGGTTGATAATGCGAAATCCTGGTGTGGCGCCGCTGAACTTCGCATTCGTCTGCTCGTTTTTCAAGTCAAAATCATGGCCATCACTTTGCAGGAACAAGGTTAGAGGTAAGTGAAAGTTGAGTTCACAGCTCATCAACGAAACAGACGTGATCTCAGATCATGCATTTGCCCGAACTTAAGCACATCACTGCCCACGAGCGAATCACTCGCTGTATCAGGCAGAAAAAAAACAAAGAGGTATCAAACAAAAACAAAAACATTTACCCATTAATTATATCAATGATGATCCCACACTGCAAAAAGCATCCTCTAAACCTTTTCGTTGTTCGAGGCATGCGAGCTCGACGCATTCTCCAGCATCTCGGTGTGCTCGCCATTGCGGGCCTTTTTCGCACCCTGGCTGGCGATAGAGCTGAGTCTCCTTGCAGCCTCGTGGCCAGCCTCGGTGTCCTCGTAGTTGATGAGCAGCTCACCGTTCTTGCCGTAGCGTTTCGGCGTGTCGCGTGCGATCTTGACGACGTTGAAGACGTTGCTGGTCTTGTGGAATATTTCGTCCATTTCTTCCAGTGATCTGTAGGCCGTTTCCTGTGTTTAACATTAGTAATCGTGTGTTGAGCGGCTCAGGACTGAGAAACATACGGGGTAAAAGAAGTATACGCATGGTACGATGAAAGCGTTGATCACAGCGAAAATAATGTACGTCTGGTACCCTATTGTGTCGAACGCAATAGGAGTTATCATAACAACGAGGAAATTGACTGCAAAAGACATTAGCAGCTGTATTAGAATCAGGAAAGAAAATTGGACATACAGATCCAGTTGGCAGAGGTGGCCAGGGCATTGGCTGGGGCACGAATGCGAAGAGGGACGATTTCGGCTGGGTACAACCATGTCATACCAAGCCAACCGATAGCGAAGAAGGTGTTGAAGACAAATAGAAAGACAGCAGCGGTGATACCGAGTCCAGTCGATGTCTTCGAAGTTGTTCCAGCCAGGATGGCCATGGAGGCGGCTTGGCCCGCAGCGCCGAACAGCATGAGTTGGCGACGACCAAACTTCTCAATGGTAAAGACCGCAATCCAGGATGCGAGGAAATATTCTGTTCCGTTGGCGGCGGCCAAGATACGCGAGAGGAAGCCCGAGAGACCGATGCTGGTTTCGTAGATGTTGGCTGCGTAATAGGTGATGAGGTTGATACCGGAGATTTGCTGGAACATTTGGTTCACGTAGGCGAGAACGACGCGGTGGAAATTGCGGTCTTCGTCCATGGTAAAAAGATCCTTGAAGCCTCCTTGTTGCATGATCATGGCAGTGTCTTTGATGGCGGCAAATTCGCTGACGATGTATGGATCTTCCTCAGTCTTGTTGTTGAGCGCGCAAAGCACGGTCAAGGCCTCATCCTCGTGACCCTTCATGATAAGCCATCTGGGCGATTCGGGCAGGCCCAGAATGAAGACCAAGATGATGAGAGCGAAGAGAATTTGTAGTGCGATGGGGAAACGCCAGGAGACGGGGTTCGGTTCGAGGAAGGAGAAGCCAAAATCAATCCAGTAACCTAAAGGCAAAGTACAATTAGCATGATCCTTGAGTAAAGTCGTTGGTACTGTGCAGCACGAGTGTGTTCTACGATTAGAGCCAATCTGGTGCAACCAGGATGAGGCAAACTGCTAAACACACCCGTAGAGCCTGTCCCTCGAGCTTACGTACTGATCATAATGCCTCCTGTGATGAGGGCACCTTCAATCATGACCATTTGTCCTCTTCTGTGTGATTTTGATGTTTCCGATTGCCATGTGGGTACTGTCGAGGTGTTCATGCCGTTGCCGACACCAGTTATAATTCTGCCAGCGATGAGATGTCCAAGAGAGAAAGCGGAAGCCTGGAGCGCAGCGCCGATGACCATGATGCCCGATCCGAGGAAAATCGTCTTGCGACGTCCTAGCCAATCACCGATCCAGATAGTCATAAGAGCGCCGCAGAAACAACCTGATTAGTCATGTTAAAGCTTGTTATAGCATGATACTGGATGTTGGCTGCGTACCTAGGTTATAGGAAGCAATCGAAATGCCCTGGATGGTCGAGGTATATGATGATGATTGCCCACTAGGAGGATTTTGAGTATCGATCTCAGGGAAGGTTTCCACGAATGATCCGAGTGTGAGCAAACCGCCCATGACACCTGCCGTAATGTCAACGTTCTGCTTGCGATGTTGCCACAAGGGACCTGCTACTGACCCTGATCATAACCGAAAAGCAGAAAGTCCAGACCAGCAATGACACCAATGGCAACATTGAGCTTGGTGCCCGTCAGGCCATAGAACCTTTTGCCGACCATGCTGGGTCAAGTGCTCAGCTTATCACGAGGTTTAGTTGCGGAAACTCTCTATGAGAGAGAGAGAGATAGGTGGGTTGAAAGATCAAAAGACAAAGAAAAGGGAAAAAAATTCGATGGGATCTGCGTCCAGAGATGGGCGCGCGAGTCGAAATATATTCCTGCCCATTACCCGGTACTCACGAGGTAGCATCGAGAGTTGCAGTATCGTTCGCTTGGCAATACCAAAACTCCACCCTCCTTTCAAGGTACAAGTTTGTTGCATTGCTCTTGGTCCCCTCGGACTAGAGACAACCAACGGTTATCGGGTTACAGGACGGTCCTTGCGAGGGCCGAAATGACGTACGAGAAAGGCCGGGCATAGAGACGCCTCCCCGACCACTCCCACAAAATCTCCAGATGGTGGAGCTTAGTGGACCCACGGCTTGCCTGACTAGGCAGGTCCGGCCTGGAGGATCATTCCGACAAGCGGGATGGCTGCTCCCCCACGCCCATCTGCATGGCAGCGAAATTATTGTTGCAGTCGTGGTGAAGGGCCCTCATGTCCCGAGCTGCAAGACGGTTGAACGGTGCAGATACATATAGCTTGTCTTCAGCCTCCTTGCCAGCCTCTACGAGGGGTAAAGAGCAGAACACCCTGTGTATGTTTCTGAGCACTGAAGAAAGCTCTTCCATGTTGTCGTTCACAGAGGACCACGCTAGTCCAAGGGGCGTTGAATCAGATTCACCACACCGCTGACGTGGGTGGCCCTTTGATGCGACGACGTTTCACGATTGGTGGCTCATATGTTCATGTCCCAGCTCCGCAAACATATGGATTCTGTGGGGCCTTGGAGGACAGATTGCCATACAATCGGGTCTTTCTCGTAAGATGATGCTGCCATCTGGCGATGGTCGCTTGATAAGTGCGAGTGTGGTGCACAGCGATTCCCACGCGGATCCTGCCGATGCCCGGCGACATTGCGGTCAAATGCTCGGTTTGAATAAGATGCGCGGAGGAGATGCGGGCGCTCCGCAGTGTTCTGACTCACTTTGCCGGTGCATTTTTCCGCAGCGGACGTCGTCTGTTAATGTGGTATCGAGGAGTTGTCATGCAACAGACGCTGAAGGCCGCGGAGGCTGTACCACCACCCTGGCACCTGCTTCGGCCCAAACTGTACGCTCGAGTGTTGTCAAGTTCAGCAGTGATCGAGCAAAAGTGAAACTGCCCACGAGGAGAGCAAAACACGTGCGGATCGCCAGGTCAAGACAACCGGAACAGAAAGTTCAGGAAATCTTTGCTGGTCGGCCTGTACAGAGGTACCTTGGTGAACGATCCTCCCTCCTTCCAATCACCCTCTTTTCCCAGAGAAGCAATCAACACCTATCCCGGCGAACTGTAACGTTCCGCTCAGAGTTTCTCGGAAATAGCGAGCCGACGTTCAAAGCATGCCCGCTGCCTCCTCTGATTTTTCTGCCCGGGCTGAGATCTACTTGGACAATGGAGCAAAAAAGCAATATCCCCGCATGTCTGACAATGACAATCCGGGGCTGCTCGTCGGAGGCTGAGATTCTGGATCCAATCGGTGTTTGAGGCAGAGATCCGTCATGCAGCGATGCAGTAAGGAAGACGCGTGTGGCTGTTGACGGCTTCCAGAATCGCTGATCCTGCTGGAGTCATGTCCGGCCAGCGGTGTCAGCCAAAGGATGTTTTTGCTGATCCGCTTTTTCGCTAATTAGCCCCTCTCGTTCTTGTGAGCCCTTGCTCCTTTTCCCATGTATCTCCGTTTCTGCACAGCACCTGATTGAAGTTCGGCCGCGCGCATTGACGGTTGCGGTGTTGATTCTGTGGGGAGTCTCTGCAGCTATTGCTCACGCTCAATATGAGTGCGGCAAAACAAAAACTCTGCACGACATGAAGGAACCTTCAGACATGAGGGAAGAAACAATCGGCCAATCCATGTCAAGGGTTGGTTGTGATTGACGTGGTTCCACGAAAACAACGAAAGTTGAAAACGACAGAGCAACTTCCACCCAGTGTCACGCCTTGAAAAGACTCGTGGACGGACCGACAGGAGCGCGTTATTTGGTGCAAAGCATGCTGCCTCTGTACATATCACGCCCAGGAGCAAGTCAGAGCACACACACACGAGTCAGAGGAAATTCTTTGATACTGTTTGAATAAGCTGCCAGCTCTGCAAGTGGTTGCTTATCTCTTTTCTAGTTTACATGATGAGCTGATGAATCAGCAGATTGAAGAAGGATCCTCGTTGAACACGAGCATATCCCTTGTGGTCAGCATGCGCTCTACCAAGTGCTGACAGCGGCAGGAGCGGCGCTGTTCCAGTCATCAGCACCACCAGCAGCGGCACCAGAGTCACCGGAAGCCATCCAGTCCTCACCAGCAGCGGCGCCAGCAGAGGTGGTGTAGTCCTCAGCAGCGTCAGAAGGGGCGACAGCACCGTCGGCACCGTTAGCAGCGCCAGCAGGGTTAGGGCAGCGGGCGGCGCCATGGCCAAAGTTCTCGCAGAGGCGGCACTTGACCTTGTCCCAGTTGGTGGGCTCAGGGCAGTCCTTTCTGAAGTGACCCATGTGCTCACAGTTGTTGCACTTGACGTTGTCCTACAGAAGCTTCGTCAGCGTGGTCAGATGATGAGGATCGGAAGAAGGCTTACCATGTTGACGGGCTGCTCACACTCACGAGCCGAGTGGCCCTTCTCGTTGCAGTTTCTGCAGACCATGACACGCTCCTTGGTACACTCCGCGGCCCTATGGCCCTCCTCCAAGCAGTTGCGGCAGGCCTGAGAGGGCTGTATGAATCTTATTAGTAAGGGATCAACAAACATGAAAGACTGGAAAGAACTTGCCTTGCTGGGACAGTCACGAGCGAAGTGGCCGACCTCGTTGCAGTGCTTGCATTCAACATCGGTGCGACCACGAGGCTTATCGCAGTCACGGAGGTAGTGTCCATCAAGGCCGCAGTTATTGCAAGTGACCTTGGGCTTCACGATCTCGGCAGGAGGCTGGGGGCAGTTCTTGCGAACGTGGCCCTCCTCATCGCAGTTGCTGCAGATGACAACCATGCTGTCCATGGGGAAGCCAGCATCCTGGAGGCGTTGAAGGTTGTCCTCGGGAGACTTGGGCCAGCTGTCAGCCATGACGCGGCGGCGAGGCTGGCTGGTAGTCTGGAAAGAGACCACGTACTTCTTGCCGTGGTTACCCTGCAGGTCAACGTTGGTGTAGACCCTGGTCTCGATGGGCTGGTCCTTGGCGATGAGGAAGTGCTTCAGGCTCATCTCACGGAAGGTCTCCTCGAGCTGGGGCAGAGTGAGCTCAGGGGCGACCTTGGCGTAGACCCAGAAAGCGGTCTTGAAGTCGTCAGTGTCACCAGAAGCGTCGGCGGTGAGGAGGTTCTCCCAAGCCTCGTCAGGGGTTTCGATGTCGGGAAGGCCCTCGGGGTAGACGTTGTACTTCTCGGTACAATCGCTGTGGTTGTGGCCAGTCTTGCCGCACTTCTTGCACACAGCCTTGGCGCAAGCATCACCGCGGTGGCCCTCTTCGCCACAGACACGGCACTGGACCTTGGGGCATTCAGACTTGCGGTGGCCTGTCTCGCCACAGTTGTTGCAGTCGCCGGTGAAGGGACGCTCGACGGCATCGTTGGTACACTCGGCCTTGTTGTGACCAACCTGGCCACAGTTGAAGCACTCGCCAGTCATCTGACGGGGCTCGGGGCACTCGCGAGAGAAGTGACCGGCCTGTCCACAGCTGTTCAAGTCAGCAAAGATCGTGAAAGATGGGAAGGTAAGGTGAAGCGACTTACTTGCGGCAGGTGTCATCACCATCGTGCTTGGAGAGATGGTCGGACGAGATGCCCGAGAAGCCACCGTCAGCGGCCTCGGGGGCAGGGGTGTCGTCGAAAGTGACACCGGTAGCAGTGGTGTCGTCCCACTCAGAGGTAGCTGTCGTCATGTGAGTGGTTTGATGCAATGAGTGATGTGCATGGGATGAGTTGGGTAAGAAAGAGTTGACGAAGTCGAGTGGAAGATGCGTCAAGGTAGGTGAGATGAAGTGGTGAAAGGTCAAGATCAAGCAGATGACTTGAAGTAAGTGTGATGATGATGAGAAGGACGAGGTTGAGGAAGGTCAAGTGGATGAAACGAGATGAGACGAGGTGACATGGGATGAGGTGGACAGGATGGGCGGTACTCACGAGCAGCAGCGGTGTCCCATTCAGCCATTTTGAAGATGCGTTGATGATGGGAGAAGGATGTTGTTGATGCAGAAGGACAAGAGAAGAGGTAAGGTATTGGTCCACGAAGGTTGACTCGAGTGGTGGTGGATGAAGAAAGGAAGGAAGAGTTGAATTGGAAGAGGAGGAAACTTAAGAGTCCAGACGGCGGATGGTGCAGCGGCGCGTGTTGCAGAGTTTTCACTCTCGCCGCGACAACGAGGATAGTGACAGAAGGATGCTGTCGCTCAAGGAAGGCGCGATGATGTCGTCGTCGTCGCTTCCGGCACTGATGCCTCGCTGATGGAGGCTCGGGGTATCTTTCTTATTCAAACCGGCTTCAAGCTGCGAAGGTCGAGTCACCTCCAGGTCACTCTGATCTAGACCAGTGAGGATGAGACGAGGTTACTGTGTGAATACAGGTAGAACTATAGCCATCAGAGTGCAGCCATGAAGAAGGAAGAGTCTTTGAACCGATGGAAACACCTGCTTGTACAGCAAACAACCTTGCATTCAAAGCAAAGCACATTCAATCCATAGCAAGAACACCAGCAACAGGACCAACATCTCATCTAGGTAGCAGGCTCAAGCAGTTGCATCAGGACGAGGGTGATAAATATAACATTGGAAACATATCATTCATGCAATTGCGTATCTCTTTCTACAAAGCGTGGCGTCTATCCAGAGCTGCCCAGAAACATCATATGGCAAGCCCCATCATGAACATCGTTCCAGTGAAAACCCAAGAGTAGCAGAAAGAGTAAAGCAAGTAGACCGAGAAAAACAAAGACTTTGAGAAACGCCGCGCTGCACCGTCCAGCATGACCAGGAGGCCAACGCCCAATCATTAAGCCGTGAGAAGAAAACGAAAAGTCGTGGAAGATTAGACACCTCTGACAATCCTGACAACGAGGAACCAGCAGGCACCGATGAATCTGAAGGCACTGAGAACAGCGACACTCCAGAGCACAACACTCATGTAGATAGTACTGCGCTGGTTCTCGTTCTGAACACCAACATCGACACGGTTGAGACCTCCGGTATTGAGGACGACGGCAGCAAGAGCAAGGTTGCAGAACATCCATGCCAAGACGACAGCACTTCTGAAACCCTTGTAATAATCTTCGTGCTTCTCAGATTCTGAAGGAGTTTTGACGGGCGGCTCCCACTTTGTAGAGAAGACGCGGAGCTCCTCCTCGTACTGGCTGTTCAGATCGTGGTCATCGCTAGGAATCGTGACGTCGACTTTGCCACCCGGCTTGGTGACGGCGGTGGGCAGCTTTTCGGGCTTGTCGTCTCCCTTGGTACCCCAGGTGATGTCGTGAGTGTTGCAGAAGGCATACACGTTCAAGATGTTGATGTAGGTGGGCGTTAGGAGGAGGTATTGGAAGAATGACGTGAACATGTGCCAGGGGTCCAGAAACATGAAAGAGGCAACGAAGTACAGGACATATGTACTCGCCATCGATACGATCAGCGTCAAGAAGAGTGAGTTGGTAAACAACATGCTGAACGTAAAGTCGCCGTGCTCCTTGAGCTGCGCTTGCACAGACTTGACGGTAATGAAGATGGTAGCGAACATGAGGTATCTGTACCGACGTCAGTCGAGTAAAAAGCAAAATCAGTAGAAGAAGACTTACGCCATGAGAATTGCCCAGAAGTAAACCTGCGTCATGTAAAACTTGTTTGAACCTTGTGGGCGATTACCGAGCGCGAGGACGAAACAAGTGATCAGAACTGCAAGGTAGATCCATTCGAATAACACACCCAAGACTTTGCCAGGCGCGAAGTTGAGACTCGAATCCGAGAGCGAGGAGGTGAGAATGCGGAAGACCAGGAAGAAGTTACCAATGGCGAACCAAGCGAAGAGCATGCTAACGCCTTGGTAGAAGAACTCGACCATGAACATGAAGTTGCGACTGATGGAGTGGTTGCTACGGAAGATTTGGTGGAAGTGAGCGAGAGCGTAGACGGCAGCGAAGAAACTACCATTCAACCAACGTCTCCGTTGAAGAATGAAGTCAGCCATCTCAGTAGGCACATCAGTCTCACCAGTGGCTGATTTGACGTATTGCAGGATCCAGGAACAGTTGCGTTTTGAGACCAGTTCGAAACAGAGGATACGGTCCTCGGCGAGGTACATGTTGGCAGTGAAGATGCCAGCATTGGCACCGTGCATCTTTTCACCAGCAAAGTACTTCTCGAGCGGACCTTGACCGGTCTTGTCGTTTTGGAGAGCCATGTAGCGGTAAGCGGAGAAAGCGCCAGGAAGCACACTGATGAAGCCAAAAGCGGACTCCAAAGGCTTGTCAAGGATGTTGCTCATCTTGTACTCAAAGTTCTGCGCGGCGACGAGCGGGTTGATGAGGGTCTTTCCGTGGTCCAGCATGGCCTTGATCTCACCGCAAGCACCGGCGCACATGGGCTCAAGGTCAAAAGCTTTCCAGAGCTTGTAAATTGAGTCTTTTCCTGGCTTGGTACCAGCATCGATCAAGACACAGATATTGGGGTCAAGCACTTCGCCGAAAGCTTGGAAAAACCATCTGTGTGAGTTGATCTTCTTCTGGTTCTTTTCCTTGAGACAGAACAGCATCTGAACGGGCGTGTTTCCCTTCTTAACCGAGACAATTCCCTTCTTGAGCTCGAGTGCCATCTGGGTCGTGTATTCGTAGATGTGGGCAGTGACATCCTTGCCGTTGACTTGTTGCTTGGCGATGCCGTCCTGGTAGACACCGAGACCGGCAAGAACGGCCCTCGTACGCGGGTTGATCTTTGCACGACCGTCGCTGACGACACAGACGACGATTTTCTTCCAGGCCTCTTTTCCCCACGTCTTGCTGCTGTTTCGCGAGTTCATGTATTCGATGTTCTTGATGACACCGATCAGAGTACGGGCAAAGAGCTCATCTTCTTCGTTGTACATGGTGATGACGATGAACAGCTCAGTATGTCTCGGCTTGGCGAACAGCTTCTGGCGCAGAGTGAAGCGCTCCGAGTAGAATTCGGAAGGGTCGCAAGTGGCAGCAGAGTAGCGCATGTGGGTGAACTCGTCACGCTCCGGGGGTTGAGCGTGCTGGATCTGGTTCAAGAGTCTGGGGGGTACTGGACAATCCAGGACCAGGTTGCCATTGAACAGCTGAACCTCCTTGACCGTCTTCCAGCGACGGATGCCGCCTCCAGACTGGGGCTGGTCTGCGTTCATCTCCATATCCATCTGCTCTTCCATGGCCGGAGTGGGCATTTGATGCGGGTCGGGGCCGTAAGCCGAGTCGGGCTGCAGAATGGGACGGGTGTCGACCTCGTCCTGCCAGTAGTGAGGATGTTGCTCGTTAGGTGAGCCATAGACATCGTCAAGCGGGGTGACAGTGGGTTGATAGGGCTCGTGGTGGTATGCATCGTGGTGGTCTCCGGGGGAGAGGGCGTAGTCGCCAGCGGGATGATAAGGGTGCTGGGCGTCGTAGCTCTCGGTGTGGCCGTAGGAATTGGGCACGTGCTCTACAGAAAACTGGATTCGCTTGTCAGCCAGGCGCTCTTTCGCGCTCGCAACGTGCAATGCGGACACTTACTGTTGGCTGCGCCTGCAGTCTGTCTGAAGGCGTGTTGGCGCGCATAGGCGACGGGCCTGGACGGGGGCCGGGGCCCACGGGCATGTGCAGTGGCTCATCGTGGGTGTAGGGATTGTCGTGCAGAGCATACGACTCCAGAGCGTGTCCGGGAGACGGCGATCTGCCGGCGTGCGAATCCATGAAGGGGTTTTGCGAATGCGCTCCGTAGGCTTCGTCTTCATCAGGTGAATGGCGGCCGTATGCTGCAGCAAAGATGGCGCAGTCAGCGATGTTTGCTCGGTTGCGAACGCGTGGCCTACACGACGACGGCCGCAACAATCCACAAGGCCGTCTCTGGAATGCTGCTTGTTTCAAGCTTCACCCTTCCGACACCTTGGCTCTTCTGCCGCCAACTCTTTCTTCCTGACTTTGCCATCTTTCTCTCAGGGGGGGCTGGAAATGAACTCACGGCCAAGACGGTTGTACGACATGTCTGCCACTCTCTCTACGGATGCGCGGTGTGTGCGACCTCAGTTATTGCTCTCTTCCCTTTCTCTTCTATCCTCTCTCTGTTTATGATGACGCAGAGGCTCTCCAGGAATCTTGCCGGCCAACGAGTGGGGGATTGCGGGCGATGCTTCGATTAGATTGAGGCTGTTTTGAGAAGGGTTTGTTTACTCGAAGCCTTGCGCTTTGCGACGGCGACGAAAGCGACGGCGACGGCGACGGCGACGATGTTCAAGACACTCGACAGTGTTGTGTTGCACAACAGACGAGGATGTCAAACAGGAGTTTTTTTGAGAAATATCTAGGTTTGGAAACGAGATTGGCAGAAGCGACGCTAGATCAAGGCCCGTTGCTACAGCAAAAGAGCAGAGCTGATGCCTTGGACGCCCTCCCCCTCCCCCTCCCTTCCCTGCCTTCTGCACAGCCATAACATGCACTGCCTACCCGGTCTCTTGCCGCAGCTGTGAGTAAACCTGTGTTCTCCGGCAACATCGGACTCCAACTTGGCACACTATAACAATTTTCATTGATGAAATCGCATCTTTCAAGTCTTTCCAGCCAAACTGTTTACTGCGCCATGCGATTCGCCAATCGATATGGAAATTGTTTGGCAAGATGACGCTGCTTCGATACGCAACACGCTTCGGACAAACATGAACCTTGGCGCGTGCGCTTTATTTAGAAACCATGGCAACCCTTTTGCACATCGGCCCGGGTCAGAGCCTCAGAAAAGTACCCACACTTCCATGCTGTTGTCTCTGCTATCCTTTTCCTTTGCCACGATACACGCGTCTGGTCAGATGGCCACGAGTGCTGACGTTTAGAGCGAATTCAAACTCCTGTCTTCTGCCCACCCCAATGCCGTATTAGCCGCGGCTCTGTCATCGACGGAGGAATACCGAGTTTCTGAAACTAAGCCTAAGAGTTATGAGTGATCCGGATATTGATACCTCGCGACCGAATGCACGACCTTTACGTTTGTGGACTCTCCGGTCAAACAGACCAGCTTGCGAATGTCACTGGTTCAATGCCCGAAACCTGTCGGACTATACCAATCTATGGGTTAATAACCGGCTGTATCTCTTTGCAAGGCGATAGACATCGGTCAAGCTGCTAACTCATGGACATGGCAGGGTGCCTTTTTCGAGGTAATTTTATATTGAAGACGGTTGAAAGTCCGAAGAGGCATCATCTGCGGAGCCGGCGAGAGACAGGGATAATCTTGTGGTTAATGGATGGCGGATGGAGTAAACAGTGCATGGGTATCTTATTGCCTCTTTCTCTATCTTCTATCTCTATCATGTATCTCAAGTCTCTTTCAGCTGCGCGGTGTCGTCTAGACGGCCAATTCAATTGTCCTTGCCCTGTGCGCGCTCCTCCAGCATCTTGATGAAACCATTCGAGAACCTCTCGACCTGTTCATAGGCAATCTCAAAGCCATCTCTCGCACCATAATACGGATCCTGCACCTCCTCTTGGCCCCTGCCGCCCCAAACACCAAACAGCATGACCTTTCCAGCTTCGTCGTCGCTCAACTCGCCCTTCTTGACCAACCTCTTCCTCGCCGCGACCAGGTACTCCTCATTATCCCTATCCATGGGGAAAATGTAGTCAAACTCTTCGAAATCGGAGAGACGGAACTTGCGCGCTTTGTGGCGGTAAAAGGGCGGCTTGATGCCGTGGTCGCCGAGGACGGACATGGTGCGCGGGTCCGGGGGGTCGCCGACGTGGTAGGCGCCCGTGCCGCACGAGTCGATGGCTTTGATCATGGGGTGTGCGTTCGGTCGCGTGTGGTTCGAGATGTGGCGGAAGACGCCCTCTGCCATGGGCGAGCGGCCTGGGTCGTGTTAGTTATGCGGGTGCTGCGAGATGTAGATGATGTCGAGGCATGTTCGTGGAGGGTCGTACAGATGTTGCCCAGGCAGACGAAGAGCACCGAGACGGGCCTTTGCGCCTCTGGACCATTGGTTGCTGCCATTGTTTATTTGGTCGCAAAGAGAGAGAGAGCAAGGTTGTCTTCAAAAATCTTGTCGCACTTGACTTTGAGATCGGCATGTGATTGTCAGGGTCGCGTCGATCGGCAGACGATGATGACTTTATATCTAGAAACTTTTCAGTATCATTAACCTTGTCATTCATGATGATGTATAATGTGTGGGAGCTATACATTCATGCAGAGTTAAGGCTAGACAATAGTTTATTATATGTAGGAGGTACGCGAAAAGAACCATTCAACACGCAACATTGATGGGAGAGCATGGTCAATTGATCTCGCTACATCCCCAAGACCAAGGGTCCGGGTAACATGCAGCAACCTATGACCATCAACACACGACAAAAACATACTCTGAAGTTGGCTTCTCTTGGCTTCACCCCCAGAAAACAAGGGCTACTAGACCGACACACTACGTTGAAGTGGAAGCCATCCGTGTCGGGACTCGCGGACGAAAAGGTCCTCCGGTCACGATATCAGCCCAACACCGCCGAGAACAGGTGCCGCCTGCAGCCGAAGCTGCCAGACCACCAGTCCCGACGGCGTGAAGGCTGAACATCGTCGCCGCGGCCTTTGTCCGCAGAGCCCCCTCACCCAGAGATCATTTGCCTGCCCTGTCTGCCCGGAGGCAGAGAGGGAGGCATCACTCCTGTGAGGATATGAGGAAAGGAAGAGAGAAGAAAGGTGCACGAAGAGGGGTTTTTATGTCTGCGCGGGGCTGGCCTGTGACTCATTATTGCTGACTGATCAAGTCAAGAAACACCTGTCCAGATGACGATACTGAATTCTGCTGCCTAGTGGTGGACGAATGGCATGCAAAGCTTTGCTGAATGCGGAGTTGAAATGAGGGTGATTGAGATTCCCAATAACAAGGCAACAGCACGGGATCGCTAGCCCGTCTCGTCCTCGTGTAGTCAGGACATTTCTATCTCTTTCCGTACACCAGGGTATAGCAATCGCGATCTCCGGCTCTGTAGAACTCTGAAGCCACGTGCGACCGGCTGGCTTAATGTAAGAGCATTTTTCGAATCCTGTTCTGCTTCGCCGACGAAGGTTGACTTATGCCGAGCTTTTGCGAATCGCTTCCTGTCAGCGCCTCGTCCGTACTCAGTCAATCCTAACCATACGATTGATGTGTTTGGTCAAGCTGACGTGGAACATGTCGAAGACGAAAGAACAACGGATTGAGGTGTGCAGCAGGATCTGTTCAAAAGATCCCGATGCGAGGGTCCAAGAAATGGTCTGCAGGGCTCTTCCTGGCTTTGTTTGCCCTTGCCCATGCATGAAAAAGTAATGTGTCCGAACTTCATGTGATGGTGGCTTTGCGGTTCGCTGTCCTCTTGGTAGTGGTATTGGTAGAGGAGGTAGAGGAGATTTCACTTGTTGCCCAGGTTCCCGATACTAAAGAGGGATGAGAAGACAGCGGAGTGCGTGTGTCTGACTGATTCGACAGCGCCCTCTGTAACTTCCAAGGAGTCATCTGGGATTGTGATGGTTTGATCGTTGTGGGGTTGCGACGTGATGCGCTTGCGTTTGTTTCGTGATGATGTCGATGATGATTGTTGTGTGGTTGGAGCCAGAGCCTTTTCCTGGGCAGACCATTTGGCGCGTATGGCATCTTCAGCCGGGTTGTCCAGGTTGTGGTAGGAAGCATGGTGGCCGCAGCCGTCGCACTCGAATGAAGTGGCGGCCTGGGGGCGTGTTGGTTACGGACAGAGGGAGGAAAGACGATGGAGATGTATGAGAATCACGAATTGGACCTACCTTGACTGGATGGAGCATGAAACGAAGACAGGGGCATGTGCCAGACACGATGCCGTTTTTGAAGTTGCAGGGCCCGCGAGGGGGGGTGTAGTTCATGGAGCTCCAGACACTGTTTGGCGGTACCTGCATGCTAGACATGCTGATCAACAAGCAGTTGATTGCACTTGCAAGACAAAAGCTTTTCTAGCTGCTTGAAGCGGGAGAAGAGATGATGTGTTGGTGGAGATCATGTGATGAGATGAATCTCGGTATGGGTGATGCCAAGACTGATATAGAGGTTATCGGGAACTGGAGAGCTTGTCTCAAGACTCGAGACAGCTTTGCGCCAACATCCCCGTCGCATGCACCTGAGAGTGTCCAAGTCGTCAAGATGCCGAAATATAAGTCGCCCTTTTCTTGATCATGTTTCTCATACTGACAATCATTCACTCTTCTGTAGGTCACCACCGACGTCAACTCCGTCTGAACGCACACTTACCGGCAGCAGGCGACTACTGCGATGTCTACCTCACCCACGACTCGATGAGCGTGCGCAAGGCCCACAACAGCGGCCGTAACCACCTGCGGAATGTAGTCGACTATTACCAACGTACGCGACGCCATGCACCTCGGCGCAAAAGACATGGCGACTGACGGCATGCCACAGAAATCGGCCACGAAAAGGCTCAATCCGTCATCGACTCCATCACCTCTTCATACGCCGCCGAGGGACAAGCAAGCGCGAACCCCATGTTGCCCGGTGGAACCCACGCCGGCGTTGCGGCCATGCCTTTTGGCTTTCCTCCCGGCATGCCTCCACCTCCTCCATTCGGAGCTCCCGGCGCGCCTCCCATGCCCGCAGGCCGCGGCATGCCGCCCTTTCCCTTCCCTCCGAACGGCATGCCTCCTTTCCCTCCAAATGGAATGCCCTTCCCTCCTCCGACTCCCGGCGCAGCTGGCTCACCACCCGCCGGTATGCCTTTCCCACCTCCGGGCGGCATGCCCTTCCCGCCTCCTGCCGGTATGCCGTTCCCGCCACCGAACATGGGCGGCCCTAGCCCCATGGGCGGCGCCGCTGCACCTCCGCCTGGTATGCCCGCCACTCACGACCCGAGACGTCAATAGGTAGACGATGGGAGCCGTAGACGTGGACTGAAGCGCGAACACGGCTGGGAGGTCGAGAAGGAAGAGAAGCGCATCAAAAGAGAATGGTAGTGGTCATGATTGGGCAGGCGTTCATTGGGAAGACATGAAATATTGACAGGCGCATTCGGAGTCGAGAAATGGGAGACATGCATCAACAGCATCGGATATCATCGTGTGTACAGGTCAGCGCGCCGACAAGGCAGCGTCTCAAAGTGTTGTTCGTTTTCTCTGCTAGCCATCCGATCAAAGTATGCTCGTGTGACAATTTCTCAATCTTGTAGTATACTGTACCACCGGGCAGAATCTCCGCTCGCTGACGTATTTGCATGCATTTGTATGCATCAGCCGCAAGCCCGCCAAAGACGGCCACTTTCACATGCGAGCATAAAACCACCCGCTCTCTCCAATCGCTGGCACTCGACACGATGGGTCTGATCGAGGCCGTGTACATATTCAACGAGCGCAAGTACAGTAAACCCCTCCGCCCTCGCCGGCACCCTTGTCCAAAACTGACCCCAAGCCCAGCAATGCCATCGTAACGCACACCTTCACCGCGCGCCCGCCGCCCGCCTCGACGGTGCTGCCCTTGTACCTAGCCCAGCCCGAGCCGCGACCGTCATGCATCTACCTGGCGGCGACGAACCCGCCGACGCTGCTGTTCTCGATGCTGCAGGACGGCCTGCTGTTCCTGAGTCCCTGCTCCACCGACACGGAGCCGCTCGTCGTGCTCGAGTTCCTGCACCGCGTCGCCGACGCCCTCGAAGAGTTTCTCGGCGCGCCCTTGCTGGCGACCAAGCTCGAGGCCAATTACGACGTCATTGCGCAGGTGCTGGGCGAGATGTGTGATGGTGGCTTGATTGGCGGCACCGAGGCCAATGCCCTGAGAGATGTCGTCGACACGCCTTCGTGGATGGGCAGGTTACTCGGCGGTGTGGGTCTCCCTGGGTATGTTGGATACACATTTCCGGACTCACTCGAGGGTTCAAGACTAAACTTTTGTCGCAGCAGCTCTCCTGCACTCGGCCCGTCTGCCACTCCCTTCCCTGGTCTGGGAAGCAGCGGCAGCGGTAGCCTTACACCTACGTTATCCACAGCCGGTTCCCAGATTCCCTGGCGCCGCTCCAATGTGCGCCACACGAGCAACGAAATGTACGTCGACATAGTCGAGACGCTGTCGGTGACCTATGCCCCGTCCGGCCGTCCGCTTGCGGCTTTTGCAAACGGCAGCATCGCCTTCACCAGCAAGGTATCCGGCGTGCCCGACCTGCTGCTGAGTCTGCGTGCCGGCAGCGGGCCCGGCGCCGACAAGGTCAAGCGCACAATGGAGCGGCCCGTCTTCCACCCGTGCGTGCGCCTGGCACGCTGGCGCGACCACGCAGAACTCAGCTTCGTGCCGCCAGACGGCCGCTTCGTGCTCGCGGGCTACGACGTCGACCTTTTAGACCCCTCGGCCTCGCCTCTGTCGGCAAAAGCTCAAGACCTCAATTTGCCCGCGTCGATAGAGATACGCACGGGACTGGGCTCTGCGGGCGCAGACTTCGAGGTGCGTCTAAGCGTCAGCCACCGCTTCTACACGGGCGGCGCGGGGCCAGGCACAGGCGCTGGCTCCGCGGCAGCCACAAGCCTATCCAACAACCTCAACCGACCCTCGGCTCTGCGCGCCTCGTCAGGCGAGCCAAAAGCACCGCTGCTCGAAGACCTGAGCGTCAGCGTGCCCGTGCCGGCCTCGGTGCGCAACATCAGCGACCTGCGCGCCACAAAGGGCGAGGCGCACTGGAGCCCCGGCGACACGAGCATTGAGTGGAGAGTCTCTGCCAAGGAAGCCGCGGGCATCGGCAGCGCGGGCGCCGTGCTGCGCTGCTCGGTCGTGGGCGAGGCCGACGACGACGACGTGGTGGCCAACAGCATCTCCAACGGCATCAAGAGCAGCACGTACGACTATGACGATGACGACGACAACAACAACACGGCAAAGGGCCACCAGCCCAACGACGACGGCAGCGCCAGGGAAGCGCGCAGAGCGAGCCAGAACGCCGTGCTCATGCCCGGCTCGGCGAGCCTCAGCTTCGGCGTCAAGGGATGGCTGGCCAGCGGGCTCAAGGTGGACAGCCTGGTCATCGACACCAAGCGCAGCAAAGGGCTGGGCGAGGGCGTGCGGCCGTACAAGGGCGTCAAGTACCTCACCGTGTCGAGAAAGGGCATCGAAGTCAGGTGTTGAGCATTTATCAATGGAGGGAGGAGAGCAGAAGGAGAAAAAAAAAATTCAATTCGGTTTCATGCCAGTTTCATCACTTTGTGTGCTTGGTGGATTGTAGGTACTTGGACGGCTGATGATGCCGCTGTCAGACAAAAAGGGGGATTTGCAGGTACTGCCCAAGCAGAAGAAAATGTGTAATGAGTGACTTGGAGCAAGATGGACGAATGAAGAAGCGGATGGGGCAGCGATACCAAGTCATTGTGAAATGGTCAAAGATGGAGCGTGCCTACGATGGACTCGAGATGTGATACCACTCAGCGTGCCACGTCTCGAGCACAACCTACCCATCAAGGCAATCCAGAAAAGGCATACAAAAGCATCAAACACGCGATCGGCAACAAGAACAAGCACATCAACACAGGCAATCCCGAACAAGACAGGGACGATAGACAATATGTCTCGGAGAGAGGACAAAATGTACAAAAGGGATGACATTCTTTGCATCTGCTTTCAGGCGTCAAAGGCCATTCCTTGCTCTATTCCGCTCGTGCTTTAATCCCTCCGGGTGTGGTATCGCAGAAGTAAAAGGGATTTAGAGCTGGCCGAGGGCGGCGGCGCGCTCGTCCTCGAGCTTGGCGTAGAACAAGTCACGGCGGATGACCGAGGGGCGGTGGAAGCCTGTGGTGTTTGCTCTCAATCAGTCTTTCTTTTCCCCGAAGCGAGGCGGATATGAAGGGTGCACTGTAGTCGATTGGTGTGTTTCCGTATCCACGACGCGATTCGCGATTGATGTTTTTCGAGCGAGCGAGCGATGGCAGGACATCCAAGAGGCGACGAAGAAAGGGCAGAAGAGAAGAAAAGAAGCCAGTCGAGGAGAGCAGCCATTTACATACCGTACCACCAGAGGTAACCGGCCGAGGTACCGAGGCCTGCAGTCAGTCGTTAGTCTCCGTGTCCTTCTCCGAGCTTTCCCGTCGGTGCTGCACTTACCAAAGGCGACAGAAAGGTCGAGGACGAGACCTCTGCGGAGCATCTGTTGTGTCGCAGAAACGTCAGTCATTGCCCAACTCGAGCATGCCGGGTCTACGCGCGCGCATGCTGGGGGCGATTGGCATGTCCGGGGGTGGGTCCAATTGTCAACGTACACCGGTGATGGGCTTGACGGCCATTGTGTGGGAGGTGGTTTGTGTGGGGGTGGTTTGGAGCGGAGGGTTTTGGGTTATGGCGCTGCAATTCGATGGCTTCGGTATGCATGAGGTGACCGCGAGTCGCATGTTCGGATGTTTCCGCCGACTGCCAAGTCGCCGTCAGCCTCAGCTGAGCAGATGGTTTAATCTTTTATTTTTAATTTTTCTTTTTTTAGTTCTCGCTCCTGTCTCACATGCTCACAGAAACAAAGCGTGCAAGGACGGGCTTGAGTGTACCGTGATACATAATGTCCGGTGCACTTGATGTACAATACTTTCTGCCATGCCATAGAAAAAGCCCGTCTCCGCCTATCTTACACACACACATGCCACCCTCTCCGTGGCCCGTCAAACGGCGTATACAGTAAAGTCGGCCAGAGCTCTTGAAAGACCATCTCTCCAATAAACACCCGTGAAAATGCTTTGCAACTTTTCTCCCAACACAAACACAAGCACGAGGCAGCGCCTCAGACAGCCTTTCCCCAGCCCTGCTTCCTGATCTGCCTGTCCTCGCGCGCCTCCCTCTTGGTGCGGCCCCACCTCTCCTTGATCTTGTCGAGCTCGGCCTCCCTCTCATCCTTGATCTGCGGCGCCGAGCAGCACAAGCTGACGAAGAACTGGCTGCAGCCAAACTTTTCGGCCAATCGCACCCGGGTCCACTGGCGCGGGTCTTCGGCCCTGAGTCTCCTGATCTCCTCAACGTCTGCCTCCTTCAGGTGGTACTTTTTCTCGTAAACGGGCCGCACGGGCGGAGGCAATGCTGTGTTTCCAGAGGCGGCCGAGGTCGAGGGTTGCAACAGAGAGTGCAGGCGGCGTCGCGGGTCATCCTTTGGCAGGAACTTCAAGGGTGTGTGGTAGACGTTTGGTGCAGACGACGGGGGGTTGTAGATGATGTGGTCCTGTTGGCCAGTGGTCGAGGTAAAAGAAGGGTCGGGCTGCACGCGCAACATCTTTTTTGTGCGGCGGAAGGACGAGACGTGGCGGCATTGATGCGGTTGGAGGATGCGCAGGCACTGCGAGCCATTGCCAGCCAGCGAGTGCGATATCCTTTGCGTGGTCTGCATCGTATGTGTGTGTGTGTATGCGTATGTGTGTGTGAAGACGGAGAGGGGGGCGGCGGTGGTGCTCTGCGAGTACAACGACAACGACAACGACACGCTCGACGCCAAAATCGACAAAGTTGCTCCTCCTCCGCTCTCGTCCGCACGGACCCCAAAACTACCAGCTGTTGTGCTCACATGCTCCGAACGAGAGACAGACACCATGAGAACGTCGAGTCATATGTATATTTGATTCTGCTGGTGCAAATGCACGATAGCTCCCGCCCATGACCATCGTAGTTGTCACGTCCATGCACGCCCGAGGCGCTCAAGAAATGAAAAGAGAAAAAAAGAAAAGAACCCGCTTGTATCGATATCAGAGAAACGCCAGTCGCATGCCGCATCAAACCCCCGTCATCTTCGCCGTTGCTCTTACTTCAGCACGCGGTCGTACTGGATGCCCTTGACGCCGCCTCCGGCCATGCTGGACCGCACGTTGCGCTTGAATCCCTCGCGGTCGCGTGCCAGGTCCTCGGCCGCCTCCTTGTTCAGCGGATCGCTGGCGTTGGGCTCGAGGAAAAGGAACTGCAGGCCGACAATGACGGCGTTGAGGTTGAGCACCGGCTTCCAGTCTTCGCGCAGGATGTTCAGGCACACGTTGCCCTCGAGGTCGATGTTCGGGTGGTAGATCTTTTGCGTGCACTTGACCTTTGGCGGTTCGTGAGGGAAGTTCTGGCTGATGTTGAAGGTGAAGTCGAAGGCGCCGCCCTTGTACATGCCCTCGTCCGGCGAGATGCTCAGGTTGAACTGCAGGATGTTGTCGGGGTCGGGGAAGGTCGTCGTCATGGTGCTGCCCAGTGAGAGCTCCGACAGGTCTGCGACATGGCCCGTCAGAGTGTGCTGGTGCAAACGCGCTACACATGCATTTACCCACCCTTCTGTACTCGCAGTTGTGCTGCCGTGACCTTCTTCTTCTTTGCGCCACCGGACGCGGCTGCCTGATCCTTCTGCTGCTGCTGTTTCTGTCGCCATCCATTAGCGTTGCCTTCTTCCAACCCGGTCACGACGACGCACCATCGACCAGATCTTCAACATCTTGACTGCGTGCTCGGGCGGAACTAGACCGACGAGGCCGTTGAAAGTGCTTGTGTCTTGTCGTCGAGTTTGGCGATGCGCTGATATGAGAAAGCAGAGATGCGTTAGGTGCAGTCTCTGAAAGTCTTGATCTTGGTGTCGGATGTTGCCTGAGTCGCGAAACGAATCACCCTCACAACTCCACGCTCGCCCAAAGGCCCAATGACGAGCCCCACGCCTTCACCGCCTTCGCTCCATTGCTCCCCTATCGCCGAGCTCCCGACTCCTCCTGCTCTTTTTCCACCTTGCTGCCTTCATGTTCCGTGCTCGAGGCATCAGTGCAAAAGAACTATCATGATACGAGACGCATGAGGTTGATTATCATTGTAACTGCCTGTGTTACGTACGCTAAGGAACGTCCATTGCCGCCTTGTGCGCCGCCAAATACAAATCCTTCCCCAGAGAGTGACTTGACCAAATCCGCCCATGGCATGCCAGCAATCATGGCGGAACAAAAACATACGAAACTGAAAAGTGAGAGCAACTTCGCCAACCATCCAAGACCACCTTTACTTCATCGACGCAACAGTCTCTTGGTCGCTAGCATCGAGAATGTCGTAGTCGTCATCCGTGAGGAATCCATCGTCCTCACTCTCCTCTTCATCGGCCGCACTCAGAACCTCCAGATCATCGCTAATGTCCTCGAAATCCTCATCGTCAATGTCGTTGACGCTGCTGGGAACATCCGAAGTGGTTGAAGCGTGTTCTCCCTCGTCGTGTGCCTTCTTGCTCGTGCCCGAGCCACTGAAGGATTGGTAAGTTGAGCTCGCAGGGCTCTCCTTCTCCAAAGTGGGGAAGACCATCTGACTGCTCTTCATCTCGCCATCGTCCTGCTCAGTGCTAGTGACTTCGGTTTCTGCCTGAGTTTGAGAAACCTCGGGTGCATTGGGCTTCTGAACCTCTTCAACTTCGTCCTTCACAGCGGCGTCAGCGGAAACGGTAGGTTCTTTCTGGGCCCGAACAGCAGTCTGGTCAAGGTGAGTCTTCAGAGCCTTCATGCGCTCCTTGTACAAGGTGTAGTAGCTTTGAGTCTGGGGCGAAGAAGAAGCAAAGGCCAGGTTGCGAGAAGCAGGAGTAGTCTCGGGAGGAGGCAACAAGGTCTTTTTCACATTAATGTCGCACCAGAGACGATGTCCGAATGGTGTGCCATCGGCAGATTTGAGGCGCCAATAGCTGATGAATTTGCCCTCACGGACAGGGGCCTTCATCATGACGCCGAAACTGACCTGCTCACCAGGCAGGACCTCGCGACCAATGACGTTGCTCTCGGTAGCATTGGCGATATCCGAGACAGCCGCAGCGTGGGAATTGTCAACATCAAGCATGTTGTCACCACCGACGAAGCGGACACTGCAGCCTGCAGGCCACGCGTGAGGTCCGGGATTGCGGATAGTCCAAGCTTGGTTGAATCTGGTGTTGGGAGCGACGACAGTACCGTCGGCGACAACATCGGCAACGAAGACACCCTGCAACAGATGGGCGGGTGCCTTGGGAGCGGGCGCGACAACAGCTGGCTGTTGAACTGGCGCAAGGATCTCAATCTTCTTCTCCTCCGTCTTCTCTGTCTTCTCCGCCGCGCGTGGCGAGGGCTCGATGACAGCGACAGTCTTGACGGGAGCAGTGGCATTGACAGATTGTCTGCGAGGGACAGGGATGGCAGGCGAAGGAGTGTTGCGAGAAAGTTCTCGATCACCAAGCTTGCGGACACCGTGCTTGGTCTCGCTCTCGGTCGTGATTGTCAAATGGTTGACAGGCGTCTTGAACTTGACCAAGGGATGAGTCTTGTTGTGGAAGGAAGTGGGCAAGGCTTCGCAAGCCTGGCAGAAATCGGTGTCATGGCAGACGACACACTTGTATCTCACACCCTGGATGTAAGATTGGTGGGGCTGGCCCTTGCAAAGCGGGCCATCACAGTAGATGCCGTGATGGGAGACAGACGAAACAGGACGACCCTTGAGTTGCTCATAGACGGCAGCAAAGCGATGGCGAGGATGGGTGTGACGAGCATTCTTGTGGCACTCGCTGCAGTAGTCGAAGTCAGGACAGTCGAAGCACTTGTGTCTCACACCATGAATGGCCTTGTCGCAGCCGTCGCAAAGGGCGTTGTGCCGGAGATTGCGGCCAGCGGAGAGAAGAGCCTCCTCAGCAAGGGAAAGCTCGGTGCCCTCAACGGCAGGCTGGAAGTGGTGACCGGGATGGTGGCCGTGCTGGTTGGCCGTGTGGCAACCCAGGCAGAGGTCATAGTCTTCACATTGCATGCAGGTGATAAAGTTGCGGTCCGGAAGGGCTATTGCATGGTCAGCGGTTGGTTTTGAAAAAACTTTACCCAGGCCTACTTACTGATAACACACGCGTTGCAAGTACGGACCGACTCGGACAAGGTTTTGGTATCTTCAGTAGAGGCTCCGGGAATTTCCTTGTCAGCTTCGGGCTTGGGTGAAAGAGCCGGCATGGGAACCTGCTTGGCCTTGGGAGCAATACGCTCGGTCGTGCTGCTAACAACTTTGCCGTCCTGGATAGACCGCTTGATCAGCCAGTGGCTCTCGCCAGGGCAAACCTTGCCGTCATCGACACAGAGCTCGCAGAGGTCAAAGTCGCCGCCGTCGCAAACGCTGCAGTGATAGTGGACGTTGTCCATGACCCTGTCACAGGCATTGCAGAACACGGACCAAGGTCCCTTGGACGTCTCCTCAGATGCCTGGACCATGCGAAGGGGCAGCATGTGCTTTGTGGCTTGGGTAGCAGGGTTTCCAGTGAAGTCTGATACGTTAGCAGGGGCGAAAAAGGTGCGACATTCATCTCACTCACCAAACGGACGCGGCACCGGGGCTTCGTCTGTGAGCTTCTTCTGCGACGCAAGTGTGTCACGGAACTCGAAGATACCGGGACCCACGGAACGGGAATCGAGACCAGTCGCTTCCCTTGAGGGCGCAAGAGAAGGAGTGCGGGCGATAGCGGGAGCTTCTGAAGAAGCAATGTCCGACTTGGTGGCATCCGGAGCAGAGGCTCTCAACTTGAGCTTCAGCTTGGCCTTGGCAGCGCGGATTAGAGTCTTGAAGACGGCCGGGTTGGAGGAATCAAGGACGACATAACCGCCGGCTGAGTCAGAGAAACGTTCAAAGACAACAGGCTGGTCGGGAGCGATGCAGAGAATGTGGCGAAGCTGGAAACAGTCAGCGGACATGCACGGCTTCATGTGACGCGATTAGTGGACGTACCTTGGAAGGCAGGACATCTGCGCCGAGGTCTTTGAGCGGCAACTTGATTCTCTTGGTGCAGTCATCGAATGAGACCTTGATGGTGATGAGGGTGTCCCCATTCACGGGAGCAGTGTTGAGAGGCATGGTGGACGAGGCTGAGACGGCAGCCTAGCTTGTAATGACGCACGGCAGCCTCGGCCAGAGGCGACGGATCGAGGACGCGTTTGAAGTGAACGCGATGAGATGGAAAGCTCTGAGCCGAGGATCGCTAGGTACAAGAGACAGGAGACGCGTTGGACGAAAGGACGAGTTTGTGCGAGGTGTTGGACGGTGAGAGCGTGAGAGCGTGAGAGGTGGGTGTAGGAGTAGAGTAGGACGGAAGCACGACGGAGCTAACACGGCGGTTGCGGGGAAGCCGCTAGCCCTCTGGCTACCTCAAAGTTAAGTTTACATATCAAGCTCCTTCGAGCTCATTCTCCACACGTCTCTGCATATGCCTACGGACGTATCTGCTCTCAGACAAACGTTCGGAGAGCTGTCGTGCCCCGGATGATTTGAACCATCAATTGCTTTTCGTGACCGCTTGGCTACTATTGTGCTATCCAAAGGCCTACATCTATCCGTTTTGGACCGTTCGGCGTTGCCACGACTATACTGTAGCAATGCAACTGAAAAAGGAAAGACCAGAACATAAAGAGGGTATTAAAGCGTCGAATGTAGTCGTGAACGCCAGCGCAGATTTTGGAGAAGCAGACAAGTGGTAGACAATACACAATCCATCCAAGCAATATCAGCGACTGATAGTCGTCTCGCAAGAGAAACAAGAAGAGAGAAAACAATCATGACCACGCGGAGCCTTTTCCTGGGAGACAGCAAAACCTCATTGCGACTGAGGATAGTATATGGGGCCAGCAGCTGGGTAATAATAGGCGCCTTCCGGACTTGGCGTCATCATGCCGCCCATGCCTGGGACGGCATAGCTTTGCGGCTGGAGATAGCCCTCGTGAGGTGCATACTGTGGCACTTGTGTATAATAGACCATGCCATTGCTCTCATGCGCCATGGTCTCTTGCTGAGGATCGCTTGCCATGGATGCTTCGGGAACCACAAAGCCAGAGTGGAAGGCAGATGGTGCGTAGCTCGGCATAGCGGGATACTGTGGCGCCTGACCCGGGTAGTAATAGCTAGAGGGAACGAACGGTTGATAGAGATTAGCTGCAGGGGGCTGGAACGGCTGCGCGTGAATTGCCCTCTCAGGAATGTTGGAGAGTGGAGTGCCACCCGGGTACATGTACGCGGGAGGGCCAAGAGGTGGGGGTGCGATATCAGAATTCGCGGATTGAGTGCTGATGCTGCCCTCAGCAATGTGCTGGGGCAATTGATTGTGGAACGGTTGTTGTTCTTGTTGCTGAGGAGCGTGCAGGGCAAGCCCCGCGGGAGATTCAATGCCCGTCACGGATATGGTCTTTTGTGGACGAGGCTGATGCACAGTGTCAGGCTCGGCCCAATGTTCGACGGCCGGCGTCTGGGGCCGAGGATACGAGTGAGGGTAGCGGCCATAGGCAGAGCCGGCAGGCGAGGGATTTGAAGATCGGTGAGATCCGGCTTGGGGCAAGCGCACTACCGGCCGACCAGGCCCAGTATGACCCCGAGCGGTATAAGAGCCAGTGGGAGAGAAGGCGGACTCTCTAGGCACTTCGCGGGCCAGCGATGACCTGCGGCTTACAGACATGGCTTGTGAGTATACACTGCCGCCGTACAAGCTTGTGCGTCTGCTTGGTGGTGCTCCGTAGGCCCCGAAACTGCCTCTTGCCTTGCCGAACCCTTGTTGGTTGGGTCTCAGCGCCCTGGGAATGAAAATGAACGACCTTTCAGCAGCTGGGAACACGTAGCGAACAGGGTGGTCGGGGAGAGAGATGCGAACGGGTTTGTCTCGTCGGAGCGGAGGTCTGTGGTCAGGCAAGCGCGTGTGCGATTTTACAGGAACGCCAGAGAAGGGAATGGCAGCGCTCATGCCGGGCAAGGAGACACGAATCTGAACGCTTCCAATCTGTGTCGTTTTGGAAAAGTTCAGCGGCCTCGAGGGAGTTGCAGGGGCGCCTCGAGCAGCCGTGTCAGGGTGAGTGACATGCGCTTGGAATGGACGCTGACGCGCAGCCAGAGATGCCCCGTGCTCGTTGACGGTCTCGTGAAGATCGTGCGTCCAAGGCGCATCAGCCGTTCGTTCGACCGGAGGGACATGACTGCATGGGTGTGAGTGTCCTGAGCAGCATTCAACTCTCGAAACATACCTGCTAGGGGCTTGTACGATGCCTCTCCCTCGCCCTCTGCCACGGCCAAAGGAGCTAAACCCACGCTGGTCTGGCGTCCGAGCATCATGCATGAAGAAATTGCCTCTGTTGGGGATAAATGTGGGATCCGTGTCTCGCTTCTTCTTGTAGTCATCGTGTTCGCGCCTTCGTCGATCCGCTGCTGTTTCTCCCCTTCGTGCCTGAGCCGATTCCGACGAGACTATGGGAGCACCGGCCGGTGCAGTCGAGGTTTCGGTACTGGCAGAATCCTCGGCGATGGAAAGAGTCGTATCTTTGTGAAGGGGTTCGGTGCCATTGACGGTCGAGGACAAGTCCTTCTTGGTACTCTTGGACCTCTTGGGACGCGCGTGGGCGACTCTGTCGGGTTCAGCAGCCTGCGCCGGAGTCGACCCGACTTGCACAGGCGCAGTGCTCTCCGTATCGCTGGATTCGCTAGCGTCTGCATCAATGTCGAGGGTGTTGTCTAGGTCGCTGGCGACAGAGCCCTCGCTTTGTGAGTCCTCGACGCCCATGATGGATTCCTCATCCTCATCGCCATCCGCTCGTCTGCGCCGGCTTACGAGAGTCTTGAGCGACGACCGAGGCGCCATTGGGTGTTGCTTTACGGCGTGTCAGATGAGAGGCAGGTCGTGGCCGGGGGTGCGAGACGCGGACAGTGCGTACGTTGGAAGTTGGTCGCGCAATCTACACGAATATATTCAAGAGCCGTGGAGCTGCCGGTGACTGGTACTCAAATGACCCGCCGACAATCAGCGTATCAGGCGCCGAGCTTGAGGAGCAAGTATCAAAGAGACAGAAACACGTTGATGCTAATATGTCATGATTGGGATGGACTACCATTTGCCCCGGGTCTTGGCCCTTGAGCTTCCCCCAACCTTCGGGGAGCCTAACGGCGGCTGTCAAGGCTTAGGTACTCCGTACATGCTTACGCCTCACGACTCGGTTACCGGCTGACCAAGAGCATCGAGGTCTTCCGAATGTCAAATTATGACTTTCATGCTCATCCTCGTTCTGTCTTTGCTAGAAGTTGCTGCTCTATGCGCTCTCGTTGCCCAGTTTGGTCAATTCTCCGAGCACAAATTCTTCCGCATTCACAAGCTCCGTGCTGCCATAGACAATGCGCTTCTTGCTCACCGATCCTGCTGCTCCTTGTCCACTTGTCCTGTTGGCCCAGTCTTGCAAGTTGCCATACTCGTCCATGCTGCCACCACCGACCGTGAACACGATCGCTTCGCTGTATCCTTGTCTTCGCTGGCCGAAACTTGCCTCGATACCTCTTGTTACACTGCTGTTGCCTGGATTTCTCGCCTGTGCCGCTGATGGTGGCATCGTGCCTCTGGCATTTGCACTGCGCGGATCAAAGTACAGGTAACCCTCTGTTTTCTGCAGTGCACTTGTGCTGGCGTTGGAGGGATCCATCAGGGATTCAGTGATCTTGGTGAGTGTCAAGTCCTTGTTCGCAGGCAAGAAGTTCTTCACGCCTGAAATCAGATTTTCAAAGTTTGAGCCAATTCCAGCCTCCTTGAACCTGTCCGTCAGGCCCTTGGAAAGGGAGCTGAAGCCACGGAAAAGGTCGTTCGATGCTGACGATTGTGCCGGCTGTGTTGGAGCAGATGAGATCATGGTCATGCGGGTGATTTCTCGTACACTATTGATCAAGTCAGTAACGAACTCTCGGTGGTGTGCTTGTGTAGCAGAAATACACACCGTCTCACGTATGTCAGAGGTGTCGTGTCCACCCCGGCGTTGCGCAGTGCTTCTTCAAACTTGTCCATGTCCGCCCGAGACACATCTTGTTCAGTACTCAAGAACCAGATGATGAAGATTCGAAGCTTGTCCAGTGACTCCTTGCCTTTGTCGGCATCCGAAAGTAGCTCGAGCATCTGCGCTTTCGTCTGTTTGCCAATGTTTTCTTCCAACTGGAAAAAGTTGTCCAGTTGTCTCTCCTTGATGCCCTTCAAAAGCGCTGTTGCAATGTTCATATGCATGTCCAGAATGTTCTTGCGTTCTCGTAACTCAGGCAGCAAGGTGATAGCAGCTTTGAGATGTTGGGCCGAAGTCGACGTATCGTTCTGGAGGTCCTCGATTGATGATGCGCCAGTCTTCTTGGTGATCTCGTTCGCGTCTTCCTTGTAGCGAGTCAACTCCGCATCAATGTCTTCAGCGACCTGAGGAAACGGAACACCGGCATTTCTGGTCCAGAAGAAGTCGTTTGTGTTGAGGTCGTACGAGCGCTTGGTCGCTCCTTTCGCAGGGTCCGAGTCATCGGTGGGAAGTTCGACGGTAATGCGGTTGAGGTGCATTTTGAGCACATCATGTACCAAGGATTGGTAGGTCCACGAGTGAGACAGCATCGGTACAAGATCGAGATTACGGTCAACGATGATCAAGATGGGCCGTGAGGCAGGGGTGGCAGCAGCGGTGTTGGTACGAGCATTCGCGCCGGAGAAGAGATTGTCTTTGGCATTCAGGATGTGATCGCGCAGTTTACGGTCCAGCTTGGCCGCAATCATCTCAGCGGCACCACCTTTCGGGCACCGGATGATTGGGATGGAACCTGAGCTCAAGGGTTAGCAAAAAGCACAATAGTACAGTGTTCTCGACCCACCCATGGTCACGGCCACGCTGAACAAGCCGCTCACGATGCGGTCAACCTTTGCGTCAATCTCTTCGTCGCTGGTTTGTGCGCTGTTCATGGTGTAGTAGACATCCTTGCCCATGCCAAGACTGAACAGGTTGGGCTCGCTGACGACAAAGTTCAGGTACTGGTCGTAGACCTGCTCAATGTTGTCCGAGGTTCCTGTAGACGCAATCTGAGCGGCAAAATCCTCCAATACAGGTCTCGATATCGAGGAGAGAAAGTTGACGTAAGCGGACGAGTAGAGGCCGTTGGAAAGGTCGGAAGCGATGATGTTCAGGTTCTCAGCAGTCGGCTCGACGAGATAAAGGGCAGGAACGTCTGGAATGGCATGACGCTTGGCAGTGATTGGTCTGACATGAAGCTGTCAGCAGCAGTTCTGCAGCAAGACTCAGCACATGTATGGGCGTTGATAGGCGAGCCCGCTGTTCGTGTCCACATACAGATGTATCGTGACTCCCCATGAGCGAAGGTCAGACACGCGAAGCACGCTGCTGATCATGTCTCTACCGAGATTGTCAAAGACAAGAACCTTCCAGATGGGCTCGCCGTCGGCATTGAGGATAGGGGTGGCCTTGGTGACAAGGCCGTTGGCGAGTGTCGCATCGTGCTGGGTGTCGGCGCTTTCGGGAGAGGCGTGGTTGAGGTTCAGGACCTTTTCGATAGACGCTGGTCGTGTAAGTGGATGGAACTGGAAATGCACATCCAAGCATCACCTACCCACTTGACGGTCTCGGAGAGAGAGATATTGGGTTGCCATGTTGCTTCACAGCCTGCAGAGTGTGCTCTACCTCATGCAAAGGTTCGTGGAAGAGTGGTAAAGAGTCAGGCAGGAGTGAAGAAAAGCGTAGAAGACGGCGACGTATGCGTGGATTGGACGGCTCCAACAAATAAACCTCAAGTTAATAACACGTTCATTGTCCACCCCACGATCGCAACAACCCAAGACCCAAGACCCAAGACGGAGCAGCCTGCGGAGGACGGGGCTTCGGCAAACGCCGGCGGGCGGATTTTCCAGCAGATTGCGACTGGCTTCGGTCGTCTCTCGTCGCTTCTCACCTTCTTTCACCATCACCTCTCGACGACAACAACTTTCCATCGACCATCCTTTGTGTAATTGATCTTTCTCTCTGGCTCCGTCTGCCCTTCACTAATGCAAGGCGCTTGACGCTCGTCTGTAAAGCTCGTCATCTGTGGTCTTAAAAGTGACGGACAAGTCGGAGGAGGGCCTCTAAGTGCTCGCTCTCCTTACGAGTGCAATTCGCGGTTCGCGACGGTGGCTGCTGCACCCGGAGGGCTCCTTGCTTACGGTGAAAGACAAGCGCGTCTGGCTCTGGTCAGTGGTGCTTATCATCAATAAATTCCATCTTCTGCAGCTGCCGGCAAGGACTCACTTTGCGGCGCGACTCTGTTGCCACATCGAGCCTTAATCGCATTGTGTGCTGCAGCGCGGAGCAACGTTGATTGCTGGCCCCAATCCATTTCTGGGCTCGGGCTGCGCACGACGGCCGTGGCAAGGTCGACATAGCATACCAGCGCTCTCCACCAGAGGTCTCGCGCCCGCCCGTTTACTTCAGCATTGACGCGTCCTCGACCTGCATACACGTTCACATCAGACAAGCTTCTACACTCAACAGCGCTGCTTCATCACCCCGACAAGACGTTCCACTTGATTTGAGCCGCTTTTACCACGTAACTCTCCAAGCCATTAAGGCAGATTTGCCGTTTGCGGAATAGCTTCGTTCTTGTGCACAGACTGCAAAAGGCTCTGTGCTCCCTCTCGCGGCCATGGATGGTCGCCATCATATGCCGCATGGCCATGAATCTTCCTATCAAAATGGCTATAATGCCGGCGACGAATACGCAAACATCCTCTCGAATGGTGGAGATAATGACAATTTTGCCAACTGGGGGTTCGATGCTGCCTCTCACATTCCAAATCCCAACACCCAGTCAGATCCCTACTTGGCTTGGCAGTCCAATACTGGCCTGGACAACTATAATCCTCATGCTTTCAGCAAAAGCCCATCAAATCTTCAAGGAAACTCGTACGGCTCCTACGGCAACGCTCATCAGTTTGCGCAAAGCTCGTACGACCCCTCCCTCGTCTCGGGCACAACAAATGGTCATTCTTCCTTTGAACTTGGCCACACTCCTTATGGTCAACAGCAACCGATGCAGCATGGAACCATCGCCCCGCAAGCGTTAGAACACGAACGTGCTCATTCAGTTCGTCCCAACCAGGCTGTGGATGCTCAATCTTACGCACGACCAAATGCCACGGATGTCGCCAGTTACACTAGGGGTGTCCCTCAAGCACCTTCGGCGAATCAAGCTGCGCTGTTCAGTGCAATACCGTCGGGCAATCGTGCTGGAGATTTTTGGGTTGTTGAACCCGAGATACTCGGCAAAGCGACCAGTTCCGCTCAAGTGCAACCTTTTGTTCATGTCGGCCAACAGGAGTTTGAATATCCTATCAACAGAGGTCAGTATTCTTCGAATGATTCCAGAACCTTACTAACCAATTTTCGCCAGCTACCCTGGCCCCTGTCGCACGCAGGAAATCAAGAAACGAACTTCGCAAGATCGCCGGCAACGACGTCAAGCTTCAAGGTTGGTCTTTCGCAAGAACATTGTGTGCATTGATTGACTGTCGCCAGCAAAACTGGGCAAGAAGCATGGCAGAACTGTGCATGCGCTGGCTGGCGGTGTGCGGACAGGCAGCCAGCCTCTGCAGCACATGAAGCAGGAGCACTCAGGCAGCGAGACAGACTCATCAGACTACACTTCGGATGAGGAGTCTGACGAAGAAGATGAAGTTTCTCCACTGCCAGCACAACGTCCAGATGACCCTCGTGCAGGCGTTAGATATGATACTATCAAGGCGTTGTGGGAGAGTCATCGTACTGGTGTTTCGGCTGACAGGATTCGTAACGGCATGGTAGATTTCAATGAAGTCGTGCAGACCATAAAGAACAGATGGAAAGCCGATTCTAATGCCTTGACCGACGCGATGGATCGCAAGAAGACTGGCGAACTGCCGCTTCTGCGAAGCAGAGTCAATGACCAGCTTGAATTGTTGAAGATTTCTCTGAAAACAGCAACTGAGCATGGAAACGGAGACATATTAGGACAGTAAGTTGTCCGCTTTCATGGAACTCATTCGACTTGGACATTTCGTTAACGGCTCTTTTCAGACTTGGACAGCATGCCCAGATCATGGCCTCTTTCGCACAGTTCTTGATCGACCGCATCAAGTCGTCGGATCCCAACGGACCTCTAACCCGATTGATTCTCGAGGTATGTGCATCCCGCAGTCTATTCAGCTGTACCATGCTAATTGCAGACAGATACTCTTGCGTTGCGATACTCTAGCAGAGAAGACATTCGTAGGAACAAAGCTGCAGAAATGCATTGTGAATCTGAGCAAGAACGGAAGTGCAGAAACTCAAGACATTTGCAGGCGTATCAAGATCAACGTTGCAGAAGCAACCAAGAAACAGCCTGGCAGTGAACAGCAGCCAGGTGTCAAATCACCACCCAGCAATCGACCCACACCTGAGCCTGTTGCGGGCGTGAAGCGTGCTGCTCCTGGCAATGCTGTGTCTGGCCAGGCTGCTAAAAGAGTCTCTGTGACTCCGGGAGCAGGCAATGCTGCCTCCAATGGTGCCGCAAAGACTTCAACGCTTAAGCGTGCTCTTCCCCTTGGAACCGGTCAGAAGCCAGCAACTGCACCAGTCACAAAGCCCGCAGTGGGTGCCGCTGTTAAGGCGAAACCCACTGCCACCAAATCAATTACTTCTGCTGCCACTGGTGCTGGTGTTAAAAAGGCCGTAACCAAGCCTGCTACACCATCTGTGGTTGCAGCTGCAATGTGAGTCGCTGTAAAATCTACCACATGAACCGAGTTGACTTATCCGTCTAGCAAATCTATCGAGAAGAAAGCTGCCCCTGTTGCTGCCCCTGCGAAGCCTGCCTTTTCATTCGCTGAAACAATGGCCAACCTGAACAAGAGCAAAGAGAAGGAGCCGACACCCAACAAAACTGAGGAGAAGCAAGCCCCCGAAACAGCAGAAGAAAGAGCGAAACGTCTTCGCAAAGAAGAACGACGCAAACTGCGCGTTACCTTCAAACCCGATAGCCAACTTGTCCAGGTCAAAATCTTTCATCACGACGCTGAAGAGGAGCTCGGTCATGACGCGAGCATGATTCGTGATGTTGCCGACGTTGGTGGTGAAGGTCGCATGTTCAAACAACACAAGGACATGATGGACGTTGATGAAGACGACGATGCTACTGGCGAGGAGAACCTTGGGGAGTACAGTCCGCCGACATGTAAGCTGAGCGCACGAACGTCTATGGAAAGCATCGTGCTGACATTACTAGTGACTGATTTCAGCACGGTGGATGCTGAAGAGCGGAAGAGGAATTACAGTCGATATGCTGGAGGCGAAATGGAGCCAGAATCCTCGGAACGCACAAAGCATGAGCAGCGCGAGGCTAGCACTTTGATGGTGTACTACACAGATCCCAGTGATATCCCACCATGCCCACGTGAGCCGGGCGATCCCTACAACGGAGACGAGATCATCACAAGGGCGTTTGGTGCACCCGATGCACAAGAACCGCTTGCCGTATGTAACTTTCGTAGTGATGTGCATACAGCTCTTGCTAACAATCTGCAGACAAGACTCGCCAAGCTTGCAGGACCGGTCCAACCTGTGCAGAACCAAAGTTCCGGCGCTGCACCTGACATTTCCGCCATCCTGGCTATGATTAACCCACAGAGCCAGGTACCGCCTCAGCCCGCTCAGCCCGTCCCCGCTCCTGTAGCTACACCCGCACCTGCTCAAGGCCAAGATCAGATGTCGGAGATCCAAAGGATCTTGGCGGCCATACCCCAAGCCTCGTCGCAACAAGCTCAATCTGCACAGACGCAGCAACCCTCTCAACCTGCACAGTCTACCATGCCTCCAAACCTTGCGGGTATCTTTGCCAACTTGAGTCCTCAAGCTCAAGACCCTAACATGTTCAACCCAATGCAGCAGCAATCCGCTGCCATGGATCCATCAAACCCCGCCAATCTTGCTGCTCTATTCTCGCAGCTCAACCAAGGTCAGAATGGCCCAGGAGCTAACTTCAATCCTTTTGGATTCCCTGGCGCAGGCTTCAACATGGCCAACGCGGGACAATTTCCTGGCCAACAGCAGCAAAACCAAGAGACGGCCCCTTTTGAGAATGAAGAGCGTCGCCGCTACCGCGAAGGTGGTGATAACAACATCGACCAGGGCCGTCGCGGCAGACCCGGTAAGAAGTCAGGCAATTTCACGGACAAGAGGTTCACAGTGCCCTGCAAGTACTTTAAGATGGGCAAATGTTCTAAGGGCGACAATTGCACATACCGACATGACTGATGACGACGAAGCATAATACATTGCAGAATTGCTTGCTGTTTCGCATTACTGGAGCATATTTCCTTACCACGGCATAGTCGATGTACTTTTAGCATTTTCAGGGTGGCGTCCTCAGAGACGCACAAAAGAGTCTTGAAAGACAGGCATGCAGTCATTTCGTTCGGTCGAGCGCGTACCGCTAGTTATTTGCTTTCATCATGCATGCGAACTTCGTCACATCATGTGACCATCCATCTGAAATGTGCACTTGTGACACTGCGATATGAGGTATACATGTCAGAAGAATTCGAGCTCGTGAACAGCCGGAATCCTGCTTTGAAGGAACCTAGACTTTTGCCTGACGAAGACCTTACGTGCGTTGGGCGCGTCTACGCTGCCACCTGCTGATTGAGCGGGTTGCACTATCTCCACTCGCCCTCATGACGTGTTGCTATGGATGACTGAGCAAGCCAACCACTTTATTGGCGGATATATGGCTGTTCGAAACAGCCAGGTTCCAACAAGCAAGCTCAGAATACAAACTTATCTACAAAGGGGCTGCGAATAGATTAATATGGGTGACGTTCGTGGAGGGCGGAGCAGGCTCGGGCCGCACGTCCAACCCTGTCGTTCTCCTGCCTATTTCGACCTGAGACCTGCATCACGCTCACCAACCCCGGGAAAGAACGGCAGCAACATTGTCGATGTGCACTATCCCAAAGTTTGTTCGCGGCCACGAAAATGATCTCTCTGAAACATGACCTCCAGTCACCATACTTTCGCTCGTAGTGCCCCAGCCACAATGCACATCCATGAAGGTCGTTTGTACAAGCTTGGGGGCAGAAGGGCGCCTGCAGGGGCTAAGCACGGCGTAAAGCTTGTCTCGTCTGCAACTAGCTCGCCGCCTGTTTGATCGCCAGCTGCATGAACATGTGAACTTCGAGATAACATGCATGACGTGCCTACCTTTGTAGAAGCAGGATTCTGTCTACATCATGGCCTCTCAGGTCACCTGCTTTGCAGCAAACCAAACAGACTTGATCCTACTTAAGCCTGCCAGATTACATCTCTCCTACTCGTCAACCATTTCTCCTGTCATCACAACCTTAGCATCCGAGAAACACAACACGCCAACATGAAGCAGAGCCTCTCTCGTGTCAAGCTCATTCACAACCCCCACTACTCCCGCTCGGGACCCAAATCCTATGTCTACCTTCTCAACAAGTACAGATTCACTCCCACTCTCGACGGCCCTTACTTCATCAACAATGTCGTCGAGCAGCTTGGCAAACCAGCCCTGGTCAGCAAGTTTGCATCCGCCATCGGCGGCCATGCTCGTGTCAAGCAGCACGTCTTGATGAAGAAAGACCCCACCAGCGGCCACACTGGCCAGGTCTCGGCCGAAGACCAGCAGAACGACTCTGAATACCTCTGCCAAGTGGGTATCGGCACTCCAAGCCAGACACTGACGCTAGATTTCGATACTGGCTCCTCCGATCTCTGGGTCTGGTCCACCAAGCTCAGCAAGAGCATCCAAACCCAAGGCAAGCACGCCGGCCACACCATCTTCAACCCATCCCAGAGCAGCACCTGGAAGGACGTCTCCGGCAGCACTTGGCAGATCCAGTACGGAGACCAGTCCTCGGCCAGTGGTGATGTCGGCACCGACGTTGTCACTGTCGGGGGTCTTTCCATCAAGAACCAAGCCGTCGAGATTGCCAACAAGATCTCTGACCAGTTCGTTCAGAGCACGGGTGACGGTCTTTTGGGTCTTGCGTGGGGCAGTATCAACACTGTCCAGCCGACTGCTGTTGCGACGCCTGTTGAGAACATGATCAGTCAAGACGACATGTAGGTCCTCGAAGTCCCATGGTTCACTCACTTACTGACACGATCTTAGTCCCAAGGACTCGGAGCTGTTCACCGCCTACTTGTCGTCTCATAAGGGAGATGAGGAGTCATACTATACCTTCGGCTACATCGACCCCGCTCCACTCCAGGCCGCCAGTGTCAGCAGCGAATCTGCCATCAATTACGCTCCCGTCGACAACTCTCAGGGCTTCTGGCAGGTTTCTTCTGCCTCTGCATCAGTGAACGGCAAGCACATCCGACGCAGCGGCAACACTTCGATCATGGACACTGGCACTACTTTGTGTCTCGTCGACGACTCCTTTGCTGAGGCCATCTACGCCGCCATCCCCGGAGCCAAGTACGACTCTTCACAGCAGGGCTGGGTCTTCCCAACTTCAACCCCGACTTCAGATCTGCCTGTTGTCACCGTGGCTATTGGTGACCACCAGTACACCATCAACAAGGAGGACATTGGCTTCGCTGACGCTGGAAATGGCATGACATATGGCGGAATTCAGAGTCGCGGCAACATGGATTTTGACATCTATGGTGACACCGTACTCAAGTCGATTTACGCCATCTTCGATCAGGGTAACCAGAGGTTCGGAGCCGTCCAACGTGCTCCGTCCTCCGCTTCGAGCTCTTGAAAGGATTGTTCTGGTGGTTGAGCTTCAGGCTTGATCAAGGAGAAATGGTTTGTTAGCTAGATTACGAATTGTCATGACAGCTACCTAGAAGATACAGTTCTAGGTTTGCTTTTGCTATGCATTACATTACTTTAAATTGATGTGTCGGCTGACCGCCTCGTGCTCATACATCCTTCTTTCAGCATCCGTGACGGGCATGTTTCAATCGTACTCCTTTTTCTTCGTCTGTCATATTTTAACGTATATCAATTCCGCAGTAAGTGAAATGCACGGCATTTCATTATTCGACTTTTTAGTTGACCTTTGCATTTTGGCGCAATTAGTGCAATAACACGTCCAACTTGCAACGTTGACAGGGTAACCCTGTTCTGGACATCCTACCATCGCGGCGTTCAACTTTTCCGCTTTACCACGAAGTACACCTCATCCCGCTCTGACCATCTCCTACCACAAGTAGTGCAACCTCCACCTCGGCCTTCTCAAGCCAAAATGACGTTTCATTTCGACGTGCCATCGGTTTCCAGGAAAAACGCGTCCCGACTTTCCCTGAGCCGGTACATCGCAAATCCACGTATCGATATCAGACACTTGACGACCGAGCATCCACGCGACAAAAAGACGGAACGTCTCGCGTGGTCGCCATACGAGTGTGTTCCGAGTACGTGCGCGCGTGCGCAAGACGATCGTCATGGAGAGCACGATACAATACGACGGACCTGTGCATTCCTTCCATCCAAAAGGTTCCCGCGCGTCATTGCTGGGACGCCTTAACAGGGCTGAGTTTTCAAAGTTTTGTGGACAAGGGGTTATGAAACAACCTTGTTTTTCTAGGTTTCATGCATTCTCTCGTGTCGAATGAGGATCTTCACTTGGAGCCAGAGTTGCGAGTTTTTGTTTGATACTCCTTCAGAAGAGATGTGCGGGGATGCGAGATGTTTGGGTGGGCGAGAAAAAAAACTTAGATTGGTACTAGTTGAACCGTACAATGTTTTCTTTGGCACGAACTCTTGAAAAGTTGGAAACCCCCAAACGCCGTGATCGCCCCAAATACATTCTCAAGTCATGGCACCGTTCATCGTCCGCCTTGTGCATAGACTTCGCCGAATCTGTATCGTCACCCCACCTTGCCGAACCTTCTCCCGAAACATGATAATGCCGTGAATCTTTGCTCATGAGTTGTCAGGACACGCTCCGACTAGGCTTCCTCGTCCTTCTTTCTGTACAAGGTCTCACGGCTGTCGTGGTGGCGCGGCCCAGGAGCCTGCTCCCTGTCGTCATCCTGTCCGGGATTGGCAATCTCGTATTCCAGGATCTTGATGAACTTGTAGAAGACGACGGCAATCAGAGCACCGATAGCAGGTCCGAGCCAGTACACCCAGTGCTCGGAATCCCAAACTCCAGTGATAGCACAAGGGCCGAAGGAGCGAGCGGGGTTCAGGGAGCCACCTGTGTAATAGACGCCGACGAGCTCAGCGATGAAGAGAGCAAGACCAATGCCCACCGGAGCCATATAGGTCGCGCGATGCTTCTCCTTGGCCAGCATGAAAATGGTGAAGACAAGCTCAGCGGTGAGGATGGCTTCGATGAAGACACCGCGAGCCAGCGAGGTGCCCTCGCTGAGGGTCGTGCGCACATTGAGAGGCGTGGGGAATAGAGCGCGCACAAGCACCGAGGCCAGAAGACTGCCACAGATTTGCGCGATGAAGAGCAATGAGCCACGGACATAATCCAAGCTCTTTACCAAGACCATGGCAAGGGTGACTGCCGGGTTGAACAGACCTGGCGTCCTTGTGTTAGCGTGGTTACTTTAGGCGGCCCCCGTACCAACGATGGGTAAGGCGTGCTGGGGCATGATGTAACAACTCACCTCCCGAGATGCGGAAAAAGATCCAGACGTTGACCATGAGCGAGAAGCCGAAAGATACAGCCGTGTACATCAAGACGAGAGGACTGAAGCCGTTCGTAGCGTTGGTGGTGGTCGTCTCGGTGGCTCCGACATTGGCAACCTGGGTCCCGGCAAAGGCAAAGAACAAGAACATGGTCGTGCCAACGAATTCACCAATCATGGCGACAAAGTCTGGTAGCCGTCAGCATGGTGTATTGTACATGTTTTGGATACAGACTTACGATTCTTGGCAGTCGAGTTCATCCACCAGGTGAGAGGCAGTCTGAGAATCTCCTCAACAGGAGTGGAGCGACCATTGCCGTACAACGAACCACTCCTTGGACCTCTGGCGCCCTCACTTTCGATGTCCGAAAGGTTGTCGAAGCGGTATGAACGCTTCTTCGTGTCGTATCGAAGGCTGCGGAATGTGTCGGATGGACGACGGTTGAGAGGAGAATGTCCCTCGTTTGCGGGGATCGTTTGAATGTTCGTAGGGATAGGGTCGATTGATGCTTGTCTGTGGGTCCTTGGTGTGGGCTCAAGAGCCTGTGTCTCTTCGTTCTCCAGAGACATTTGCTGCTGGTTGAGGCTTTCGTACTCGTGGTAGGAGTGGCGGTTCTCGTTCCTTCGGAGATCAAAGCTCTCCGTGGTGTAGCTTCGAGGGAGTGGACCCCAGTAGGTACCAGATTGGCTGACGGAACGTCTTTCGGGTTGGATTGTGTGAGATGTGCCAGGCCGGGGGACCATTGCTGTCGAAGGGCTGTCGGCTGCTGTGCCTGGACGAGAGCCAGGGATTGCGGGAGGGGGCGATGTGAATCTGGCAGGACCTGCAGTCTCTTGTGAAGCAGATGAATGCAACAGAGGAGCCGTCATCCCATGACCCGGTGTCTCATAACCGAGTTGTCTGCTTGACTTTTGCGAGGAAGGAGTTGTTGGGGTCTGATATTGGGACATTGTACGTATGTTCTTCTTGTGCTTCCACAGAGAGATGGGAGTGAAGAGAAGACTGACTGTACACTCACGAGACCAAAGTCCGATGATTTTCAAGGAGCCTTTGCTGGCCTTATAAGTATGGGATAAGCCTCTGGACCAAAGCTTGGCGAGGATGTCTTTCTGGGACGGGAAAAGGTGAAACACGAGTGCCTCGAACAGATCCGAGGAGTTCGTAAAAGCTCAATGATTGGTAGAAGTGGAGAAGGCAAAATGCTGATGGAACCGAACTGTCTGGATGAGACTCTCGTGCAGACTATATGCATCCCAGACACACCCATAGCAAACTCTGTGTTGTTGATCCCTCTCACAATGGATTAGAGTGTTGCTAGGAGAACATTCTTGACAGGGTGTGCTCGAGACACGGGATGGTAGGAGATGCGCTGCTGAGGGAACCATTGAGGGGAATGTGGCCATACGCATGACCAGCCCCAGCAACCGCCTTCCCAGAATGATGCCCTATGCAGCAGACGCACGTTGGACGGAGGTAACAGAGCCGAACCATGTTCTTCGCATATGCCCGAGTCAGTTGGACAGGCTTCCCACCATGGGGCACCGGAGTGTTTCTGTTACTGTCGAATCATATTCGTATGTTAGGATGTTGAATAATGCAGCAAGTCTCGGCAATGGCGCCAGCACTTTACGGAAACTGGACCGAAGACGCAACAAGAGACCATATCCAAGACCCTCGGCCGAGCGAGGGTCTCCATCGATAGAGTTGTCCTTTGCAGATGTGCCGAGGATCCAGACGAAACGAGAGAGGGTCCACGAGAACGACGATAGCGAGATTGGCGATTACCAACCTTTACTCGTGCATGACATATGCCGAGCAGATGTCAGAGTCCCGGGTACCTGGCTCAGTGTGTGGTGCAATCTGTGTCGCCGGGAGACGACCAGTCGATCCGCAGCGCCTGCGCCTCTGTGAGAACGTGCTTGCAGAAAGCAGAAGTGTAGTCAAGATGATAGAGGACGTGCGGGGCTGCCTGACGACGCAAACCTTCAAATCATTCTGCACGAGGCTGTTCGAGTTGGGCTTTCAGGCCACCATCATCTGAAGCCTGACTCGATCGGGCTACACTGGTGCATCGCTTGACGGGCTTGACGGGAAATAGCCAACGGCTGAACGTTACGATTGATTCATTGTCAGCCGAGTCATTGAGAATAGAATAGAATGACAGCCATCATCTGTCAATCAGCACGCGAGAGTGTCTGCCAAAAGCATGTTGGGGTCGAAGGAAGGCAAGTTCGGTTTCAGAGCCGGTCGTTGCCGGCCGAAGCCCCAGCCACGGTCCGCGACTTCTTGAGATCTTCGTACATCACGAGAGGCATATGCACAGGCAGCACAGCCAACTCAGCCTACGGAGTCTTCACAAGCTGACGACTCGATGCAAAGTTCAACATGTAAACAAGTTCAAAAGAAAGGATCGACATCCATTCTGTACAAAAAAGGGGTATCCATCGTCACGCCAGAAACCAGAAAAAAAAAAGAAAAAAAGAAAAAACCCCCCTCCAATCATGTTCAGCCAGTGTTCTGATGCCTCGGCCCCTTCCGTCCACCGAGGTCATCATTCTACGATCTGCTCTATCCAGAAGATCGCATGAAGCTGCCGTCGACATGTGGATATTGTGACTTCACCGGTTGAGGTGAAATCTGCTTGAGACCAAAGCGTCCTAATCAACGCCCCGTCCACTCACGCGCAATGGCGTTCGGACACCGTCACTCTCAGGCCCTATGAACATAATCCTACACATATCAAAAAAGGAAAAAGCAAAGAACGACAAACAAGGAATGCGTATGAACGGTCCATGTTCAAGGCATATCCAGATAGGTGGCCTTTCGTTGCCAGAACTTTGGACCCTTCTTCTTTTCACCCTTTTCACCCTTTCCACGCGCACCAACGCTGGGCGCTGGAGCTGGCTCTGGTGTGCGTCTCATTGGTGGTTCGGGTGGACCAGAAGACATCAAGAAATCGGCAAGATCACTTGTACCAGATGAATGAAATGGGTCTAGACGAGCATTTCTCACGACACCAGCCGAGCGTACCTCGAGTTTCGGTTTGTTGCTGCGAGGAATATAGCCATTCGAGGAGATTTGAGAAGTGATATGAGCTGGGCGAACAGCTGTGGTGGATGTTGCAGAGCGCACGCTCGCAACGCTAGGCGCGTATCCTGGATGAGGCGATTCCGAGAATGCGCCTTGCGACAAATTGGGAATCTTTCCGTTACCCGTTGACGGAGAGGGACGGCCGGCAGAAGAATGCAGACTGGTGATTGAGTTTGTGCGGACCCTCTCCGCTCCTGCAGAAGTGGACGAAGGATTGCCCGCAGCCGATGGAGGCTTCGAACTTGCGCCAAGAGGCTCTTCGATGCGGTCACCAGGCAAAGCGCCAAGCACATCCTCATCATCATCAGAGTCATCAGGAATAGCGTAAGGGTCTTTAATGCGGGTGCGCTTGCGTCCGTCATCTGAAACGGCAGGCCGCGCGTTGGGGACAGTTAGGGACGCCGATGGGTTGGGTGAATGAGTCAATGGAGACATGGGCAGCTGAGGTGTGCTGTAGCTAGCGTTCGCTGAACCGTTAGGCAAGAGGCCAGTCCTCGAGTTCGATGTTGAAGACGTCAGAGGTCTGTTGGAGGTAGATAGCCTGGGCATTTCGGAGGCACCAGTGATGGTAGTTCTGAGATCTCCGCCATCCATATCATCCCAGTCGGCAAACGGTGCGATGTGACTTGGTACACGGGCCTTGCCGCCTGCACCAGGAGGACCACTTCGAATGAAATCTATCAAATCGTTGTTGCTGTCTGATGTGCCAGTCGCTTCTCTAGCCAGCAAGCTGGGGCGATTAGCCGAGCGTTTTGGTGGAGGGCCCAGAGGACTTCTGGGGATGTATTTGCCGCCGGAGCTGCCTGGAGGCTTGGGCATAGGAGGCGCATTGTCCGCTGCGCCAGCTTGAGCCGGAGCTGTGGCGCGCAGTGAGGAAATACTGCGGCTGGCAGCAAGCCCAGGTACTACAGGATTAGGCTCTTTGTCAGGACCAGTCGAGCGGATAAAGTCGGCAAAATCCCTAGTTGACTCGGTCTGCATGACTGGTTCACGAGCAACATAGCCAGAAGGTAGAGCGCTTGTGTTCTGCGGCGAGGGCCGACTGATTGACGTCTTCCGCTTGGACTCTGGGGCAGGCGAAGGATCCTTTTTGTCTTTGGAACCACCGATGGACCAAGTCGTGCTACGCATGGACCGTACCGATTGGGCATCGGTGTCCTTCTTGAAATTCTCCTTCGAGCCAGAGCGGAACAAAGTTTGCTTCTGCATTCTCACATGAGGACTGAAAGGCCGATCAGGCACATCTCTAACAGCATCCGGTGTCAACGTGTACTTGACCGTTTCTTCGCTCTGCAGGAGAAGATCGAACTCTTGCTCAGATGTCAGAGACGATGTGGGTAACCTTCTCCTCTCATCCAAGCTGTCTCGGTTTGACGATGATGAGATCTGGCGCAGGCTTCCCCTCTTTCCAGGGCTGCTGGATTCCGAGTCAGTCAGCTTGGATGTCCTACGAGATCTCATAAAGTCGGCTGAGACACGCTGTTCGTGTATGGGAGTACGCTTGGCAGATGCATCAGACCCAGATCGAGAAAGGCCAAGGCCTGGGAACTGTCTTGCTAAAGGACTGGGCAAACTGGCTCTCTCATGGACTGGAGAGCTTACGGCAGTTCCGATAGCTGATTCTTCGTCGCTTTCACTGTCACTGGAAATCTCATCGTAGGGCTCTACAGATGTATGAGCGGGGAGTTCGAAGCTCTGAGGCCTGTCCTCCTCTGATGTGGGAGTAACTTCTGAAGGTGGAGTGCCACCCAGGTTTCTGCTGGCTAGAAACTCCTCAGGGCTGAAAGGGCGATCCAAGTCTGCAGAAAGTTCCACGCCTTCTCTAGAAAGATTGAAGGCTTGAGTGTACCTGCTCGATGAGGGACCGTAGATAGCCAATCTCTTAGGCCGCTGCACGGCCCTCAGAGAAGGAACACGGTCATCAAGACTGGCGGGTTGGGACGAGGTTGAAGCCTTCTCAGTGTGAGCACTGTCCCTTGATGCCGGCCGTTCGTGATCGAGTATTTGAGCATTTGACACGTCCTCGCCAGATTGTTGCGTGACATGAGGGGCAGAAGAGTTGGCGACTTCCTTGGCGGGAGCGGTGCCAGGCCAAGCTCCAGGAGCATCGACGAACGGTGTTGCAATTGGCGTCGGAACGGAGAAATGTCGAGACTTGTCGGTGCTGTTCACTGATCTTGATTGACGGCTAGCACCAAACCCGGCGCTCTGGGGACGATCAGAACGAGCGCTGGATGATGGACGATCATTTCCTTGAAGCTCGAATGGCTGACGACCATTTCCAGGAAGTTCCACAAGATCGGACACTCCAATCTCGTCTACATCTCGCTGCTTGGTGGGCAAGGGGATGTTGGCGGCTAGTACATGCTCAGGGTAGTGATTCTCTGGGCGATCAGGAATGCGATCCCACAAGCTACCTCTACGAGTGACTACGGGGCTGCTTGTCGCCGAACAGCTCTGCTGAGAGGTGCGCTGCAGGGAACGGAGAGACTTGCGCCAGGCACGCCATTGGCGGTCCAGGGGAGAGTTGAGAGCGGCCTTCTCCACGTCGGTGTCCTGAACAAGGATATATGTAACTTCGTTGGTGTCTGCAGGGGCCGCAGAGGTACTGCCCCTGCGCTGTGTGCGCGCGATGGCCAGCTGCGCTGCCGATGAGAGCAGCATATCGCCCAAGTAATCGAGCACACCGGCAAGGAAGATTTCGGAAGCAAGGCTGATGACGCCGGCAGTCTGTGAGTAAGTGGTGCTCAGAGACTCTTCGCGCACATAACGCTCGTCATCGTCGATGTCGAACTCGCTCTTTTCCGTACGCATCATGACCCGAAGCCGCGATCTCTTCCATGTGAACTCGAGGTCCCATCCGGCGCTATTCTGACTGGCGGGGCGCGGCTCGTCTTCGGATTCGCCGTCTGCCTGCAGAGCGAGAAGGTCCTCGAGATTATCCTGGGCACTGGCGATTGCGTCTTTGGCCAGATTCTTTCTCAGCACTTCGGCGACAGCGGGCTTCAAGGCGACAAGGCTGGTGGTTCTTGCGACATTGATGAACTCGTAGAGCTGGCGGTCCAGAAAGGCGTTGACCAGAGCGACTGCACTCTCTGCCACGGCAGCTCTGCTGGAGCGGCGCCACGCGGTGTCGTCGTTGGAGCGGGCGTCGGCGACGTCGGTAGCGAGCTGAGAGGCGCTCGACAGGGAAATGTATTCGGGCGCAGGCTTGACTTGAGCGACAAAGGGCGGGGTGTTGTTGAAGGTTGCAGCCGAGGCCAGCGACGCACTGTCACTGGCGACTGAGTGGCTGTACGACATGGCAGGCGACGCTGCCGCTGCCGCTGCCGCTGCAGGTGTAGCAGACGCTGTGGGCGGGAGAGCCGTCATGCTGTACACCGCCCACTGAAGAAGAGATGGCGTCGGTCAGCTTCTCGTCGGCGTGGAGCGAGCAGGCGCACTGGAAGAGAGTGTAGCGAAGGAACGTGGACCCCGGATCTGGCGCCTCTGCATTTGCCGCGGCCGGCCGAAAGCGATGTGCGACAGGGTTGTTTGTCGTCGACGGGCGCGGCGATGGTCGGGTCGACAGCATGTACGTGTACGTGGACTGGCGGACGCAGAAGACGAGCTGGCGAGCAATGCCCGTCTATCTATCCACGCCATCTCCGGCATGAGCACCGTTGGGGTTTCCAATTCCAATACCCTTCGACCAGCTAGTACATTGGTACAAGCCTAACCGTCCCCCAAAAGTGGATGCTGCACGGCCTCACGGCCAGTTGAACCTCGAATCGAAAAGAGTGCTTGGCGCGAGTTAATTAAGTCCCGGACGAGTGCGATCGTGCAGCTGCAATCTATCGTGCGTGCTTGTGGCCTTTTGCTTTGCAGGTGGACAGCAAGATACTGCTTGCAGCATGTACAAGAACGAGTCTGAACCATCGCACGCGGCCTTGCTCGCCTGTTTGCGACAATTTTCCTTCCAGAAGGTGGCTTCACCGTTACGATTAGGATAGCACCTTCCCAAACGCCCGCCCGTCCCACGCATCCGCCGAGCTCCATTCTTCCACCATCCACCTTTGTTTCTTGATCACACGCTTGCCGTCACCGCCAGTCTGAAATCCGAGGCCCGTCTTCTGGCGCATGTCGGTTTCATTTCAACTCGCCACCAGAGTTTGGTTCTGCCAATCAGGGCAGTCGTCAAACGGCAAACCGTTGCACATCCGTCTTGTCCACCACATGGTTTCCAGACTTGCACCGTTTTCGAAGCCCGCACGAGTCACTTGCGCTGGCATATACACGACTGCTTGACATTACCGTCCAACGCTTTATGGGCAACGGCAATCAAACTCTGTTCTGCTCGAAACCCACACCCGAATGGGCCGAGTCTGCATTCAAAACTGTTCCCCGTCAGAACCCGTCGTTTTCTGTTGTGATAGTGCCCTGGCGGTTCGCTGAGTAGAACTGTCAAGCCATTCCGTCACGAGTGGTCAAAAGGCCAGCACCGCGAGCTTCCACATTCCATTTCTAGCTTCGAGGTCAGCCCTATCGACCGTTGGCCAAATTTTCAGCTTCTCTGTCATGCACACTCAATGATATCCACCGTGACGAAAATTTGGATTTGCAAGCCAAATTTGCAGCGCCATCCTCGGTGCTATGAATAAGACCACGTGCCCGAGCACCGCCAGATCTGGAGCACGGCTGCAAAGCTACTCGGTCCCTGGAAAGTTGTTCAGAGTTCAGTCCGAGTCCCGAAACACTCCCGGCACGCTTTTCCTCGGAGTTTCTGAACAGTGCTGCAGTATGATGCTCGTCTTGTAGCCAAGGGGGTACCATGGTCAACCTGATTAGCGGAGAAATTTGCTGGGTGATTTTAGCAGAACCTCCTCTGCGATGACTCCTTACCAACAGCCATCGTGAACGTGGTTCCAGCACGAAGATACGGCGCAGCTCTTGCAGAGAGCTAGGAAGATTTTGAAAAGCTATATATTAGGTTTGGCCAGCTAATTTTTCACGTACGGCCACAGTCAGCTGAAAACTGGGCATCCCGTCCGCTCTGCCATACATAAGCAGTTGAACGGCAGATTAGTACTACGGTCGGTGACGACGTGGGAATCCCTGCTGCTGTACGTTTTGCTTTTTGTTGTGTAGATGGTCGAGTTGTCAAGGTGACACGGTGGAGAACTGGTCGAAAGGTTTTTTTGCAGCGAGGCTCGGGGTTACTGCTTGTTCTGATCGCATGCCTTCAAATTCAATCTCTCGTCAGGCTCATAGTTGATGCCTGGCTACTTAGGGTTGGGTTCTTACTTTCCGCTTGCTATGAAATGTGACATGAAAGAAGGCTGCAACGTTCCGACCTCTAGATGGGCTGAACGTCGACATGTCTCTAAGCCTCGTGCATCTTCTCAATGCTTTTATTGCTTTCATCTAAGCTCCTCTGCCACAGAGGACTGCGCGACGTATACCACCTGGAAGAGAAATCACTTGCAGGGCTGATGTTTTCAGCAAGTGACATGCCATCCAAAATGGCAACATTAGCACCTTCACCGCCAAGAATCGATTGGGCGTGTATCGAATCGCCCATGAAGATCACACCGCTCTGAGAAAGATCAATCAACTTAGAGTGGCTGACTTCTGACGTGCGCATCAACCACGACAACACTCTGTCCGTCTTGATTTTCTGCGTGTCAAAGACCTCTTTGTATGGCTGATCGAGGTCCCTCAGCGCATCCACTTCCTGATAAAATTCATCGGGTATGTCGGTGGCGCCGGACAAGGGGCGATTGGGTTTGTAGCAGGGGTCAGTGGATCCTTTGGCTGTTCTTGAAAAGACCCAGCTAATGCTGGCCTGTTCCTTCGAGATGTCGTTGAGCGAGATCTGTAAGAAAATGCCGTTCTTGGAGGATTCGATAAGGTTGGTGTTTTTCATAGCCGGGGCATACAGCTCATCCCAGACACTCCTCTTTACCCTTCTCTTTCCGTTGAAAGTCACATATGGTAGAACGTTGAGCTTGACTTCTGGAAAGAGCGAACTCCTCATGCTGGAATGCGGTCCGTCCGCGCCAACCACCCACGTCTGGTTCTCCAACTTCTGTCCGTTTTGGAAGGACAGGTTGGAGCCAGAAGATGCGGTTTCAATGTTTTCCAAACCGTTTCCCCATCGGATATCCACGCCTTGTCGGATGAGCTTCTCTAGCTTCTCGCGATGGGCACGGAAAGATGAATGCTTTGTATTGCCGGGATGGACCAATCGCTTGGGGTCGATCACGCCGGTCCCGCCAGCCGCGCTGTCGACTGCAACGCGTTGCCTGAAGGTCCGTTCATCCATTTTCAAGATCTTCGAAAGATGCTGGTATGTGGGCTCGTGTAGAGTGATTCCGTAGGCATGTCTTGGAGCAGAGGTTGCGCGTTCGTACAATACGCATGGGATCTCGCGCTCCAGAAGAGCTCGTGCATGTGTAATGCCACTGAGTCCCGCGCCGACGATACTGATATGTTGTGATGGCATCGTGGTGATTGAGGCGGAAGAGATGAAAAGACAAAGAGATGAGTACGACAGAAAGGTTTTTGGTGAAGGTGGGCAGTTAGAGTCAAAACGCTTACCGGCTTCGCGATGCATAGATAGCATTCACGATCGCCACGTCAAGATGGAGATGCAACGATCGGATGGGCCGCTTCCTTTCTCGCTAATGCTTCGAGCAAGATACATGCAGAAATAAATCTTTCGACTTGTACCTACAGTCCAGCTAATTCCTGTCCAGCTGATGTTGTGTTTGATAAAAGGTGAGATTCAAAGAGCCGAGTCATCATGCGCTGGTGAAGCATTGACTTTTGGCGGTTACGTTCCGAACCAACCTTACCTCAACGACAACCTCGATGACTGCCAGCGAAAGCCAGCCATGGGACCAAAGACACCAGATGATGGTCGGAGAGGATCAGACGATACACATACAAAGGAGCTGGTCTGAGTCACCGACCGCTCTGACAGCTTTGAGCAGAATCATTGGCGGCTGGCGCGATCGCGAACGTCAACCCTCCTAAGTCTGCTACAGCCAGCGGACTCGTCTTCGGTGCACTTGAAGGACAAGACGAAAGTGCCGAGGATGAGGACGAGGATGCTGAAAAGGTTGGACATGACCTGAAAGCTGACGGCCAGCCCAAGGATAGGAGGTCATACTCGAACTAGCATCTCGCTGAATCTGACTCGACCGGGCAAGGAAAAGAGAAAGAACAACAAGGAAACCTTGGACCAGATGCAGACCACTCTTCCCAAGTGTCGCACTCGCCAGTATCTTTCGAGAATAGCAGTACCCAGTGGGCGGAATATTCCGATATGTTGACCGCGCCAACAACCTTCAGTGTGCCACGGATGAAGAGCTTCGTCACTTCTCCGTCGTGGAGAGGATGGATAATTAGTTCCTGAACGAACATCGCAAAGCTGCTGAAGCTCACCGTGAGGTCCGTTACTATGTGCAGACCATCCTAAAGCCCGGCATTTTTATGTGTCAACTTGCCCAATAGATTGGAGACGGTGTTACAAGAACCTCTTCAGCAGTAGCAGCTTACCATGAAAACTCGTGCATTCCGGCATGCCGTTGTAGCATCTGGTCATCTTTTGAGAATGCATCTCTCACCAAAATCTGGTGGCAGACCTGCCGCCTGTATCGCGAGGGGCCGCTGCACCAAAGGGGCCGATTGAAACCAATGTAGGATACCCAGATGCTTATGTTGATGGTATACGAACAAAGACTTTGCAGATGACCCGAGAGACTCAGGACATCGCTTGCTAACGAAAAGTTAATGCAACATTTGTAGAGAAATTTTCCGTTCAGCGAACGAATGTCGGTTATAATTGCAGCCCAACGGGAGCTATCAGTTCGATCAAGAATATTTGTTCAGGATCACGTTGGAATGGCTAGAGTGGTCGATTCCTTGGGCTAGGATGGCACTGTCACCAATGTGTTGAACCGTTATCATACCTTTAATAAAACCTCGAAGGCTGTCAAGCAGCATAGTGTCCTCATTAGCAACCCTTCGTCCTAAAGGAAAAAGGAAATTAAAACACGTCGTAAGGATAGTCAGTCCTTTTGAAGCAACCGTCGACCTTGTTCATCATCATGCACGCCATGTCGCCATCCTTCCGTCACGCCTCCTTTCAATAACCCCCCTTTCATATCAGACATGAGACAAGCTTTCAATCCCACATCATGCGATGGGCCAGTTCTGGAGCAACTGCTCGCACTGAGGAGTCATCAGAAAGCCGAAGACGGCAGTCACACCGCCAACAGCGCCGGCCAGTACATTAAGTGCAACATTCTGGGTAGTCCTAGCACGCTTGGCAGGTCGTGCTGTGCTGCCGGCATTGAGCAACTGTGTCAGGCCTGTTCTGTTGCGCTTGCCGAACTTGAGTTTCAGGAATTTGCGGCCAGCAGGAGAAGGTGAGGCAGGCGCATCTTCGCGGCCATCGTCGTCGATGTCACGCTTGCGCTTCTCGCCAGGCGACGACTCGACCTTGTGGAAAATTTCAGCGGCAGTAGGCACAGGCACTTCAACCTCCTCTGGCTCAGTGTCGGCTTGCACGGCGACATGCTGTGCGAGAGCGGGATGTCCATGCTCTCTGGGGGCTGCATCCTCTGCGATGATATTGTCTCGCTGCGCAGTGTCAAGCTCCTCCTCCTTCATCTTCAGATCACTGGGGTCGGTCTCGATCGGCGAATCGACTTGTTCGGTGGTAGGTGGCTCTGCAACTTCGACGAGCGTGTGGCAGACAGGCTCAACCATCTCAACAGCAAGAGAGAGAGTTGGCTGTTCGATCTGTGTTTCAAAGGCAAGCTCAGGCTCGGGCTCCTTGTTATGCTTGTTGTCAACGTGCTGGTCCCAGTTCGATTCGGAAGGGGTTGGAGAATGGGTCCAGTCTGACGCGTCATCGCTGATGTACTGGTCATCCTCTTCCTCGACCTCATCAATGCCGTCAATGTCTTCAGGGTACTCATAGTCATCGTCATCACTCTCACAGTCGGAGTGACATTCGGAGACATGGGAGTGGACAGGAGACGAGATGCGGCCAAACTCGTTGTAGACGTCATCGCTATCGGCGTCGTCTTCAATGAACCATGGGTCGTGATAAGCGGTGTCGAAGGTCAGAATCGTGGTGTCGGCGGAAGCAGTGGCCCTGACAGGTGAGTTGGGATGAGGAGGGTTAAGTGAGACATCTTCGTCGGAAGCTGAGCTGTCGGACTCTTCCTCGGGCACACAGTATGTTGGAGTGGGACGCACGGGATTGCTGTCCAGGGGTGCGGTGTATACCGAAACCGAACGGCCGCGGAAAATGTTTCCAACCTTGACGACGACAGGTTCATAGACAACTGCAGGCACGTAAGTAGGAAGGGGGAAGAGCGGGCATGAAGACGAAAGACCTTCTGAGCGGATGACGCGGTCACCGAATTTGATCTCGTCGAGGGAAGAGATCTCACAACGCTGGTTTCTTGGGATCCTCTTTCCGTTGAGGTATACACCGTGGGTTGCGTTGACGTCTTCAAGCATGACTGGGCCCTTGTGAGAGAGGGTCAGACAGTGAACGCGAAACAGAACAAGGCAACGTACATCTGGACCATCAGGCGCAGAGAGAGCAGCATGGCGTCTGGATATGACCGGACACTCATACAGGGCGTTGTCAGCAGCAGGGCGTAGGCCTTTGGTCGAGTCCCTGGAAGCGCGGCCGATGAGACAGCTGCCCTCTGTGGGCAGTGTCAAGTTGCGCATTTCGGGACCAGTTGAGGGAAAGCCAGGTAGAGGCATAGTGCTGAACTGGACAGTCACACGAGGAACCGAGGACTGCAGTAGGGTCATGTTGGCGGGGTCGTGTCTGCCTTGAGCAGACGGACGGTGCTGTGTGGGTTGATGTAGATGGAAGAGAGAGGGGAAGTCAGTTGGAGCTGAGCAGGTTTGTTTAAGAGCACGAGCTGGAACAAGTGAGAAAGTGTTGCACCTCGCGGGTTGGAGACAGGCAGGTGCCAGGAGCGGGGACCTCGTCGACTGTCGACTGTCGACGGCGTCGATAGGCCGCAGCTGTGCTCGTGTCACATGAATCTCGGCCACTCAAAACTCTCTCGTACACCTCGGCCCTTTCACTGCTCGATATTTTTCATAGCCGCCAAGAAGTATGTTGCATTTGACTCAAAAGTGCTGCTGCCTGCCTGGCATTTGATGCCTTGTGTGACTCTGATCATGCTGTCACTGAGGTGGTTTTTCCCAAGCTCGACACCTTGATAAGTACCATGAACACATCTGCGGAATTGCCCCGACTCTGCGGTATGGAAGCCTCTAGTAATTCGAGATGCAGAAAGTGATGGCACAAAGCTCTTGGATCATCAGAAAGAGCTGACATGTGGATGGGAGCTTTGGCTCTTGGTGATGGCTTCGAATGCGCTTTCACCTTCTTTGCCTCGACAGCTCCTTGTCTTGTCTGGCTCTTGTCTGGCTCTCGTGTTGACGGGGATCAAGTGTTCATGGGCTTTGTTACCGGCCTCAGACTACCCCAGATTCCGCGCAAGCTCGGACTAAAAGAGGTGCCCCACCTCGACTCAAAACCTTGCCGGCCGTGCTTATGATTTTATCAGTGACGGGCAAAACTCGTTGAGCAACCACCACCTTCGACTGCGCTGTATGGAAACAGTGGCAGTCTGTCGTCATTATGGAGGAATCGCAGATTGACCAAGAGCTCCCTGCCAAGGAGCAGGTCATCGACCGCCCTCCCAAGCGCATTTCCGAACTCGAGTTCGGTGTCCTGTAAGCAGCAGCATCACCGTCAAATGCGCGCAAAATGACACGCCCGTACTCATGCTTGCGTGCAACAGCTCCAACCAGGACATGGTCAAGCAGTCGGTCGTCGAAGTCTCGGATCGCAACGTCTACGACCTTGGAACTGGCCCCGGCGGCAAACGCACCCTCACCCAACATGGTCCCCTCGACGCCCGCCTTGGAACCTCGTCCAAGTCTGGACAGTGCGAGCAGTGCAAGGAAGACCTGAAGAACTGCAATGGCCACTTTGGTCACGTCCGCCTTGCCCTTCCCGCCTACCACATCGGTTACTTCAAGAAGATCATGGAGATTCTGAACACCATCTGCAAGGACTGTTCGCGCATCCTGCTGGATGAAAACACCCGTCGCAAATACCTCCGCCAGATCCGCAGACCCGAGCTCGACACGTTGCGCAAGGAAGCCATCTGCAAAAAGATTGTCGACGAGGCCAAGAAGACAAAGACGTGTTTCTATTGCGGCTCCATCAACGGCACCGTCAAGAAGGTCGCAGGCCACCCCATCAAGCTCATCCACGTCAAATACCAGTCCTACCTGGCTTCCAACGCAAAGTCAAAGGTCAAGCCCGCGTCGCTTGTCGCCTTCGAAAAGTCCTTTGAAGAAGCCAAGGCTGGTGTTCCGGATCTCGAGAAGCACGCGAAGCGCGCCGCAGACGACATGAACCCTCTCCGCGCCTTGAACCTGTTCCAGCGAATCTCCACGACCGACGTCGAACTGCTGGGCATGGACCCGCGCAGAGGTCGTCCCGAAGCTTTTATCTGGCAATATCTACCAGCGCCCCCCGTCGCCATCCGTCCCTCGGTCGCCCAAGAAGCCGCAAGCACCGAAGACGACATCACCAACAAGCTCGGCGATATCATCCAGATCAACACTCTTCTGCGAGCAGGCCTTAAGTCAGGCCAGCCCGTCATGAGGATCATTGACATGTGGGAGTTTCTGCAAGTTCAGATTGCCATGTACATTGACGGTAACCTACCCGGTCTCGGTCGCGACTCTGCATATGGCAAGGCTTTGCGCGGTTTCTGCCAGCGCCTCAAGGGCAAGCAAGGTCGTTTCAGAGGCAATCTCTCCGGCAAGCGCGTCGATTTTTCGGGCCGTACCGTCATTTCTCCCGACCCCAACCTCAGTATCGAAGAAGTGGCCGTTCCCTCCAAGGTGGCCATGAACATGACCTACCCCGAACGAGTCACCAGATACAACATCAACAAGCTTCGACAATGTGTTCTGAACGGTAAGAAGAAACATCCCGGAGCCAACTTTATCATCAAGAAGCCGGAGGACGGCCAGTCCGAGGGCCGCAGAGTTGTTCTAGAGATCCTGGAAAGAATAGGAAAACTTGACAGGGAAGCCAAGAACCTGCAGATCGGCGATGTTGTCGAGCGCCACCTGGAGGATGGTGATATTGTTCTCTTCAACCGTCAGCCCTCTTTGCACAAGCTCAGTATTCTCAGTCACAAGGTCAAGGTCAGACCGTGGAGGACCTTCCGCCTGAACGAGTGTGTTTGCAATCCTTATAACGCAGATTTCGACGGAGACGAGATGAACTTGCACGTCCCACAGACCGAGGAGGCTCGTACCGAAGCCATCAATCTGATGGGTGTCAAAAACAACTTGGCTACACCAAAGAACGGCACTCCCATTATTGCAGCCATTCAAGATTTCATCACAGGAGCATATCTCTCGTCCAGCAAGGACAACTTTTTCGACCGCAAGACTTTCAACCAGATTGTCGGTTTCATGTTTCACGATGATGTGGTCATCGACCCGGAGACTGGCGAAAAGCTGTCCATCGAGATCCCTCCACCCACTGTGTGGAAGCCTCAACGTCTTTGGACCAGTAAGCAGGTCTGGAACGTCCTGATGCGGCCAAACAAGAAGCTCAACGTCTTGGTCAACCTCGAAGCCAAGTGCAAGCAGTACAAGGCCCCTCCCAAGGGTGTTGCGCCTGACATGAACGAAGACGATGCTTACTTGGTTATTCGCAACTCCGAAGTCATGTGCGGTTATATGGACAAAGCCACGGTTGGAGACGGAAAGAAGGATTCGGTCTTCTACGTTATCATGCGTGACTTTGGCCCCGACTACGCCGTGCACGCCATGAACCGTCTGGCGAGGCTTTCCGCTCGCTGGCTCACCAACCAGGGTTTCTCAATCGGTATTAGCGACGTCTACCCTAGTGATCTCCTGACTCAGAAGAAGATGAACTTGATCCAGACTGCAGAGGCAAAGTGTTATGAGCTCATTGACCTCTACAATCAAGGAAAGCTGGAGCGTGATCCTGGTTGCGACGAAGAAATGACCATGGAGAACCAGATCTCCGGTATCCTTTCCAAGGTCCGTCAAGAAGCTGGTGATGCTTGTTTCGCTGAACTCAGTCGGCGAAATGCCCCTCTTACCATGGCAAAGTGTGGTTCCAAAGGTTCCAACATCAACGTTTCGCAGATGGTCGCTGCCGTTGGTCAGCAGATTATCGGTGGTAAGCGTGTTTTGGAAGGCTTCCAAGACCGCACTCTTCCCCACTTCTCCAAAGGTAGCAGAGATGCTCCCGCCAAGGGCTTCGTTGCAAACAGCTTCTTCACCGGCCTGAATCCCACCGAATTCATTTTCCACGCCATGTCCGGTCGTGAAGGTCTGGTCGATACGGCTGTGAAGACTGCCGAAACTGGTTACATGTCACGTCGTCTTATGAAGTCTCTGGAGGATCTTTCTGCACAGTACGACAACACTGTGCGTAACTCTTCTTCTGGTATCGTCCAATTCCAGTATGGAGACGACAAACTTGATCCTGTGGATATGGAGGGTAGTGCCAAGCCCGTCCACTTCGATCGCTCATTCACTCACGCTGTCACGACTACCTGGAGCAACACTGATCGCGGTTTGCGGCCATCAGAAATCATGCAAATCACTATCAACACTCTTAACCCCGAACGTGCCAAGTTGGAGCGTGTTTCTCTTACCGGCGAGAAGCTCGGCTACAATGATCGAAGCGATCACGGCATTGACCAGAATGAGAGTGCTCGTGACTTTCTCGATACTGTCCAAAACTACATCTCCATCAAGGCCGAGAAGCTTGCTGCCATCCGTAGGAAGATCGGCATGGATCCCGGTACTGATGACGACGCAATGATTGATGCTGAAGTTGCCGACGACCTCAAACAACGTTCTATCGCGGATGGTGTGCTCAAGATTTCGACAGCCGCCATCAATGAGTTCCTCCGCCTGTGTCTGACTAAGTACGAGCGTTCAAAGGTTCAGCCTGGTCACGCCGTCGGTGCCGTCGGTGCGCAGTCTATCGGTGAACCCGGTACTCAGATGACCCTGAAGACTTTCCATTTTGCTGGTGTCGCAGGTATGAGTATCACACAGGGTGTACCCCGTATCAAGGAAATCATCAACGCCTCCAAGGTCATCAGTACACCTGTCATCACATGTACTCTTGATTCCAGGTACGAGACTGTCGCTGGTCGAGTCGTGAAAGCCATGGTCGAAAAGACCTACCTCCGCGACATTATCGCCTATATCGAAGACGTCTGGTCAGTCACCGGCTCGTATGTCAATATGCGCATCAACTGGGACACGGTCATGAAGCTGGGTCTCCGCCTGACAACGCAAGACATTACCTTTGCCATTGCAAAGAACAAGCAAGTCAAGGCTCTAGGTGTTAGCGTCAACCCGGTTGGCAAAACTCACGTCCGCGTCAATGTGCAACACGTTCCAGAACCGCGTGGCAAGAGCGCCGCTGCCAAGAACCGCAAGCCGCTGGAGATGTTTGATGTCATTCAAGATCTGAAGCGCGTGTTGCCCAACGTCGTCGTCAAGGGATACCCGGATTGTCAGCGTGCTATTGTGAAAAAGGATGACAAGCCTGACTCGACAGGACGCGAGCCGGTTTCCGTGCTGGTCGAAGGTTATGGACTCAAGGCCTGCATGACGACCGAGGGTGTAGACGGCGTCAAGACACGCTCAAACAATGTCATGGAGTGCAAGGAAGTACTTGGCATTGAAGCCGCGCGCACCACCATCATCAACGAAATCAGCAGTGTCATGGGCGGCATGGACATCGATCCCCGTCACATGCAGCTTCTTGCCGACGTCATGACATACAAGGGCGACGTGCTGGGCATCACTCGCTTCGGTCTCGCCAAGATGCGCGACAGCGTGCTCCAACTCGCCTCCTTTGAAAAGACGCCCGACCACTTGTTCAACGCCGCTGTGGGCATGAAGCGCGACCGCATCGAGGGTGTCTCCGAGTGCATCATCATGGGCCAGAGCATGAGCATCGGCACAGGCGCCATGAAGGTGGTCCGCAAACTCGGTATCACGGAACCGGAACTCGGACGCAAGAAGTCTGCTTTCGAGACTGCGTTTGCCGGTATGCCCAAGACCGTTGCCGCTGCTGCGTAAAGGAAGTCTAGAAAAGGGATGGATGGCTGGTTTGGCATGGTGTTTTCTGAAGTTTTGTTACTTTTTGAGCATTGCGATTGGCGTTGTTGTTCTCTTATGACCTCGAGTTTACTGCTACTATACCCGCAAAAGCAATAGATACGAAATTGATTTGACCCCCCCCCCCAAACTTCGTTTCAGTCTCAAGCTTTTTCTCAGATCTGTATGTCGACGTTTGTTTCACCTTGTTTGTCCCAGACCGACGAAGCTCTAGGGTGCTACTGCCTGCATATACCTATCATTCTCTGCCCCGTGATGCCCTGAAAGCGAGATCATTACAGAATCAGATCACGGTGCAGGATGTGAAGAGTTAGGCATCGCGTCTCAGAAGAGTGGTAGTGACGAAAAAGAACCAAGTGAAGGCTATGCTGGATTAGGTGAAGAAACAGTGCAAGCTGCAGCACATCTTGTTGCATGTGTCACTGAGGACTCGGATCAGAGCCATATATCTGTCACTGGTTTGATAGCCGCCTACTGAGGAAAGGTGAATGCGTTCTGAGATAGACAACCATAAGGAACCTATCCTAGAGCAATGTCACTGATCTTTTGTCTATCAAGTTGCATGATACTCATTCAATAACAGGCACAACTGAGAAGATGTTCTGTCAGGAAAGAGGGAAGGGCTCCCCGCAATCAGTCAGTGAAGCTGTGGTGACTTCTGAGTTTTGACAGGGTCTCCGCGTCTCAGCTTCACATTTGGGAAAGCACGACAAACGACTGCCAAAAAAAATCACAGATCCATTTTCAGTTTAGCTACACCGAGTAGCGAATCACTTGCGAGTGACAGAGTGGTGATTCTGGCAGAGCTTATGTAAGCAGGCACCCACACTCGCAGGCTTCAGTAGCCTTCTGTCCTCCCATTCCCACTCTCCCTCCTTCTCATCGTCTCTTGGTCAGTTGTCCCCCTCCCTTCGCTTTGATGACCTTTTGCTGACTCCTGTCTACAGCCTTTTGGCTTAGATCAAGTGTAGTATCTGTTCTTACATTTTTGACAGAATGTACGCGCCCACGGGCGCTTCTTCTTGTTGATCTTCTTTTTGGAACGCGCCGGCAGACCTCCAGGCTTGCCTGTGTCTGTCGGCACAGTGTCGCTCGTATTGCACTGCCTCGAGCTGACGCGAAGTCTACTTTTCATTGATGCTCTGGCTTTTTGAGCCGGAGGTTGAAGAAGAGTTTTGGCTGTCTGTGACATGTTTGCACCAATGGGTTTGCTGCGTTTATGATGTTATGGCGCCGTCTGACCACGTTCTACCAGACGCGTGCTATGATAGATGACTGGATTTGGAGACACGTTGAGATCATTTGCGCCGCTCACATAAGTTTCACCAATAATTAGAGATTATCTATTCGCTCGCTGCGAGGCAGATGCAAAAGACCACAAGTAGGGAACCCAACGAACACTACGCTGAATCAACAACAATAGACCATTTTACCGTCCATCCATCAGAGCAGAGAGGGTTCATCACATTCGTAATCATTAAAATCATATCATCATCCACGCCAACGTCGCAGCGCATTCGGTTGGCACCTTTTATTTCGGCATCCGCTCACCACAAACTCCCTGACCCCGCCGATGACGCCCCCGTCTCAGTCCACTCGTGTCAACCATGACTGCCCTGCCTCGAAGATATCGCACCGACTTCTGAAGCAATCACGGCCAGCCCAGAAACAACATCCGACTCAATACCTGCGCTCGCGGTGTTCTCGCACCTGCTCTTGCCCTTCCGCATGACTCCGCGTAGCACGCCGCGAGCTGCTGCCAGACGAACGAGTAGGCGCGCGTGACGTGCTGCTCGCGCTCTTCAGATACCTGCGCTCACTTCCGCCTATGGTCGCAATGGTGACTTCGACCTGTCCTGGATCACCGGTCGGCCTGATGGAGACTTGCTGGTCACCCCTGCCCGCGCTCAGTTGGATCTTGGTATCTTCGGCCACCCCAATCGGCATGATGAGCTTGACACTACCCTCGGCTGCGCGGTACCTCGACGACGACGTTTCACTCATGCCGTTTCGGCTGCGCTGGCTTCGGTGGCTACTGCTGTGGGACAGGTTACTTCGGGGTCCATGCCCATTAGGCAATTGTCTCAGTGTCTCGACCGTCATTTTCTCTTCGGGGTGCCCGCGTGCTCGATCGATGTAGTCCTTGGCAGCATCGTATGGATTCGGAGTCGCATAACCATTGTAGCGGTCAAGATGCTGATGATACACAGAGTCAGGGGCCGGATCCGAAGAAGATGTCGGCTGTGTCCAAGCAGACGCGATGGAGCCTCGCCGACCTCCCGGATGGCTTCGTGGATCCTCGTATTCTGGGTAACCAGGATTATGCTGTTGGTCCCAGCCTGGATCATACTTCTCAACTCTGCGGTCATAGCCAGCAAAGTAATCCGACGGGGGACCGTGGCGAGGTTGCTCTACCATATAACCCGATCGTGATCTACCATGGCCGCTCTGGTTGATATGCCTCACCGCTGAAGTAGTCTGTCGCCGCATTGGATGCGGTCGACTCGGCAGTTCATAAGATTGCGGACTTTCTGGAGGGGACTCCGAAGAATAGGATTCCGAGTCGCTAGGTAGCGCTTTCCTTGGTGGAAGGTTGCGGGCAGAAAAGTGCTCAACGTCATCTGGGTGACTCGCTGCCGAGATGTCGTGCATCGTGATCTTGGACGAGGTGATGTTTGTTCCTGAACTTCTCACCGGATGTCGATCTGGCTGATGGATTGCAGGTCGTGGTGCCATCTTGATCGGCGAAAGTGGTTGTCGCATACTTGGCAGAGACGGTGGCATAGATGGAGGTGCAGGAGGAGGCATGTTGGGGCGGCCTGCAGGTCTGGGATTGTATGCGCGCATATCGGGAGGCATGACAGGATGGCCACCCGGTATAACACCAACAGGTCCGTGTACTGGAACCATTCTAGGGGGGGGTGAGTGGCCTGGCATTGGCACGATTCCAGGCGGCATCATAGGACCTGGCGGTACAGTCTGGCGGATGACTGGTGGCTGGACATGAGGAGGTCGAGCGGGGTAAGTATAGGCATGCTGACCGTGCTGGACAGGTATTGGATGAGGTCTCCGGGCATGATAAGATGCACCTATGCATCTTTCGCAATTGCAATGGGATTTAGTGCGCGGCCTCTCACGATGATGCCTGCCATCTGGACTTCTTGGTCTGTCTTCTCTGGGGGCTCGCTCTGGACTTCTTGGGCGATGTGACTTACTGTCGCGGCGACTGTGGCCTGGTCGTTCAACAGCTGGAGGTTTGTTCACTTCATCTTTTGCGCCTGGCTGGGCCGCCGACTCCTTGGATTGTTGCGTCTTGTCGCGTTTTCCCTTGTCCTTACCCTGGGCTTGGTCCGACCGTCCAACATCACTAGATGGTCGCGCTTTGCTGGACGATTTATGTGCTTTGAGATCTTTGTTGGTCCTCTTGGAGGAAGAGTTTGAAGCCGGCTTGGACGCACTGGAGTCACACGTCTTTTCATCCTCAGGCTCCGTCTCGGTCTCGTAATAGGGAGCCGGGGGATTTTTATCCTCTGGCATGGTGCAATATGGACTGGTAGTATTATTGGAATGACTCACACCAACACTTCGCAGGTGAGGCGGTGGACTGATCGAATGCTGTCCCGCAAGAGCGGTCAAGCATCAGATGCGGGGCTGATAGAGTAGAGGTAAGTAGTAGAACCTCCTTTATCGCAACATGCAAAAGGCGACGTTTTTCGGAAGAGTCGCAAGGCTTGAGGAGAAGTCAGACATTGCGGCAGAGCAGAGACATGCAGAAGAAAGAGAGGTTGACATTTGCTCAGAGGAAAAGGAGATGACTGTTCGAACCAGGCAAACGCACAGCGACTTTCGCCCAAACTGCTGGCGAATGGCGTTTGCACATGCAGATTCGGCTAATGTCGTTCGCGACCGGTCAGCGAATGGAGAGCACCGGTGAGAGTGTACCGCAGAGCAAAGGCAATCTCCCGTATGCAAGTTGTTGCGGCCTGATAATGGGGTAGCTCTGTGTGATCTGGGAGCCGGGATCGTAGGGCTGCAACGATAAATGATATGGAAAAGGAAAATAGATGATGGGCATCAATGATACCGGGTCAATGCGGGATTATATATGGCCGACGGCCGCACGACATGAGGAATGTTGCCTGGTGTGCTTTGTGCTGCTGCTGCTGCCATGAGCCCAAGGGAAGTTGCCAGGGCTTCAACAACCTTGAATTGACTGCGAAGAAAACAACACATCTTGTCGACTGGCCAGGCAGAGGAAAAGGTGAAGCCTGTGGGTGTGTGACGCCGAACCCGCATTGGTCAATGCAAGCCTGGGACTGCTCGGCTTCCACCAGTGCCATCACACGTTCCGCCGTTGTCTGTTCCATTCATCTGGTTCTGAACAGAAGCAGGACGGCACATTCTCGATTGCAAAACTTTTTGTGTTTCTCGAGGTCGAGTTTGCGCTGTCATCAAGGTTGATCTTCTTGTGAGAAAACACCCCGCCAGGTCGTCCGTTTTGAGCAGTGATTTTCGTGCCCTGTCATGACATGCCCGTTCAAAGGGTTTGGGGCCGATACACTTATTCTCCGAACTTAGCACCCGGACATTCCTGTAACATTGTCGGACAACCGTCAGCATGGCCAACCTATATGTTGAGACGCGACTGCCCGTCTGCTCTTTTGAGCTCATTTGTTCGGTGCCCTCACTCTACCAAGACGCTCAATTTCCCTGGATCCCCATCGAGTCCCTGAGTCTCGCACAAACGTCAGCGCCTGCCGCTCAACAGAACAGTTCCAATCAAGCTCAGTAAAAGCATTGCACAATGCCTCACTCGGAGGAAAAAATTCGTATTGCCATCTCAGGCGGAGGCATTGGAGGCTTGTGTCTCGCTGTCGGTCTGATGGACATGCCCAACCTTGATGTGCACATCTATGAGGGCGTACCAAAATACACCGACATTGGCGCTGGACTCGCGCTGCACAAGAATGCCATTACTGCCATGGATCTCATTCACCCCGCAATCAAGAAGACGTACTTTGCCAAAGCTCTGACCATGGCTGGCGAGGAGGACGAAGAAATGGTCACACAAGTGGTCCTTGCCAGCGGACCTAACACCGGTGAAGTGGTGGCAGAATTGGGTAAAGCCAAAGGCCGCAGGACAGTGGCTCGATCAGATCTACTCGATGGTCTCTTGGACCTGCTTCCCAAGGACCGCATTACTTTCGGCAAGAAGTTGGACAGAATTCAAGAGGATGACGCGAGCGGAAAAGTCACGCTCACCTTCAAGGATGGCACCACTGCAGAGGCCGATTGTCTGCTTGGTGCGGACGGTGTTCACAGCGGTACTCGCAAGTATTTGCTAGGAGAGGATCACCCTGCGGTGCCGCCAAAGAACACTGACGGTTGGCGTGTTCATTCTCGCCAACTGCCTATGGAACTCGCAATGAAGACCGTTGACTCGAAGTGGCGACGAACTGTGCCAATCCTGTGTGGCAAGGAAGGTCATGTCAACATGATGCCTCTGCACCAAGGAAAGACTCTGAGCATCATCTGTGTGACTCGTACTGGTATCGCAAGCGATGGCAGCATTGCTCCTTTTGAGAAGGAACGATTCGCAGATTACCGCGAGGACGCAAAGGCTGCAGTCGAGGTGAGTACATTGACTATACATATGGTACGCTGGCTGACGCAGTACATAGCTAGTAGCCGAAGACCCTAGCATCACCTGGGAGCTACAACAACACGAGCCTGCACCTTACTACAACCGCCGCCGAATCGCAATGATGGGTGATGCAGCACACGCTTGTATGCCCTTTATTGGCAATGGTGCAGCTCAGGCGATTGAAGACGCCGCCGTCCTTACAGCATTGTTCAGACGAGTCGAGTCGCTATCTCAAGTGGACAAAGCACTGGTAGCCTACGACACTGTGCGGAGACCGCGCGCCCAAACTGTCGTGACTTTGGCTCGAGACTTTGGCAGACTGTACGACTTTGCTCTTGAAGGCATCGAGGATGACCCTGTCAAGATGAAGCAGTTCATGGGCAAGGCTGCAGCATTTACTAACAATGCTGACCTTGCCAAGCAGAACCAGGACGCCATTGACGCTTTTGAGGCTTCTCTGTAAAGGTCTGGCTGCATGCGCATGTCTAGCTTGGTCTGAATGCACGACATGGACGATCCGGTAGAATCCTTCGGTATTTCATAATGTCACTTGTGATGTCGCTAGGGTCAGGAGCTGGGTATCGGGAGACCGGCAAAGGCTGCCTCTCTTGTGTATCCTCATCACAATTGCATGAAAAGTACTCGAGATGTTCCGTTGACGGTGCTGAGAGACGGCGGCGTACCTAGCCAATCACCTAGATCAATGTCTCTTGTCCCTCTTGGTGGTTACACTGCTTTCGAAATGACAGGTTACTAGCACATGCTTCTCGAGGGGGGCACAATGATTACACTACCTTATCTTGACATCTTGCAGATTCTTTTTGTACACGCAAGCACGATTGAACCCAACAAGCCGAGCAAGAACCGCTCGTTCAGTCCAAAGCCCCTACTAAAAACATCATGATCCCTTCCGTCATTCCTTCGGTGTTGACATCTGATATGCCATGATATGCCCTATAACGCCGCGTCTAAAAAATGCAACACTAATCAAACCCACATCACTCCGGCCCCGCAATCGTGCCAATCAAGCCAAAATCTCGACACGCCATGGCATGATTGGCCCTAAAAAGATCTTCTTCATCGACAGTCGCCATCATCCTCACCGCTCTTTCCTAACCCCGCCCCCACCACGCCCATTTCCGTTGTTCCGCCAGCACCACCACCCTGCCTTCCTATATAGCGAACGAACTCGGCTTGGCACCAGAGACACGAGTGTGGGTTTTCTGAGATTACTGCTTGGCAGAGCGCGTCCTTTTCTTCGGAAGCGCGGCAATGACGCGACTGGCAGTTGATATAGGAAGAGGTTGACGAGTGGTGATGGCGGCGTTTTTGGCAGAGACAACACGGTCATCACTGCGTTCCTTGCCCTCTTCTCTTTCAGAAGCGAACACATCACAGCACAGCCCGTGTCGATCCTCCGGACGAGAATGCCGGGTATTTTTGACGTGGCTCGCTCTCTGTTTCTTTTTTTTTTTTTTTTCCTTGACAGCGGTTCATCCGGTTTCCAACGAAGATCCGGGAAGCTCGCAAGAAAAGAAGAGGGATTGAGCAAAACATCAACACGGCCCAGCGCCGCCCGCGGACGTGCTTTCGATATGCTACTAGACGCTTTGGGCAGTTTGTTTTTGTTTATCGTTTCTGCCCCTCCCCTTTTTCACGGCCAAACCCCGCACTTTTCACTCGGCTCTCTCACCCGTGGTCAACAGTGTCTGACTCGCGCTTCCTGAAACCAACTCTAGCCAAAGAATTAAAAAAAAAACAGTCCCGAGATGAATTGCTAGAAGAGTAGTAGAAGTTTTGTTATCACCCGTTGGCATTGCAAACAGAAATTCCATCTGTAAACAGATGTGATGCGTCGTGTGAACGACTGATACAAGAGAGCGAAGACAGGGATGTCTAGGGAAAACGGCTGCAGGGCAGAAAGTATCTAAGCTTCGAGGGACAGAGAAGGGTCTCTAACAGTGCATTGGTTTTAGACGGTGCTACAGACCGTCAAACACCGGTGCGGCGACGAGGTCGAGCCTGAGCCCTCGACTCCTCGAGGTACCGGTACAGTGACTTGGGTACATTGGAAGCAGGGTAAGCAGAGCGATCGCAGGCGAGGGTTGATAAAGCTACATTCTTGATACTCGTCACGCAAAAAGAGGTACAGGGAAAAGAAGAGATGTAAAAAAGAATAAAGACGCATTCTTTGAGAGCGCGAGCTCCCATGCGTCCTTTTGTGATTCTAAAGCTTTCTTTTGTGGTTTGTTTCTTGTTCCCGTGCATAAGATCATGATCAGTCTTTTTGCCGTGTCCCAATTTGTGCCTCCCCATCCATCCGTCATTTGTATATACTGTGAAAATCCATTCGCATGCAATTGTCCCCGTCCCCAACACCGCTCAGTCCAAGAACGCCGTGTAAACACCCAGATAGAAAACAGACAAGAAAAGAAAATGCCGAAATGGGTATAAGCAAACGAAAGTGCAAAGCCAAGACTCCGGGAATTCAACACGACACAAACTCAGTGCTGTTGAGTAGATAAAAGAAAAAAGGCGGGATCGAATAGTCATCCAGATCGTTCAGTCTTCGGTCCATGCATGTGTTGCGGGCGTCGGTCGTATTCGAGGTAGAAAAATGTAGTGATCATCGGCTGGAGCGTCGTCCTCTCTGCAGGGCATCGAGTATCTCGTCATGCTCGCTAACAGTCCAGAGGTGAGGGCTAGGGGCGATGAATGAATGAGGACGTCCAGACAGCGTCCTGAATCTCTTGTATCTCGGCCGTTGAAGTTTAGGCCGCGATGTAGAAGGCGACGGGGCAGTGACGGGTCGGTCGAGCTCGTCAAAGTGGAAATTGTTCTTGCGTCGTAGAGTGCGTCGACGGTCAGCTTCCCAGCCATCAAAGCCGTCTTCCTCCTCAATCATCTCCTTCAGCGTCGGCAACAATGTGGGCGGCGAGCTTGACGGCGAGCCAAAGCCCTCAAGGTCGTCGATGATGAGCTCAGGAAGCTGATCCTCCGACGGCGGTGTCCGAGGCGGTCTTTGGTTCTTCGGCGGCGAGGGCGATCGTCGTGACATGAAATTTCCCCATTTCTCTTCAAGTCTTGCTCGAAACTTGGTTCGTTTTTGCTCGACTTCTTGGTCGTCAAAGTCGCTGATACCGGCGTTGTAGTCGAGGCCGTCGAATGGATCGTCTTCGTCCATTACTGGAGACAGGAAGTGCGAGAAGGGGTCTTCGTCGATATCATCAGTAGCCGAAGGTGAGTTGTTCTTGCTCTTCGACATGTTGGGCGTGAGGAGTTGAAGCGACGGCCATGTTGTGCGGCGGGATTGCTTTTGTGCTACAGAGGCGGACATCAAGGTAAGGTAGGCAGCAACTGACGGTGGTGAGGCGGTGTTGATGTGGTGGGTGTGCAGTGGTAGAGGACGTAGGCAGCAAAAGAGGATTGGGCTGTGCTGAAATGACAGACGGGATGATAAAGGGCACTAGAAGAAAGCACAGAGATCAGGACTCCCGCGTCCGTATGACAGAAGATATGCAAGAGATCCGGGTTTAATATAAGGGTATATACGAGCCAGAAGTGGGAGGAGGGGCAACGGGATGCCCAGCACCCTTTTATGAATCAGTTATCAAGTGAAACGGTCATCTAAAGAAGCCTGGAAATAGGAAAACGGCTCTCCCTCACCGCTCACGCGAAGAGGATTGGCAGGCTCAGAGACCGCCTGTTAGACCAAGCGTCTAGCCGGCACATGATGGCGCCCGGACGTTGGGAATAATGGTCGATATGACACGGCCCTTTTGATGCCAGTCAAGTCAGATGTGGGTGAATTGGAGTCATGCCGTACGCGGCGACGCGCCCTCTGACTCTTGGCCTCGTGTGTCGTGTCGCATGAATGAATTATGATCATCATGTATTAGAGAAAAGGCAGAGATATTGCATGCATGCGTGAATAGGATCATGGACATGCATGAAGAATGCAGGCAGCATGAATTGACGACGTGCGGAGCGGCGGCAACAAAAGGCCAGAATAGATTGCCCGCTCTTGCAGGTTTTTTTGGCGTTGGCGTCGGCGGCCTCGAAAAAAGGACCGCCCCGGGCTGGCAGCGGACTCGATGTCAGGCAAGAGCCAAGACGGTTTCGAGATGACTGCCAAAGGAGAAACCGGTGCCTGCAGCGGCCCGCACACCATCTTCTCTGGTTGCAGAGCACCGCATGACTTGTCCGGTGAGGAAGAGACAAAATGACCAAGAGAAGCGATAGGGTGGACGCGGGTTGCCGCACGCGCAAGACGAAAGATGGTGTGCTGCTTGCTGCACGCACGAACGTTCACGCATCATTCTGCTCTGCCCTCTGCCCTCGAGATGATGCATGACGACTGGTCGCTCTCTCGAATCAGGCGAATACAGCAAATCACAGCCGCATGATCGCAGAGGCTTGCTGGGGGGCTTTCGCTTATCACGACTGTCGAATCGCAATTCGTCGGATCGGGGATAGAGTGCGCGCAAAAAAAGGATAATGATTTTCTTTGCAGCGGTGAGAAATGGGGCACGATTGGTTGCGCGCCTGCGGAGAAGGAGAGTCTGTGCGACTCCTGCAGCTCAGTCGCATGCAGGGTTCTTTTGTCCGTTTCACCCGTCTGCCCTTTCTTCAAACCCCTTGGCCTGGAAGCATGTCAAGAACATCTCGTTGCCGCGAGTACCCTCCGGACATAAACAACGTTCCTCGAAATCAGTCTTGTTATCCTATGTCTGTTGGATACGAGTCGATGATTTGAATTCTGACCAGAGATTGCATAGTCGTTGTTATCTTATCAATTACTACTCCATACATGCACACATGACTTGGACGGCAATTTCATTATTCATTATCATCCTCAATCTGAATTGGATTCTGCCATACAATCGGGATCATGGACTTTGTTGCCAACGCCCTCACCATCGATCATGATCTGCGCCTGTGCTTCACAATATGATACACCGTTGTAGCCGCGACCCCAGAAAATCATAAGACGTCTGGCTTTGACGCACGCTACGGTTGCAGCAGTGTCACAGCGAGTCCAGGCCCCCTCGGACTAGTGCAGGACTTTAAGGGCTGGAGTACTTGTAGTTGTACTGCTCTTTTGCCTCGTCACGAAGCTTCGACAGCTCCTTGTGCTTCTCCGCAAACTCTTCATCCTCCTTGAGTTTCTGCTGGTAGTTCTCGTTGGTGAGAGGGCTTGGGCCCGGGATGGCTTGGCCCTTCTTGACCGCTGGTCGGTCGTTGATCTTCTTCCACCATCTCTCAAGGTTGGGGAACTGGGCGAGGTTGACGCCAGAAAAGTATGCCAGGTTGACCCAGCTGTAGTTGGCAATGTCGGCGATCGAGTACTTGTTGCCGACAAGGTATTCGTTCTCCTTGAGCTGATTGTCCAAGATTCCAAACAGACGTTCTGTCTCACCGACATAGCGCTAAAAGAGGCGGTCAGTCAACATACATGATGCAACCTGGGGCTGCCGAAAGCTTATTCATACCTGAGTCGGGTACGGGATTCTCTCTTTGGCCAGTCTGAAGAAGTGGTTGGCTTGACCTTGCATAGGTCCCAGACCGCCGTGCTGCCAAGCGACCCATTGTTCTTGATACGACAGGTGAGGGTCCTCCTTGAAGGAGAAGCGGGCTTCGGGGTCTGCAATAACGTTATCAATATCTGTGAACCTTGACCCCCTCATGGAATTAGGCCTGCCTACCGTAGTGTCTAGTGAGATATGCGAGGATGGCTAGAGATCGAGTCAGCTCTCGGCCACTTCTGCGATCGCATTGACCAGAATTAAACCTACCAGACCCCTCTTGGATCGCAAGTCCACCCTTGTCGTGATCAACCAAGACGGGAATGCGGCCATTGGGTCCCAATTTGGTGAACCAAGGCTCCTTCTGCGTGTTCTTCATGATGTTGACGCTTTGGAAAACATAATCCTTGCCGTAAGCTTCTTTTAGCTCCTCAAGCAGGATACTGATCTTGTGCTGTCCTCGGCAGTCAGCACGGTTCCGATCCTCATCAATCCGGATTTTCACTTACGCCATTGGGTGTGCCAAAGGTAAGGAGCTCCAGTCCACTGTTGGCGATGAGGCCAGTAGGCTCCGGTGCGTCGGACATGGCTGGTTTGCTGGTGGATTTGGTGATTGCCTCTGGAATGACTCGGACAAATTGACGGTGAGTTTGTGCAAGACGGAGAACTGGACTACGAAGAAACATTTGGAGGCACAGCGAAGGATCGCACGAGATTCGCTAATATAAGTGATTGTGTTTTATGATGACGTGACAATTGCACTGAGGGGTCTGTAACCCCGCATATCTCCGGATGGAGCTCCGCTGACATAGAACATGATGAATAATCGCACCATTGATGTCAAGGATGTTTTGCTAGAACGATCTTCAAGGAAAAGGTGCGCAGAATCTGGGTGTGGTGCAAAAATCAAGAAATGAACATTGTTCGTTATAAACGTGCCAAAAGTGCTGTATCAATGCATGCTTAAACAGATGAAAAGAAACCCCAGTCTCGATCATGGACACAGCGACCTATCCTGTCGTGCTGCCCTTTCGAGTGTGTAAAAGCCAAAACCAACCGCCAGAATGCCGTGAGGGTGATGAATGCTTTTGTTTGTATGGCACCTGTAGCCAGGTGCGCATTACCGGAGAATCACTCCTTGTCCTTGTCCTTCTCCTTCTCCTTTTTCCGTCGCAGACCTGTCAATCCAGGTACGAAATCTTTCAGGCGGCGCTCTCTTTCTTCACGCTTGGCCTTTTCCTTGCGTTCCTTCTCACGCTCTCGCCTCTCTCGCTCGCGGGCAAGACTGGGTAGTGCAGTCGTGGCATCGGTCTCGCTGCTAACGACACTGCCGCTCAGACTGCCATCGCGCTCCCGCTCTCTAGATCTGCGCTCACGGTCCCGTTGTGGGAAATGAAGGTTCAAGCTTGCCGAAGTGAGATCGCGTGGGAGTGGAGCCGTGCCTTCACGCATGAATGCAGCGCCGATATTGTTGCTGTACGACCCAGATGCTGAAAGCGATGCTGTCGAGGTGCCAGGGCGCACGATTTCGAAGCTCGTCTTTTCGAAGGCTCGGCTGCTGTCTTGGCTTAGTATGCTCACAGCCGCTGTTTGAGCTCCTCCATCACGGTCGTCTTCCCATGGTGGCAGAGGGTGGCTTTCGGTATCGGCGCTGTAGCGACCAAGTCCGGCACCACCAACACTGAAACCTCGACCTCTAAGCACAGGATCAACATGCGTAGCTTGGCTAGAGACCTCGTCAAATGAACCACGGATGGATGCTTCAAGAGTATCCTCACCGCGAGACCCACTGTCGAGCAGTGATGTGCTTTGCAGTTGGTCGATGAGTTCCTCCCAGCGGAAGCTAAGGGCAGAGTTCGGACGCTCGGCGCGTTCGGCACGAGAAAGGCATTCCTTAGTCTGGCCATCTAGTTGATTACACAGATTGTGGAAGGTCAACAAGTCGCCGTCTTCTTTTCCGATTTGTGCCGCAAGATCTTCTGCTTCACTTCCACTCGAGATGCCTTGCAACCAAAGCTCGACCAGGCTTGCGATTTCGCGAGATTGATCAATGAGGTATGGCAAGCTAGGGAAGCCTTCACGACTCGTCATGGGCAGCCGTGATCGAATGGCCAGAGGCGTGGAGTAAGAAGGAGGCTTTTGTCCAATCATGCCATCGGGAGCAGAGATGGAGCAGATGTCATTGATAAAAGTCTTGAACGCTTCACGGTGGTCTGTAAGAAAGACGTTCATCGGTTCCATCCAGTGTTCTTTACTACCGAATGAAGCCATGTTGGCAAGGCCTTGGAGTGATTTTGCAATCAGTGTGAAGGTTCGTCGTGCACGTGGTTTGGGATCGTCCTTCAGGAGGCCGAAAAGCTTTGGGTTCAAGACTGCCGGGCAGAAGAAGCGTAAGAACAAGAATCCTGAAACGCTGCTGTAGCTGACGCTCCGCAAGAAATCACCGTATCTATCTTCGGCACAAGCTCTGATGTGCCTAAAGATGACCCTGAGTTCGGCAGGCGCGCCTCTGGCACTGACCTTGATCGTGTTCCACACCGACTTGGTACAGTTGATCAGTCGGTCCCAATTTTTCTTCAAGTCGTGTGGATTTGACACTCTGTTGGGGTCGACTTCGCAATCCGGATCCTTTTCGTTGATGTCCTTGATAATGGGTCCGAGGCACTCCAGAAGATACTCCTTGCCCACTCTGCGCATGTGCGAATCCAGAGATTTCGTGAGAAGAGTGTTGCCGCGGAACAGTAAGTTTGCTTCCAAAGTGGCATTCTTGTTCATGTCACGAACCATCAGCTCTCGCTCGCTTGCCGCAGTGACATTGACGTCTGTTTCGTTGTTGCTGTTCGCCACGCGTCGGCTATATCTCAGACGAGAAACGGGAGTTTCTTTGTGGACGCCGTCAATCTCTTCTTCAACCAAGGCCATAATCCATTCGGTGACCTGGCCGGACACCTGGAAGATGTTAAGAAGTAAGTCGGACAGCCGTCGGAGCTCTGTAGGAATCATCTGAGCTATTTGTAGAGTGAGCTCGTTTGAAAAGTTGTGCAAGAGATCATGCAAGGGCTTGTAATCCTTGGACATGAGTATCACGTTCTCTTCCGCACGAGCCTTGATCAAAATCTCGCCAACCTGTTCACCGTGTTGACTGATCACAGACCACCACTTCTCGACCTCTTTGCTCGCCTCTAGCTCCTCGAGATAGATCTCAACTTTACCGAGAGTCTGATCGTTCTGGACAGGCATGAATCCCGCTGAGCCACCAGTCTTGTGCGCTGGATCGAGCAGACCATATGCCTCATGCACAAGACGGAGTTCATGCTGTTCGCGGGGGCTTGAAAGATCCGGTGGACGGCGTTTGAGCAGGACAGAAGCCGAAGTCAGGACGGCAGGCAGATCCAGGTAGTCAAACTCTTCCCGCCAAAACGGTGCCATAGATTCATGTTTGATTTGTGTCTTTCCTCGAATCTCGCCGTCAAGGTGGATCTCGACATAGTACCCGTCTGAGAGCTCGACCTTGGTGTTGTTGTGGCGGTTCGATTGGTGATGATTGAATTCGGCCAGTGAGCTCAAAGGGGTATGGGGTAGTTTGGCCTCGATGATACGAATTGACAATGCACGCTCCATGCGAAACATCTCGATCTTTTCATTAGCCATCATGTTATCAAAGGCGCTCGATGAAGGAGTGTCCGGGACAATGGCGGATTCATCAGAATGCCCAGATGGTTTAGGGCCATAAAGTTGGGGGATCGTGAAAGCTCTTAGCAGAACAAACCAGACTTCGAAGAGGACCCGTGTTTCCATGGAAAGGTATATGGGTCGAATGGCGGTAGTGACGGTAGCACCAGACGTGTACTGAGGATAGATGGCTATACAGAAATCATTGTCCAAGACGGAGGGGTCCAATCGCTGAACCGCGCTGCGAGAAAGTTGAGAAAGTTGCACGACCGAGAGGAGGGTGGCGCCAGATTCGGCGTAGAGCTTCAACTCGCCGTTCTCGCGTAGAGTACAAGATACACGCCTCCACCAGTGCGATCCGTAGCTTTGGAAGCGTGAAGGTTGAGGCCTCAATGATTTTGGAGTTCCAGCATTAGTGTACGATATGTTGCTGTCCCAATAAATCATGGGACCAACTTTGATGATAGGGGCTTCTTTGAGGGTCAAAGACATCTCGGAATTACGGCGGCTGTCCGACAGAGTTATGCCTTGGACAACGGGTGATTGAGGCTTTGTCATTTTGTTGTGGATACCTCTGGGACGAATAGGTTGCCAACAAAGGAGAGCAGCGAACCATGAGTCAAAATCTTTGCGGTCCTTGAGACGAACATGCAGCTGCAAGGTCGAGTTTGGCACGGAAATGTCGAGGTAGGGCATCTGAGTGTCTTCATCCATAGCAGTGCGTACTTGGCAGCCACGTAGATCGGGTATGAGAGTGCGGTGTTGTGCAGAGCTGACCTCGGCTTCACATAGAAGACTACCAGTGTCCTCCTGGATATAACAGTATGATTGGGCCCATGAAGCTGTGGGGCCGCGGCGAAACCACAGAGTGCCAGACATGCGGCCACACAACGTCTTCATAAGATGCAGGATACGACGAGCGCTGGAATTAGGTAGGGGGCCGGATACGCTGGTCGAGTCAGAGATGGAGACGGGCGAACGGGGGCGTTTGGAGGCGGATGTTGAGGTGGATTGGGAGGGGTCAAAGGAGACGGGAGATACGAGCTGGGTGGACACGGTCTCGCTGGCCAGGTGGATTGAGCCATGGCGCAGGCGACTGCCAGGATGTAGCGCTGTGCCGGGCGAAACTTCGCGTGACCCGCTCTCATCCAAGGTCCTGGTGCGGGCACGACGGTTGGCCGAGGTGTAGGCTATGCGATTGCGGGTGTTGTCGGTCGACTCGCTTCGTCCCAGCAACAGAGAGCGAGGGCTGTCGCGGTCTCGCTTGAGGCTTGTCCGCGGCGACGAGCCCAGCACGTGTCCTTCCAAGCTCACCATCTCTTCAGCCACCGAGTCGGGTGTCACGGTGCGGATGGTGTTGTCGCTGCGGGCAGTGCGCGGCTGGGGGAAGTGCTGTTCGCTCTGGTTCTGGGACATGGCCGTCCGTTCCTGGTTCAGGTACTCGTCGTACAGACTGGGCTGTTTCCGCCGCCGACTGTCTTGCGACCATTTTTGGCGCGGCGCGGGCTCCATGGGGGTCCTCATTGTTTTTTTCTTCGAAGCGACCTCACGGGCTTCGTGATGGGTATTATGGCCCCCTCAGTTGTGCCCTTCTTCCCCACGCAATCGGCAGGAGCTTTGTGCGGCAGAGATCCGTCAGCAGCGATGGCCAATGACAGAAAGGATAGAGGTGGTGGTCGGATGGGCGAGGCGACGCGCTACAGCAGACATGGGGCCACGATGCCTGCTGTGCGGAGCGGATTCCAAGAAAATACGTGGCCGAGGGCTTGCGATGTGGACGGGTGTGGTCGGGGTTTGCTGTGCGGCAGTGTAGGCAGCAATCGGGGCAATGTGCTGGCTGTGAGAAGTTCGCTCGCAGGCTTCGGCGCGATGGGTGTCGTCGGTTGCTGTGCTGGAAGAAGAAACGGTTGTGCTGCGTCTATAGCCCACGAAGCGACGGTTCACTGCCAAACGTTGACACTGGCACACAATTCTTGACCGCTGCTTGCACGATCCCGGCACATGACCAAAGCGCTGTTTTGCAATCCAATCACTCGAGGGCCTGAAAAATGGGCTCCGCTAATAGTCCATGGATATTGCAGTGTCAGCCAGATTCCAAAGCCGCAAAGCCGCAACTCGAGAAGCCTGTGATTGGTCGGCCTGACAAGAGGTCCAGACGCTGCGACGCCGCTCTCGGTGCTCTCGGCTTCGCTTTGACAAACGCCGTTTCAAGTGCGCCAAACAACTCGTCCGCGACACTTGTTCGTGCTTGCTACAAGACCTTCTGACAAGCCTCTGTTGCCCATCTGCGGGGCCCTGTGCTGGCTGCCATGTCTTGTACAACAAGCCTGCATTGTCGTGTTTCATGTATAGTACGTCGTGCAGCTCCTCACCGTCATCACTCGCAAGTGCCATCTAATCTATTTTGACACCCAATCTCACATCATCCGACGAGACCGCAGAGGAGCAAGACGATTCGTGAGCTGTCAAGTTTTGGGAATTAAAATTCGTGATTATGCTTCAGATAATAAAAGCATCTGGCGTGTCGAACCGGCTCAGGCCAGGCCAACCTTGAATGAGAGGGGAGAAATGATAAGAGATGGGTAAACAGACCGGACCAAGAAAAACTTCCCCTTGACCAATCCGCAAACTCGCCGCCGGCTGCAAAGAGATAAGGAAACTGTCAAAGAAATGGAATCAAACGCAGGTGATATGTCGGATACGATACGGTTCTTGTCATTCGTCAATCAGATATAGATGCGGGCAGATGTCTCTGTTTCATTTGAAGGGTTGTCTGTCCAAGCCGCCGTCCTCTCCGCTTACGGCGCTGGTGGGATAGCTACCTATCTTGGTGCCGGTGAAATCTCCGCTGGCGGTTTTACGAAGAGCTTGGCGCATGGTTTCAATGGTAAGCTCACCGTGCTGTGGGTGAGGGCTGCCAATGGGGCTGCGTACGGGGCTCATGTCGAAGCCTTTGATTGAAGTGGGATTGCTGCTGAGTGGCGGAGTGGTGACTTCTTGCGAGTATTGAGAGGATAACGGTGAGCGGGCGGGCGAAGGCGAGCGAGCTAGCGGAGGGGATTGGGTGGGGGCGTGGCCGAGGGAGCTGACTGACAGCGGGGCGTGATGGAGCGAGTCTTTGGAAGACTCGGCCTGTTCCGCCTGGACAACGTCGGCAAATGAGATAAAGCTCAATCGGCGCACGTCGTCGGGGTCCAGAGCGCCATAGTTGGAGGGAGTGTCGTCGGCTTCTGTCGGATGCGAGCCGGCAGAATAGAAGCTCTCGTGTTGAGAGTCTTGGGGCGAGATGGGGAGCTGCGAATCAGAGTGGAGGGCACTGGCGGCACCTTCGGCGACCTTCTCGACGGCCGTCTGATGCGCCGAGTGAGTGACGACCTCGACATGGTCCGGATCTAGGTGGTTGTCGGTGATTGCGAGCGACGAAGCCTCGAGGACGGGCGGGATGTGGTCCTCGGTCTGGATGTGTGCGGGGATGGCAGGCGACAGCTCGCTGGGCAGAACAGAGTCTTGGACGTTGCGCTCGAAGATGTCGGACGAGGCGACTGTCGACGCGGGTTGCGGTGATGCCGCGCCGAAGGGAACGCGCGTTGGCGATGCCGCGACGAAGCGATTGGGCGGAGAGGGCGACGATGTGAGAGGATTCATGTTTGCTGGTGTCGGTGCGGGCGAATGCGTTGGGAGCGTGTCGCGGAGCTTGTCCTTTTTCTTTCCGATGCCAAACAATCGTCGCTTGGTTGCTTTGGTCGAGGCAGAGGCAGAGGCAGAGGCAGAGGCAGAGGCAGAGGCAGAGGCAGAGGAAGAGACAGAGGCAGAGGCAGAGGCAGAGGCAGAGGATGCGGAGGGCACGATGGGTGCCGTATCTGACTGTGAGCTGAAGGTAGAGTTTGGTGGAGGAGAGTGCGAGTCACGCGTAGACATGTTTGATGGATTTCACTGCTGCGCCCAATGCCCCTGGCACCTGGCACGTAATAATAAACCTTGATTTTTTTGGCTTGCGGCTTGAATGGCTTGGAAGGAAGAAAAGCGCGTGCACCGAACCAGCTCCTCCAGAACCCCAGCCTTGTTGACAGCAGCGATACGACGACTACGACGACGACGACGACACACAAGCCTGCAATCGTCATATGCTGCGGTGCCACATGCTTTGAAACCCGCCGGCCGGCTTCAGGGTCTGCCGAGTGCCTCTCTCAATTTTGCTTTTTTCCCGCCCACTTTCCCGGCTTTTGTTTTTGTTCGACAACTCTGCGAACACGTGTGCAGGTACGATTTGATAGTCACTGAACCGCCTCTTTGAAACGCCGGTACCCTTTCGTCCTGCCAGTGCGCCTTGGTCGTCCGTCTTGCGCAGTCGTACGCAGTAGCATTCATCATTTGTCGTCGGCAGCGTTGGATCCACCTCCCGCATGCCCCATTCGTCCACGAAACAGCTGTTGCTCTCGGCCGCCGTTCAAACTCTACTGTCGCAATCGCTGCACGTGGTACTGCTCATACAGCCCGAGATTTGGCCTTTCGCAAGCCCATCCTTCTACGGACTCGGCATCACGCTCCTGTCTTGGCTTTACCCATGTCTTGCCCCGATTATCATGCGGCTGTTTCGAATCAAGAGTATTGCATGATACGGGTCCACGACATCTGGAAGCCTCTGAAGTTTTGACTGGTCGTCCTTCTCCAAGTCACTCACCCGTCGAGATTCGCGAGATCTGAAGCACGATTATTGATAGTATCTGACATTGGCATCTGGCGCCGCTATGTTCATCGAAGCATTCTGGAAGGCCTTGTTGCAGACAAAAAGGTCATACGCATGGCCCGATGTTTTGCAAGACGCAATGTCTCTTGCAGGCACGTGTTTCAGTCAATCGCTCACAGGTTTCGTCCTGGCACAGATTTGGCTTCAATCTCTGGAACATAGCAGTATTACTGAGGTCGTACCTCTCCGCAAGGTCGCATGCCAGTTGCAAAGGCAAACCTCAATTCTCGTTGAACCTCGGATCAAGAAGCAAAATGTCGAAATCTTCCGATCAACCTTACTGTCTCCCTGTGCTTGAGCTTGACCCATGATACCATCATATGTCATTGATTTTCAATTTCATCGATGTACTTGTATGAGGTACTGATATGCAAACTCAAGTAGAAATTGCGTGCTGCTGACTCGCCTTGCGTTATCTGTCTTGGTACAAGGCCCTGCTCCGTTGGATCTGTCGAGCGGTTCATGGTGCTATCAACACACCTACAACTTACTTGGATTCCTGATCGAACACAGATGTTATGAGAACACTTGCTTTGCTCTAATGAAGTATCAAAATATTTTGTCCGAATCGGTTCGGCGACAAAATGACCGTGATGAAAGTCCAAAAATGTAGTCGAGAGGGTAGCCCTGACCAGATACCCGGCCAATTTTCTTTTTCTTTTTTCTTTTTGATCAACCAGAAGCAATCAAAGTACAAACTTTGATTACAGGAGCTGCCTCCCTTTGCACCCCTCGAGAAGCTCAATGGTTCTTGAGCAGGATCTGAACTTTTGAAACCGCATCTCGCTGATTCGGCGGTGTGATCCCCACGGCATTGCTCGGACTGTCATTGATGCTGTTGAAGGTGAGGTCGCAATCTTGCAGCTTCACACACAAGAGATGTCTTTGATGAGCACTTTTGTCACTGATGGAAAGTACTAATCTAGAAATATTGCTTCAATGAAATTCCCTTTTTCGAAAATATGCTTTTCTCCATGCATCGAGTCATTAATCTTCCCCATCATAAAGTTTCACCCTGTGTTGCTCGGTATCCATGTTTGACCCCTTCTCCGCGTTCTTTCGACCTCGAGGTCCCGCTCGAAGTGTTTGTTCTCCATCACAGCTGCTATAAGACCCCCTTCCTCATCCCACTTTCGTGACTTCCCTCGGCCATCAAAGCCTCTCACTCCCCAACATCATCCGCAGCACTGGCCCCAGCAGAAGCATCCATCATGAGCGCCTCAAATGCAATCGCCGAGACACGCACACAAGCACCACACTTGGCCATCACGAACCCCATGCCCTTGCATCCAGCACAAGGCACTTTGCTACACCACGCCGTCAGCGCTTGAGCTTCCACAAACCCACTCACGCGTGACTCCAACGAACGGCTCTGGGTGCCTTGGAGAAGGAGATTGGGAAACAGAGGACATGACTCACCCTCTGGGGATGTGGCCAGCGCATAATTTGCACGTGCTGATGCTGATGCCGCCGATGCAGGAATGGCGTGGATCTGTGGCGTGAGGGCGCTTCGGAGTGGAGGATCTGGGGTCGCTGGGGCTGATTTCGGGACTTGGGGGTTGGAGGTCGCTGAGGACGAAGAGCAGGTTGGGGTTTGTGGTCATTGTGGACGGTATTGGTTTGTTTGCTTTGGGGGTGGCGTGCAGTAGATGCGTGGTAGTAGATGATGATGATAGATGGGACGAGGAGGTTTATATAGCATCGAGGGTCTGATGAAGATGGTGTAATGGAGGGAGGCTGAAGTCAGGAGGTAGGCTCGTGACTTTTGTGCTTGAGGATGTCGGAAAGTAGGAATTATACACGTGGGAGATCACACGCACAGAAGGCTCGTCCTGCATGTGCTGGCACGTCTCGGAGTGACTAGATGATTGAATAGTGGTATATCGACGTGACAAAGGGAAAAAAGGAGAAGAAAAAAGAAAAGCCAAGGAGAAGAAAGGCACAAAAAGGGATATCAAAAGAACAGAGGTCGACCTCTTAGAAAGAAAAGAAAATGCAAAAGTAAAGATGGCAACCCAACAGCCTTGATTGAGGGAAAAGCAGGTTCTTCAACTCGTTTTCCTGCCCGCGGTCAGGGCATTTCGATTGGCGGAGATGCGGGAGATGGAGGAAGCGCCTTGATCTGCTGGACAGCGTTCATGTCGATTTTCTTCTCAGTTGCTGGAAGCTCTGCAATGCTCTGAAGTCCTTGGTCCTCGCGTATCGCAGTCGCCGGTGTTGTGCTGTCAGCATAGCTGCTCCTGACACTCATACTGCTAAGACTTCTATCATGCATGAGCGACGTACGCGGAGACGCAACTCTGAGACTGCTGACTCCTGTGAGGATCGAAGAGCGAGCGTAGCTATCCCTGACCTTCTTGTCATCTGCGAGATCTGCTTTGACGACCAAACGATCAACCAAAACTCCGTGGGCCTTGTTGAGCGTTCTCTTGACAAAGTTAGTCAGAAAGATGTTGCAGCTCATGTCAACATCTTCGCGCAGGTAGAGTCCCTCGCGCGGTACACCGAGATTGCTGAGTCCCAACTCGATGATTTCACGCTCCTCGCCGGGCTCGTTTCCCCCGATGGTCCATTTCTCCTTGATATCAAGGCCGGCTGGAGCATAGACATGCGTTTGGAGGCCGCGAGGTAGATCGTGAAAACAGGCCTTGTAATTGACTTGGCCTTTGATGCCCGGTAGGTAAGTGATTCGGTCGGTGAGCTGATACCAGGTGCAATGAAATTCGTCAGGAGGGGCGTTGGGTGGTGGTTTGCATTGTTCGTGATGAATAACAAGTGGATTCAATTCGATCATCTCGGCATGTGCGTGGAGCATCCTTACAGCCGTCTCCCTGGTGACTGTGGGTGGTAGTGGTGTTACCACGGTGTATATGCTTCGTTTCCAGACCATGTTCAGCAAGGAGGAAAACTGAAATCCAGTCAACTTTCACAAATCAAGAGACTGCATGAATGAGTACTATAGCAGTGAAAACCCACTGCTGGAGAATCGCGATCGAGCATCGCAGGCTCTCAACGGGCCGTTTCTGATCGTGTACAGCCCTCTGCACCCGAGAGACAGGTGATGTCAAGAGTAGGTGAAGGAGAATGCGAACTTACTAGAGACGGGGTTCGAAGTCGCCGAGACGATGCCCAGTTGCTGTTCTCACTTTCACCTCGACAAGACTCAAAAGGATTTTGGAAGTTGGGAGGACGCCTAAAGAAACAAACGCGACTCGAACGTTACAGAAATGGGCTTACGTGTGGCTGTCTGCGTATGCGAGGGTACCTACTGTGCTTATATACCTTTTGTCGAATCCGGCGCACAACGCTCGATCTGCAACTGTCATGCGCGTAACTACAGTCAGATTCCTTGGTTTCCCATTTGCCATGTCTCACCTTCTGTTCTGGGATGTCCTTGTCAAGCAACGACGCGAAGAAAACTCCGTGGACGTCCGAGCTTGACCTCGCGCACAACCAATCGGTAGAAAGCCGCGAAGCTTGGCTTTCACTTTGCTTCGTCCAAGGACGTCACCGTGAAGATCCCTAGAGTTCTCCGTGAGTTCCTCAAGCTCTGCGTTTTCTTCATCTTCGCGCGAGCAGTCAGAGTCTCGTCAGTTATTAACTGCCTGCACCCATCTTTAGCCAAGCAGCCGGGTCTCGTCTAACGAACAAACCCATCGTCTGCACCTCAACTCACAAGCGGGACGATCAACCGAACCGCAATTTGGAAGCCTCCAACCTCCATCTTATCAACTAACACGATGGTTTGGGACCAGCTTGAACCCACTCCTTCCCATCTTTCATACCTCCTTCTTTCCGCATTCTTGATCATCTACACTCTCTTCGCTAGCTTTATCAGAAATCGCCTTCACCTGTCAGAGCCACCCTTAGCCTTATTGGTTGGCATCCTCCTTGGCCCGAGAGTGCTTGGCTGGCTGACACCAAACGTCTGCGGCGAGCAAGGATGTTCTGAGAAGGGGGTCAAGGGATGGGGTTGGGGGGACGATATCACCCAAGAGGTTTCTCGGGTCATCCTGGGAATCCAAGTCTTCACCATCGGTGTTGGTCTGCCAAAGTACTACGCCTCCAGACACTGGAAAGGTGTGGGCGTGATGTTGAGTGAGTCATAAAATCTATTCAACTACGGATCCTGAAACCGACTTGGAAGCAACGATATCAGGAATACTGAACATGACCCGCACGACCTCGTAACGTCTGCTACAAACAACTGACTGTGGACCATAGCAATCGTGATGACTTTCTCCTGGTTCATCGGCGCCCTCTTTGCTGCCTTGATGTTCAAAGCAGACATTTCGACCGCCTTGGTTATCGCAGCTTGCCTCACACCAACTGACCCGGTACTGGCATCTTCAATTCTTTCCAACAGTCAATTCAGCTCTAGGGTCCCGAAACGCATCAAGGACATGCTCTCCGCTGAATCTGGTTGTAACGATGGCATTTCCTATCCGTGAGTTGGCCTGTCATCTACGGTGAGCTATCACTGACTTGTTTCAGATTCCTGTATATCGGGCTCTTTGCACTCATTCACGGAAGCCCAGGAGAAGCTATCAAGAGCTACTTTCTCATCACAATCCTCTGGCAATGCGCTCTAGGAATCGTCGTGGGTCTCGTCATTGGCACAATCTTCAACCGAGCACTGCGCTTCTCTGATGCTCACAACTATATTGATCCCGCTGGCTTGCTTGTTTTCTATCTGCTTCTCGCTCTCTTCAGCGTCGGGGTTGGCAGCATACTGGGAACGGATGACTTCCTTGTTGCCTTTGGCGCTGGATATGGCTTCGCTCGTGACGGCTGGTTCAGCAAGAAGATCAAAGACGCCCACTTGCCCGATGTGATAGATCTGCTGCTCAACTCGACCATGTTCATCTATCTCGGCACCATCATCCCCTGGGAAGCCTTTGTGCCCCGCGACATTACACCTTTTATCACTCCGTGGAGATTGATCGGGTTTGCCGTTCTGGTCTTGCTATTCCGCCGCATTCCCATTGTCTTGGCAAGCTACAAGATCAATCCGGATATTCGCACCTTCCGCGAAGCATTGTTCTGTGGACATTTTGGCCCCATGGGTCTCGGCGGTGTTTTCTTAGCTATCGAGGCTCGTGCGACACTCGAAACGGGAACCAGCGAGCCAACGCCGCATCCGCCGACCTTTGAACCGCCATATACGAACCGCGAGAAAGCGGTAGAGATGCTCTGGCCGGTTGTTTGTTTTGTGGTCATGTGCAGCACATTTGTTCACGGTCTCAGCGTGCTCGCGTTGAGCATTGGCAGCCACTTCCGCAGAAAAGAAGGCGAGAGAGCGCCGCTCTTGGCTGGTGAAACGGAGCCGCTGCATGGCATGGCGCACGAGCATCCTGAAGAGCTGGAGGATTCGGAAGAGGAGTAGGAATGCATGAGGGACGGGGACGACAACAAGGGCCCAATAGACGGAGGGGTGTAGGAGGCCCCAGCGGATGAAGAGGAAACCGGGCCTCTGTTGCAATGATTGTGTCTCTCAGTTTCGTGGCCGAAGTGACGATTCCAAAGAGAGATTGCAGCCTCAGCTGAAAAGTCATGTTCAATTTATCGAGCGATTATTTACAAAAAGATGAGTTTCTGAGCAGTCACAACCAGATGGATGCGGCTGAAAGTGAAAGGTTGGCTTGGCGCATGTGAAGCGTGGACGTGGACGTGGACGTGGACGTCAGTCGCTATCAACCACTTGTTGCAGCCAAACTTCGACAAACACGACAAGACAGGATGCCTTTGGCTCAGAGCTCTCAGGACTACCTGCCCTGTTCGTACACTCAAAGATGCTCTTCTGACTGTATGCGCTGACGGGGCGACAGACATTGACGCAGCGCCGTCAGAGAGCGACATCTTGTCAGCACGCGCTCTCATCAATGCTTCACTGCCCGACGAGCACAAGACGACCCCCCACCCTTCGCTGCCAGAACGCGCCCCCATCAAGTTCAGCGAGCTAGTCGAGGCCGAGCACGAGCGGCTTTCGTCCGGCGCAGAAAAGCCGGCCGCCATCGATCTGTCGCGCTACGAGGCCCAGGATGCGCCCGCCACAAACGACCCGCAGGACTGGCGCAACTCTCTCCAGAAAGCCTACGCCTCTTCTGAATACCTCGATTCGCGCCTGACCAACCTGTCGCTCCTGGAGACGTACGGAAAGAACGCCTGGCTGATCTCCAACGACCAACTCGAAGCCATCCTGCGCGCCGCCGAGCGCGAGGTCCAGCAACGCAAGATTGAGCTTGAGGACCTCGACAAGGCGAGAAGAGATGGCCAACAGGCGCGCAAGGGTGAACTCGACGCCCTCGAGCAGAGCTGGAAGGTTGGCGTCGGCCGCATGATCGAGGTCGAGGTTGCCGCCGAGAAGCTCAGACTCGACATCCTGGACAGGCAAAGAGCCGGCGCCAGATGAGAGATGAGCGCCTTTGTACGACTTTGATACCCCTTGTCTCAATTGCGACTGCCAATGTGCACTCTGCACGGTGCAGCCCTCTGGTTTGGTCTGGTCTTCTGTGCCAGCCACTCGACCTTCCGGCTGCAGGAGAGACGACAAGCAACAGGACATGCTGCGCACTCAATCCAGACGGCAAAATGCCAGAGGTTACCGTCGAGAGCTGTCCTAGTTTCCCACTGTCACGGCGAGACTTTGCTCCACAAAATGCCCAAACAGAAGAGAAGAAGAAGCAGACGCAGCAAACCATGTGCCATCAACAATACCTGCTAGGAGTATCCATCCGCTTCTCAGTCCATCTTTCCTCAAAGTGCCTTTGCTCTTTCCTCCTTTCTATTGCCTCATCAAGAGCTATCAATCCTTCATCATCTCAAGCATCCGGCTTTTCTCATGGCCTTATGCTACCATTTGGCAGTCAAAATGTTCGCAAACAGAGAAGCTGGCAAAACTTACCGAGTAGATATTGCTCTTTCGCCAATTCTTGCCTCTATCGATCCAAAAAGCCTACTCCCTAGTGACGAACTCCCATTTTCTATGCGCCGCTTCACTCCAATCGCTCCATACTGTGTTTCGTCAGTTATTCCGCACTGTGTCTGCGCTTCCACAATTCTTCGTGCTTCTTTCTGGTCGCCCTTGCAACTCCTCGTATCATTGTGTCTGCAGCAACACATTGCAACCCTTCGACCAACATCCATCCCGGTCTTATACTACATCAGATCGCAATGAGCACCTCTCGCCGCATATCAGAGTTCCGCAGAAGTCTGCTGGACTACCAGAACATGCTGCGCCAATCACCAACTCCTGCACCAGACTCCAGCAACGACGATTCAGCCACCGACTCTGCCCCTGAACGCCAGCGCCATCGTAGTTCGCGCCGGCGCAGCTCTTTCAGCGCGCTCTTCACCCTCAACCGCTCTGCCGACAACGACGACGACAGTACGCGCAGCCATCGCCCCAAAATCTCGAGGCCCATCTTGAACCAAGGACCAATCGATGTGCCTGGAAATGGCCAATTCATCTACAACCACCCTGACCGACCGAGTCTGAACGTCGAAATCCCTAGAAGCAGTTTCAGCGATCTATGGGGCAGAAGATATCCGGATGATCCTGCTGCCGTTGCCGTTGAAGAAGACACTCTCAGCGGATATGCTGAGTCGGAGCACGAAATTGTGCATTCGGATGGTGCATCTGGCGATGCAGTGCAGGATGGAGAGCAAGTGGCCGATGCGGCCTACCTCTTGCCCCTGGTCTCTCCCTCGTCCTCGCCTTCTGCTATGTCGCTGGCCTCTGGTGGTGGTGGTGGTGGTGCACCGGCCCCGCCAAACACGCCCGTGTCATCTGCTGCTCGCTCCGACCAGGGTGACACCAACCCTGTGCGCGAGCTCTCCGAGCGCTGGGTAAGTCTTCTACATCCCTATTCATCTCTGCTCCCTGCTCTCCCATCCACCCAATCAAACCCAACATCACTAACGCCCTTCACAGCTCCGCCACCCCCTTCGCCAGAACCCGCCCCCAGTCCCGCCCCCGGCCCCCCCATCCTCGCCCGTCGAGCCCCGGGCACCTCCATTCGGACTCGACATGACCGCATACCAGCCCACCTGCGGCGTCATCATGTCCATGGAGGTGCCTGCGGGCTCTCTTTCCCCAACCCTGCTGTACGCGCCCACCGTCGCGTCGCCCGTCCCCGCCCTGCCCCCTCCCGCCGCCCAAAGCCCTGTGAGTGGCGATGCGGCCGCAAACAACGGTGCAGGAAACGAGGATGTGGCGTCGGCCGGCCGCAAGGCGGAGAAAAAACGTTCCGGTGGCTTTTGCTGTGGGGTCTTGTGTCGTCGCCGTGGTCGGAAGGAGGAGGATGACGACGAGCAAGATGTGCCGGCTAGAGTTGTAGAGGTGCCGCAGACTGAGGAGGCGGAAATCGAGGAGGAAAGCGGTGGTCAGGCGTACAGAAGAGGACATTCCGTGCGTGAGAGCTGGGTCACGGTGTCGAGATGGCTGGAGTGATTGGCGTTCAAGAATTACGGGGGGTTACGAGATGTGTCGGGATTACGGATACCATTGAGCGCAAAGACTAGGAATGAAATAACAGACTGCGGAAACGAAGAAGAGCGAAACAGCTTATTTATTACTCTATCCTTTCCTCGCTGTCAAATACACAACTCTTCCTTCCTTTCAACACACCCTCCAAGTTCCCCATCACCGTCCCCGCAAACCCTCTGTCAAAAAACGCGACCCCCAGCTCTTGACTCGTGTACCAACTCGCCCGATCCAGATTCCCGGATCCCAGAACCACCAGCTCGTCATCGACAACCATGCACTTCAAATGACTCTGCACCGGCTCAGCCACCCCTTGCCTCGGCGCAAAAAAGTCAATCTTCAGTCTGCCGGGCCGGGGATATCCTTGTTCGACGTCGACATCGGCAGCGGCGTGCAAGCGCTGATATCGCTTCACGAGCACTTTTACACAGCGCGATGTCGTTGTGCCCGCGGTGACGAGTTGCTCGAGGATCATCAGGCGCGCGGAGGTCACTATGTGCACGTGCACGCCGCGGCGCAGCGTGTGCAGCAGCGCGGTCAACACGGGTGCGGACGTCAGGTTGGGCGTTTGGATGTAGATGTTGCGCTCTGCGGCGGCCAGACAGCGCAGGATGAAGGTGTTGAGCGGGGTTGGGGGTGCCGGCGCCGCTTTCTGCCAGAGAAAAGTGAAGAGCGGGTTTCTGTGGTGTGGCGAGGGGAGGAAGAGCGTGGGTACGTTTTGCAGCTTTAGTGGCGTGGACAGCGGTAGTGAAGAGGACTTGGGAACTGAGGATGTGGTAGGACCATCATGCACGGCCAGAGTCTCGGGGGCTTCGGTCATGGCAAACAGCTCCTCGCTCTCGTCGCCGCGTTCCTCCCAAAAGCCGTGCCAGAATGCCACGAAATTCGCGACCACGGGCCCCGTGAGCGTGACGGCGCCCTCGAACCACTGCTCCCAGCTCACGTTGCACGAAGGCAGCACCGCGACCCTGAGGTCCACGACCAGGAACTTGGGATGCATGACGCTAAATGGCAAGAGGAAAACGCTCTTGACGCGCAACTCCAGGCCGGGCAGCCGGGACGCCGGCGGCAGTCCCAGTTGCGTCCATGTGTCTGGCGTGTACACTTTGCCGGCGACAGTCTGGGGGTGCAACAATTTCTGCCACAGCGAGGACGAGGAAAAACAGATGCGCACGCGGATCTTGCGGTTCGAGGCCACGCCCTTAGAGGACAGCGTTTGCAGTGCTGTGTTCAGCAGCTCGAGGCTTTTGGACCGCGCCCAGAAACATGTCACCAGCAGCACTTCATGGTTTGCAGATTCAATAAGGGGGACCAGGGATGTGTAGATGGATTCGCCGGTGCCGAGTTGGAAGCCGTGGATGTGGCTGTGGGTCTGGAGGCTGCTGGCCGGGTTGTGCACGTAGTAGTTTGGTGTCGAGGTTATGTTTGCGTCGTAGCCAGCTTTGAGGTCTTGCAGCCATGGTTGCAGGATGGTTGTGTTTTGTCTTTGTTGTTCGTCTGTCATGATATACGGATGTTTTTGTTAATAAGATTGTCTGGACGTGCTCATGATTCGAAGGAAGCGCGCTGAGGTTGCGACTGTGGGGTTAATATATAGAAGCATGGCTTTCAACAACACCACATGTCATGCATTCATGTGTAGGGTCAAAGATGTTGGATGAGTGATTAAGACCAAAAGCTGACAGTCATGACGAGATCAACACGAATCATGTGCGAGTGGTTTAAACATATAATTTTTTGGCATGACAAAATCTGCGAAACGTGTCTTTTCTGTTGGTGGGACGAAACGCCGTGGAATACCGCCCTGCACTCCCAAACGTTTCTCCTCCATTCTTCGTAGCTCGATATAGCCTCGAATCTTTCTGAGTGTGAATCGTTTAGCCACTAAGAACAACAACACTTTCGTGCTGTCAGATCCTGCTCCTTCCATCATCAAATCAAAGCATTTAAGCTCTGGACATGACACCCCAGGCGCGGATCTTGTTGTCGGTGTAACCGGCAAAGAGGGTCTGGCCGTCGGCGGACCAGGCGAGCGAGACACACTCGGGCTCGCGGCTCTTCTTGCCAACCTCGACGTACTCGGGCTTGAGCTCGTCGACCTTGCTCTTCTTCTCGAGGTCGAAGATGATGATGCTCGAGGAGGTGGCGGCGCACAGCCAGTAGCGGTTGGGGGAGAAAACGAGGGCGTGGATCTCGTCGCCGGCGTTGAGCGAGTAGAGGTGCTTGCTCTCGTTCAGGTCCCAGAGCATGGTGGTGCCGTCCTTGCCACCGGAAGCGCAGAGGGAACCGTCAGGGGAGATGGTGACGGTGTTGATGTAGCCGGTGTGGCCGATGTGGTCAGTCTGGATGCGGCAAGTGGCGAGCTCCCAAACCTGTCGATGGTCGCGTCAGCGCTTCGCTCCCCAAACAATTGCTGGTTGAAAGGTGGTGGAATTGTGCGAAGGATCAGGGCAAATGGGTGAATAGTTGTCTCATGGCAAAGAGCTCTGAAGTAGCAAATACATAATTGCAATACATCATGTCGTCGCAGGGGCTGCAAAGAGTGGAATGAAAACGTACCTTGACGAGCTTGTCCCAGCCAGCAGAGACAATGACGGGGTTCTGGGGGTTGGGGGAGAAGCGGACGCAAGAGACCCAGTCGGTGTGGCCCTTGTCGGTGATGGTGTACTTGCAGTCACCGAGGGTGTTCCACAGCTTGATGGTGCGGTCACGCGAAGCCGAGACGATCTGGCGGTTGTCGGCCGAGAACGAGACGGACAGAACGTCGTTGTTGTGGCCAACAAAGCGGCGGGTGGTCTGGCCGGTGGAGAGCTCCCACAGGCGAAGGGTCTTGTCCCACGACGAGGAAAGAGCGTAGGCGCCGTCAGAGGAGATGACCTGTTGCGGTCAGACATGTTCATTCTCCCGGCACGTCAGGAATATTGCGTACACAGTCAGAGACGATGTGCGAGTGACCGTGGAGGCTGCGCTTGGGGTAGCCGTACGAGGTCTCGTCGCGGGTCAGGTTCCAGATGATCAGGGACTTGTCGCGAGAAGCCGACAGGAGCATGTTGGGGCTGAAATCGAGGCAATCAGCATCTTCGGCCTCTTTTCTTTTGCGTATTCAATCGCTCACTTCTCAAGCGAGGTGGCCAGGGAGGTGACCCAGCCGGAGTGGCCCTCGAGGGTGCCGCGAAGAACAAGTTGCTCGGCCATATTGACTAGAGGAGTATCGCTGCGCCAATTGTTAATCTCTGGTCTTCTGCTTGCTGCTTTCCTCGGTTGCTGACCTGACGAAGTGACTGACGTGGGCGATAATTTACTTGCGCTTGAAGATCCAAAGGAAATTCTACAGACACAATTTTGGAGGTTGTGGGAAGGTGGGCGCTTGGACCATCTTGGCGGTTGAATGTCGGCTCGACATGGAAGGATTCGAATATCCAACGAGGAGCGATCTACTACCAAATAGTTCTAATAGACAAGGTCTTATTCTCTCTTATATATTCCTGATTGATGGAGCTATTGCTTTTACTCTAAGTAGAGGGAAACGATATTCTGTTTTTAGAGATAGAAGAGATTTCTAACACAAGACAACCTTCTTCAGTCTGACGTCTGTCAAGATAGATTGAGAAGAATGGTACTGACTTCTAAAGACATATCACCACAAGACCAGCCAGTAAAGAATGTGGATGAGATGCAGTGTCAGAAACTCCTGCAAGATTTGTGCGAGCAAAAGTCAAACCCCGCCGTCTCGAGTTCCCGATTAATTATGTCGTATTATTGTCCTATGATTACAAGATCGACTGAGAAAAGCCACCCGTGTCGTGGTGGACCATGAAGAAATCAAACGGTCCGAGGCCGTGAAGCTTCCAAGAGGAAATGTCGGTCGTCAATCATCAAATGTGATCCAACCGTCATAACGTTTCGCGTGAAACCAACAAAAGAGATGTAGACGATGATGTAAAGAAAGAGAAATGAAAGGAAATTTGGTATCAATGACCAGAGTTGACCGACCCATTAACGTGTGCAATCATGGTGGCGTGTCTTCAGAGTGTCAAGGCGTCATGTGGATTAATCGCCTTTGCGTATTCTCGTCGTAGGAGGAATTGCAGAGTGATTGATATCATCGATAGGCAGCTGGGTCGCCTCTGCTGGGTGAGCCTTCTGGCCTTGTTGATCTATCTTCGCCTGGATCATCTTCGGGTGAGAGTATATTCGGATATCGCGATGGTCCAGGACGAGATGGCTCAAAGGTCGACCCTTGGGGTCCGCTTTGTTCTTGCTGTCGTCGCCGGGCTTCCTTCTCGGCGTTTGAAGGTCGACCTCGCTTCTTTTTACCGGACGAGGTCTCGGATGCGCCTGCGCTGGGAGGTTGGTCGCGAGGACGCGGCGTCATGGCGGCTTGGGCGGCGTACGTTGCGATTGACAATGGGCCAGGCGCCGCTGCGCTACTGCTGCCGCTTGCAATCGGATTTTCGCGTCTCAAAGGCGGTACTAACTGGCCACGCGCAATTTCCTGGTCCCGTCTAGCCGCCTTCTCTGCATTCGTAGGCCTTCCACGTTTCTTCTTGGGCGGCTCAGATGGTTGATTGAGGATGTTCCCGATTGTAGACATGGGTGGCTTGGGTACAAGAAGGCGACCGCCCGAGAAGGAGAGCTGATCTGGACTGAAGGGGCGTTTCAGCGATGACGACGGGCCTGGTTCATGGAGGCTTTGGGACCTCATATGGCTGGGAACGGGTCCAGATGGTCCAGGTTGGTTCATGATGCTGTAAAACCAAGTGCTGCATTGATTAAGAGTCCGTCCTGGAGAAGTAGATCAGTCGATGAGTTGTTTCGCGTAAGCGCAAGACATACCCCTTGGAAGCGCCACATCACCCCAATTGGGACTGATGCCGTGCTGCCGTATAAGCTGGGCAAGCACATCGGGATGGACATTGCTAGCTTTGATGATCTCTGCCAGTATCTCGATCTGCTCATGTGCATTAAAGCTCGTATCTCGAGGGTTCATTCTGTAACGGGGCGGAGAAATGACGAAGAAGAGAGAAAAGAGAAGAAGGCGAACATGTATTACAAGGAAGAAGGGCCAAGTCTCAGATATGAGAAAGGAAACGAGTGCAGTTGATGAAACGAAAGTGCGTCAGTCAGAATGGCAAGGGTGACAACGAAACAGAAAGACTGCCTGCCTGAAAAGAGAGCATAGAAAGAAAAATCCACAATACGTCAAGAAGGAAAAAGAACTGCAGCCACTCAACCATTAGAGAGAAAAAGACGCGAGCATGAACTAGGGTGGAGAATGGGTTTGTCAAGGCTCAGAGGGCTGGGAAAGTCGGGTCTAGAGAGCGAGGTTGATGCATGTACCTGCATCCCAGCTGCACATCTCTGCTGCAAGGTGAAATGTCATGCTTGACCATGCCCGGACGCTGCCGTCAATACATGTTACTGAGCAGTCTCTCAGGCAATCCCCAAAAGGGTCTTTACGACTGCTCTGCGATGACAATGTTTGTCTTGACTGAACCGTCTATGGCTGGAAGACTCGACAAGAGGACACGGTTCGGAGGCTGGGTTTGGGTTGACTTTCTCGGCTTCAGTCTCCCGCTTTGACCTCTTTTGCTCCCGGTACACGGCAACGCAACCTGAAACGCTCGGCTGCTGTTCTCACGTTGATTGCTCAACCTCAGCCTTGTCTTCATGCTTCAGCGCATCTCGCCGGCAATGATATTGTCCGCGCGGGGTTTGGTGATCCGTCAAAGGCAGAAAAGGCCAACAGCAAGCAGCACTACTGTCATTGCGACCAGGCCATCGGTGCCTTGACCCTAGAGGCACCTACTCAAGCTCGACATGCAAGCACACGACAGGTTTCATGATGCTCGCGGACTAGGGCTTTTCAATCGTTGCTTTCTGATTACATGAGGCTAGCTTACGCAGCTTGCAGAGTAACCGATTTCCAGAACATGGTCACATTCGTTGGCTTATTGGTGCTTGGCCGCGGGCCATTGAGATTTGCAGACAGACGGCTCCTCGCTGCGCTCCAGGTTGCCGGGATCATCAATCCTTGAGCGCGCTGCAAGTTCGAAATTCTCGTGTCATATCAGGAACTTGCATTGCATCATGCCCGCCTAACTAGGCGCGCAGTTATCTGTGCTTGATGTGTCTTTCCTGCTGCCGAAGAAGAATTCAACCAAGGTTTCTCAACAGACTTGCACCATCCCTTCGGCTGGCCTTGTCGCCAGCGCTTCAAACCGCCTAAACTTTAACCTCGAGGTAAAGTCTGTACAAGGATATTGCATAGCGGTACTTATGCAAACGTTTGTGTTACAGACCGTCAGCGCCATACTCCACCTATGCTCGTATCCCCGTCGCGAGGCGCGATGATAAGCTAGTCGCTGACCTCGAGGGCCTCCGCAGACAGACGAATCGGGTGCTCGGTTGAGCAGCGTCAAACATGGTTCAACCGGCTTTGGACTGGAGACTTGGTCAGGATCTGGAATTACTTCCCAGACATACCAGACTACATTCACTGAGGGAAGCGACTGATATCTTTTTTCAAACACCCCTCAGCATTGGTAAGTCAGGGTGATAGCTTCAGCGGGAAGATGGTCTTGGCGCTTCCGCCGAATCGTGGAGTTGATGAGAGTTGAAGAAGATGCCCATCCATTTCTCGCACATCCCTGTCATCAGTCGCATCAAGACATAATCAACTCTTGCTTTCCTATCATCTCTTTGCTTAGACTCTGAGGTTACTGGGAGAGTGATCAAAGGTCTCGTAGCAGACCCGACCCCGCTGTAGTCGACGTATGTGAGAATCGCCATCATGTATCTAGGTCAAGACCTAAATCACATCTAGAGCAACGTTCATTCAGAGGCAAAACCATTGCACGAGCCTGTTCGCCTGCCACCTGCGACCCTATTCAAGTCTTCAACAGCTCGCCCCATGCACTGAGAATATTTTCGCGCGCCAGTAGCTCTGCTCGTCTGCCCACGGCCTACCTATCACCATCCAGTTCGCAAGTCGTGTCTGTCAGTCGCGCTTCCGTTGCATTCTACACAGCGCCATCGGCCGATCGGCATGCGTATTGGTTTGGACGAATCTGGGGCTGCGTAAATTCTGTCCGTTCGACCACGACCTACACTTTTCTCACCGAACCACATCGCTCAAATGCCCGGCCCACGAGGCGCCAGGGGCAAAAGCCTCACTTCGGAGGTGGAAAAGATGGATATAGCAGTGGACACCACGGAAGGGGCTGCGACGCGTGAGCCTTCATCAGGCACGGAGGACGAGCAGGCGCGACCCATCTTCAGCGAGGGTGTGCACCGCAGGGTCAAGAGAGAGACACCGTCGTCTAAGCAACCGAGTGCCGTGCAATCGCCGGCCCCCAAGGGCGAGTGCGAGGAGACGATAGGTGGCGATCTCACCGTCAAGGTCGAGCCTGGCAAAGCACCCAAACTGTCCCGCACCATGTCGCAAAAAGTCATCGCTGGGCCTCGACAACTGTTCACCGACCTGCCAGACTCTACCGATGAAGCCACGTCCACGTTTGACATTTTGCCCGACTGCACATATGCCGCGAGGTATCTCGGCACCACCGAACAAGCCCTCGAATGCGACTGCGCTGAGGAGTGGGGTACGATCTCTAACAAACATCCTATTGAACTGTCCTGCACCATACAAATGACTAACCCTGATCCAAGATATCCGTGCACAACGAAACAATGCCTGCGGCGAAGAATCCGACTGTATCAATCGCGCCACCAAGATGGAGTGCCCCGGCAATTGCGGCTGCGGAGACGGCTGTCAAAACCAGCGTTTCCAACGCAAAGCCTACGCCGACGTCTCTGTCATCAAGACTGATAAGAAAGGCTTTGGTCTTCGTGCGAACAAGGACCTCAAGCACAATGACTTCATTTTTGAATATATTGGCGAAGTCATCTCGGAGCCCGCTTTCAGACGACGAATGCACCAATATGACCAAGAAGGCATCAAGCACTTCTACTTCATGTCGCTCAACAAGGGCGAATTTGTTGATGCGACCAAAAAGGGAAACCTCGGCAGATTTTGCAATCACTCGTGCAATCCGAATTGCTATGTCGACAAGTGGGTCGTGGGAGACCGACTCCGCATGGGGATCTTTGCCGAGCGTCGCATCGAAGCTGGAGAAGAGCTTACCTTCAACTACAATGTCGACCGCTATGGTGCTGATCCTCAACCCTGTTACTGCGGCGAGCCGAACTGCTCTGGATTCATTGGCGGTAAGACACAGACCGACGATCGTGGCACGCAACTTTCGTCAACAGTACAAATCGCCCTCGGAATCTGGAACAACGAGGACTGGGAAAATGCCGTCCACAACAAGAAGCCACGCAAGAAGAAGGTCTCTGAGGACGACGAAGAGTACGTGGATAGCATTGAGCTCAAGCAACTCGGCCTGAACGACGTTGTCACCGTCATGGGCGAGTTGTACAAAAGCCAGGAGAAATGGATCGTCGTCAAGCTCCTGAATCGTGTACAAAGCTGCGAGGACGACCGCGTACGCTTCAAGGCAGCCAAGTTGCACGGCTACACCATCTTCAACAAGCTGCTCAAGACCTATGGCGACGACACCAACATTCTGTTGCAGATCCTGGACATTCTTAACAAGATCCCTCGATTGACTCGCAACAAGATTGTCGATGCCAAGATCGATGTTACTGTTGGCGGTCTAGCTGAGCACGAGGATGAGAAGGTCAAGTCGCAAGCCACCAAAATTCTCGAGGAGTGGGGCAAGCTTGAGATGGGCTATCGCATCCCACGCATGAAGAGGGACCCCAATGCTGCACAACAAGACAAGAGACTGGACCGTCCAGAGAGGAAAACCAGGGAGCGAAGCCGGTCTCGATCGCGCTCGAAATCGGTCGAAGCGCCGAAGGGACCCTCGGCCAAGGCCACTCCTTCAGGCCCTCGTGGAGGTGCGCCGCACAGAGGCGGCTTCTTTGGTGGAGGTCCTCGTCCACCGTTCAGGAATCGACCGCCTCTTGGCGACCTTCCATCTGGTTGGTTCGAGGCAGTTGCACAGAACGGCTCGCGATACTACTATAATGCCTCCGGTCAGACAACATGGCAACGACCTACGATTCCGGCACTAGGCGCACCACCACCGCCGCCGCCCAAGGTCTTGTCCGACAAACAGATGCTCGACGACTTGATCCAAGATATTGTCAACAAGAAAGAGACGCCGCTTACCGACAAACCTTCCGCAACCGCAACACCAGTAGAGACCCCAGCCAAGACCAATGCTGATGAGAAGTGGCGCTCGTTGCCTGAGGAGAAGCAGAAGAAGATTTATGAAAATACCGTACGTGATCGATCTGATACTGAACCAAGGCACTCTAGCTAATTCCATACAGCTCTTCCCATCCGTCATCTACGTAGCAAACAAGTACAAGGACAAGCTCGACAGAGAGGATGTCAAACGCTTCGCCAAGGAGTGCTCCAAAAAACTTGTCAACTCGGACTTCAAGAACAATCGTGTCAAGGACCCGTCCAAGATTGATTCGAGACAGGAGAAGGCGGTCAAGAAGTATGTCACCGAATTCTTCGACAAGGCCGTAATCAAGAAGAAAGAGCACGACAAGCGCAAAGGTCAGAAACCGACAGCAGAAGGCACAAGCACAACGCCAATGGGCTCGCCTAAGGCTGCTGACCATGATGCTATGGATGCCGGAAGCAACGGTAACGACATCTCACTTCCAGATGCGACGTTGAGCCCCACGACGTTGAAGCGCAGGCGAGATGAACACGGCTCGGTAGCGGAAGGGGCACAGGAAGAGGATCCATCGGGCAAGAAGGCGAGAGTCTCTGCACCTGCTCCTCCACCTCCGCCTCCACCACCGGCCGAGGAGATGCCCGAAGAGGACGTACCGGGAGGCAGCGAAGACCACTCTGGCACTGAAGGATTTTCAATCAAGGGAGCCGCGGGTGGATTCCATCAGCGCGCGACAAAGTACGGCGAGTCACCAATGCAGATTGCCACACCACCCACAACGAACAGCCCGGATGAGGACGAAAGAGAGAGAAGACGCAGGGAGTTTAGCGGAGTCAATGCCGAGCGAATGAGGCACTTGGGACTTTTGGACGGGGCAAAAGATCGCTGAGAACCAGGAGTTTGGGGATGTACAAAGCGAATTTGGCATGTTAAAAAGCGCTCACTTGATTTCGGTGAGCATGGGACAATAGGCGGTGTTGTTCCAAGGAAGACATCGTGGGAGCACAGAACGGTGCTTGGAATGAGAGGCCAGTCAAAAGGTCTAGCCTGGACGAGTGATACCACTTAATTGAGAAGACATGTTTCTTCAAAGCCTGAGAGCGCGCCATCACCGAAAGAACTGATGCCAATGGTCATTGCTCAAAACATGTCTATGTTCGCAAAAGAGCTATCGGACCAAGCTCGTCGGCCACCTCTTTTCAATTATTGTCGGTGTATCCGGATGTCTACCAAAAGAAAATCCTGGTACATGCATTGTGTTGCAAAGTCGGAGTCTCAGACCCATGTCTGCCCTTGTCGGCAACACATAACACCTCTGCGTGGGAATCATGCAATGCTATATAAGAAGCCTTCCGCCCATCATTCCTTGGTTGAGTCCGATTGAATACCGTTCTTTCTGATTGGACAGGATCACGCCCTCAATGTGGTCATGAACAGAGTCATGGCCTACGATGCTATGAACAGAAAGCGTCCCCTGGTCTTGGCTTTTGCTGGACTTTCTGGCCATGGAAAAACCGAACTTGCAACCAGTATGGGATATCTTTTCGGCACGAAGATCTGCAATGTGGACATGTCCAAGGCGAGATGCGCGATCAGCCTTTTCGGTGCTCCTGCCCCCTACTTTGGATCTGAAGATGGTTCTTCTCTCAACAACTATCTGGCTAGTCATGCGGGAAAGAGAAGCGTCGTGTTCCTCGACGAATTCGACAAGACTGTACAGGAAGTACGAGAGTCTCTGCTTACTGTTCTGGATTCTGGTAAGATACAACTATTCCACTGACTGGAATCGGCTGACTTTTTCAGGAATAAGCACAGATTTACGATCCAACGTGCCGGTTGATGCAACCAAGTCTATCTGGATTCTGGCTTCCAACCAAGGCGATAAGTTGATCTCGGAGTTCTACAAAAAGAACCTTGAGGGTAAGGGCGACCGCGAACGACGCGACGTATCAATTCAACCTCTCGGGAATGATCTTTTCAATTTCCCCATTGACAAGTACACTGTGAGTAAACCTTCGGAATTGTCCCACCAGGCATGACCACCTGTCCTTAGCCTGCTGTCACTGGCCGCGTCAGCAGCTTTCTCCGGTTCTTCCCGTTCAGTCGTGATGAAGCAATTGGGCGACCAGATACGCCTCCCGATCGACTTGCATGACCAACCTCCCCGCGCACTTGGTCACATCCATCTCTACCCCCTGAACGATGAAGATATCTGCAAATTCGTTGCTGAAACTCACTACATTCGTGATCTAGGAGCGAGATCAATCCAGAACTGCGTGGACGGACTTGCAGACGATGTGTTCATGCTGTACGCCAAGAAAGAGGACGAGATCAAGGAGGCTGCCAACAAGGATCCCCATCTCAAGTACACGATGGAGCTGCATCCTGTTGCCGACACTCATGAGGTCGTCGTTTTTGAGGATGGCGATGCCCACATATCCTCTGACTGATTCGCACGATGCTTCTGCTCTCGTTTCCAGCCTTTTGGAAATCAGCCATGACCTTTGCCATGCATTGACTCGGCTTCATATCTGACCAACTTGTCTTATTGGTGTTGATCGTGGCCCTTGGGCATTATTTTGGCTAGCGGTTTGCAATTTCATTTTTCTCTGCGCAAGACTCTGTGCCACCGTGATTGTGAGAGATTTTGAACCTTATGCAGTTTCCAAAAACGTTCTCATGAGATTCTGGATGTTTAGCAGTGTTTCAGTGTGTAGTACGCCACATCTCACAAAGATTAGGCCTAGGAGGTGATACCACTGAAGCGAGATTCCCAGCTATTTCGCAAACTGCAACCACCTCTCTACTTTCGAGTGCTTATTGTTCAACGTTCATTGACCTCCCTTGCATACGAAGCAACCACATTCGAAAATTCATTGATGCAGAATCCTATCGAAGATGTGTAGATTCTCGGCATCTCTGTGAGCTAAGAACGGCTTCACCAGAAGGGGTCTCCGATCGACCATAGCTACAACATGCGAACCAGACTGCATGACCGTTTGATTCATAACTCCTCGTCATCAACCAGATCTCGAGTTCTATCATGTATGTGCCGAACATGTCCGGGTGACCGTTTAATCTTTATTTGATACGGTTGACATGGGGAGGCTGAAGTAGACATTGCCGCCAAACGGTGATTGCTAGTCCCAACTTCTGACTATTGTGCCGCGAATCTACCATCATGAGTCTTCCAAAGGAGGAAACCAAGACAATCCAGACCTATTCCGAACATGTCACATTAACAGATTCCACCACCCCTCTCCACTGCCCTCTGGAACTAAGCCATTTGATGGGCCGGAGAAGGCCAGCGTGTGGGGCTACGGCGTACAAAATATAGCTGAGAGTCCATCACAAGGTTACCAACGGTTCAACGTCCGGATTTAGCCTGACGAATAAGCATTACTTCTCTATGACTTCAAGAAGGTATGGCGTGTGCATGGCTCGACTGCCTTGAAAACGGCATGGTTGCAGTGACATGGTCATAAACCACAGTTTCTCTCTGCCTCTCTGCTTCACGTCGCTTTGGTCAGTTCGGCTGATTCCATTGCCTACCGCTGTCACATCACTTTGCAACCATGGCCCAGTGGGGTGGACAACGAGGGACTGCGCAAGTGGTCATTATCTTCGTCTTCCTTGCTTTGGCATTCATCATTCTCTCTCTACGACTTTTCACTCGATTTGTTCTGGTACGAAACCATGGATTTGAAGACTGGGTCATCATGGCGGCATTTGTAAGCGGAACGAACTATCGATGTAGCACGATGTTCATCTAACAACATGGACAGAGCTTTTCAACCGCCTACGCGATATTTGTGCTTACTGGTGAGTACATGCAATCGACCACGACTTCTTTCGACCCTCACTGATCATCCATAGAGGTTCAACACGGACAAGGTTTATCGGATAGTCAGCTATCACCGGGTGATGCCTTGTTTCTGCAAAAAGTATGAATTCAGAGCTGTCTTGAACCGGCCTTTGACTGATTTGCTCGAAACAGACGCTTTGGAGAAGCATACCCTGCTATCTCGCTGGATTGACCCTGACGAAACTGTCAATTATTTTGCAGTACAAGCGACTGTTCAAGGGGCGCTCTGTCCACCGCTTCATCGTTGTGATGTTTGTTTTTGTCTTCATCTATGGTGCGTATCGCTACATTGCACTTGTGGTCTCAGCTCTGACGATGAATTCAGGAACGTGGTCCATCCTGGGATCTCTCTTCATCTGTACTCCTGTCCAGTATTTCTGGGATCAATCTATACCCAACGGACACTGCATCAACCGCGCTGCGAAGTGGTTTAGCGACGCCTCTATCAACATCTTGACGGACTTCATACTCCTTGGGATACCCATGCCATTCCTCAAGAGTCTAAACCTGCCTAAACGACAGAAAGCAGGGCTCATGGCGGTGTTTGCTCTTGGGGGCTTGTAAGTGTTTCTCAGCCTGCATATAGCATGGCCTACTGACACATATCACAGCGCCTGTCTTGTATCCATGGCCCGTCTCAGGCCTCTGTATGTCATTGCAACAACCCATGACATTGCCAAGAATAACGGCTCTGCCGCATGGCTCTCGTCAATGGAGGTCAACGTGGGCATCATTTGTGCCTCGCTACCAAGTCTCCGAGCTATTGCTGTGCGAACCTGTTTTAGGAGAGATACGAGCAGTACGTTGCATGCTCCATCCGACGAACCACGAGCGGGCTGGTGGCCGTTCAACAAACGTAACGGCGCTGTCGACCTAGAGGAAGGGCGTGAGCAGATGCAATGCGAGATCACAAAGGTCGTGACCATCCAAACAGACACCGAGCGTCGTGATTCGGCGAGAAAAATGTCCATCTGGTCAATGGGTGGCGGTATCTGGGATGGCGGCGCTGCAAAAGCGTGGGTCAAGTCAGGGAATTGACGTTCTACATCGACCCATTCCTATCGTCGAAATAATCTTAATACTTTCCTATGTCATGGCTGACACCACTCGAACCTCCTCTCTTGCATCCATCGCTCTTGTATGCAGTTGTTCGCATTCAGAACTGCAGTGCTTCAAGCGTTCGGGAGCAGAGACACATCGACTTGTGGGAATAGTTTGCTAGCTTGTATGACTTAATGGCTAAGATTGAAGGTTTAGAGCGAAAATTATCGACGATTGATATTTCAAAAACAACTGAGATGAGATTGAAGCATTCGAATCACCGTTGTTCATCCGATTCGAGTCTTTCTAGTATTCTGTCGTCAAGATCTTTTTCAAATCACCGCTCTGCTTCTCATATGCCTCGACCTTGGCCTGGCTGGCCATGATCTTGGACAGGAGATATTGTACACGGCTCGTGAGCTCCGCCGGCTGTTTCGGCAGCTCGCCAAGCAGATGCAACTCCTGCTCGTACTTGTCAATACTCTGCGTCTCGGCCTTGATGCCTTCGGCCAGCACGGCGAGATCCATGCGCGACTGGAGGACCTTATCCTCGGTCAGGCGCTGGAAGGCGGGCTGGTAGACCGGACGACCGGGCTTGATGGCATAGGGACGGCCGTTGTAGGACTGGATGGTGATGAGTTCGGCCTGCTCGAGGGCCGCGAGGGCCTTTTCGCCGCCGGCCTTGAACGTGTCCGAGAGCAGGATCTCGTTGTAGCGGATGCTCTCGTCCCCGGCGAGCTGCTTGATCAGCAGCCAGGCTTGCTGCGGGGTCCATTGCCTGGAGCCGTCTTCCTGGCCGAAGACAAACATTTTCAAAATCTCGCTGGCGGACTGCTCGACAATCTCGCGCACGGCCTTGCGCGGCGTCTCGCCGGCCTTGATCCTGCGAGCCAGGAATTCGAGATCGGTCAGGCGGCCGCCGAGGGCGGGGAGGACGCTGTCGAGTTCGCCGAGATCTTTGCGGCATTGAGAGGGCGTCAGTTGCTTGATGCCCGCCTCTGCGTCTTCGGTCTCGAAATCAATGTGGCTGATGACGAAGCGTTTTGCGACCTCGAGAGAAGTATCCGAGAGGCTGATTTGGCGGAAGACACGATCGGGTAAAGCCTTGGACAATGACTTGCTGAAGGAGACATCATGCGTCAAGAAGACAACGTGAGCAATGTTGGAGGTAGTCACACGAGCGGCCCTGAATCAGATTAGCTTTGGCCTTTGAAAGTGACCTATGTACTTACCACTCAGCGATCTTGTCATAGACGATAGTGCCTTCCTGGCTCTTATGCAGGAAGTTGTCGATAACAACCACGGGACGTCTTTCAGGGTGTGCTTCCAGGTACTCATCATCACTGAGGTTTGCGTCTCTGTCGTCCTTCTTCCTTCCTTCGAGAGCAATCTGTTTCAGAGCTGTGGCCGTGTTGGTAAAGATCTTGACAAGCTGATTCTCCAGTGTCTCCGAGAAGCCAGTCTTGACACCGGTTGCGCCTTGAGCTGCGAGATCAATGAGTCCGCTGATCGAGTTCATCCAAGAAAAGACAGGTTTGTAGCCAACTTCCGCAGCAGCAGCACTGATAGTGCTTGCGTCTCCGCGAGCTTCCTGAACAGGCTTGCAATCGATAATGAGCTTGTTCTTTCGATCCTTGAGGGCTTGATCGACAACCAATTCGCGCTTGCCAGAGCCACGAGGTCCCTGAATGACGATGAAAGTGTCTGCAGTCTCCATGAGCCAAGTCTTGATCTGGTCGATGTTGCCCTTTTGGTCTTCCCAAATGGCTTCCATTCCAGCTTCGTCTGCGGTGTGCGACCTGAAACGCACAGCATTCAAAAAGTCACTAGCCTGCTGTTTGAACCAGCGGTAGACTTTGTTGTCTTCAAGATGTAGTGTTCTTGAAATGTGGGCCTTGATGAACAAAGTGCGGATGGGATCGAAGACAGCGACGGTGATTCCAGCGAGAAGGGCAGCAACCGCAGGAATGACAATTCTTGGATGACCAGTAAGCCAGTCCATCAACCACCGCGCCTTCTGTTTCTTCTCGTAAGAAATTCTAAAAGTCGTCCCCAACTTACCGCCTCCTTGTGCTTCCGAAACAACGTAGCCATGCAAGCAGTTCTGATATGATCAGCAGGAGCCTCTAGCCAGATCGTGTGCTTCTCACCTTGGCCATCACTGCCTTTCGCATCGTGGCGTAATCCAGGATGGCGAATTTGGGGAGAACCTTGGAGTCAGAAGGCTGAGAGATGATATCCGCCAGCTTGCCATAAGGTCTGAAGAAGGCGTATAGCTGTTCTTGAGAGAGCTCCGCCACCTCTCCTCCTGGAGAAGTAGGCAGAAACTCGACTCTTAGGCGCTGACTGGGCAAGCGATACAAGTCTTCGACCCAGGGCTTACCCCTCACCAAGCCTGCTCGGACGTTGGCCAAAGGCGCCCACCAAGGCTTTACTTGATGATCTTGAAGATGCTTCTTGACAGCAGCTTCGATGTCGGCAGGATTTGCGCCAGAAGCGTATGTAAACTTGACAAATGCACCACCTTCCTTGATCCTTGGGAGAACCTCGATCACATCGGCAATCCCTTTTGTGTCAGGGGTAGCTTCTTGGGCTTTTCGGATCACCTTTTGGGGATCGATAGCCCCCAGAGCTTTATCTCCTCCGGTCAGAGTTTGGAAAAGCTTGTCGGCGCTCAGAAGAGGCAGACGAAGAAGCCATTGTAGCTTCAAGGGGTAGATATCTACACTCCCCGGTCAGAGTCAAGGTAAAACTGGAAAGCACTGCTACTACCACGAATATTCTATCCTCGTGCTGCGTACCCTCTTTTTACTAAGAAGTTGTGGGGCAGGATAGGACTTACTGTTGAAGAAAAGAATGCCTTCATTCGAACCAGAACTGATATGACCAGTCTTGTTCTCCCCGGCCTCGAGCGATTCGTAGCGTACCCTTTGAGCACATGCCACTCGAGACACCCTGAGCAGACTGGGGCGCATCAGCCCACGGGTCAATATACGTCGAGTCGGCAGCATCATGAGGCCATTTTCCAGATATCCAATTCAGTATACAAGTCTCTTCGGCCAGGGCAGATGAGCAAACGAAAGAACAACGACCGAGCAGTAAAAGATCAAGGCGATATGGAAAAGTTGGAGCCTGGCAGTGAGGAAGTTGCAAAGTCGAAATGATGTCATGTGATCTCGAGAGAGCGGCCTTTGGAATCCATGTCTTGGCCCATAACCTTTTCCCCAAAAGTCAAGACTCAATACAACACAGAAACCATGGGCTGGTGGTGGTCATCGTCAAATCCAACCGACACTGCTGCCACGGAGGCTGCTCCTCCCGCAGCAGCACAGGCTCCGGCGCCGACATTACACAGAGATGCACCGGCGCCACAAAAGGCCGCCGTCTCGCCAGACAGCGAGTTCGAAGCGCTGGTCGCTTCCTTCGACAACGCAAACGTGACGCCGCCGCCGCAAGAAACACCCACGCACTACGCCCCCTCGCCCTCGGGCTCCGTCGAGCACCCGCCCGCCACAGCCGCTGCACAAACGCCCCTCGACATCTCCCCCGAAGCCCTGTATCCGCGCACAATGTCCTGCCGTCAAGCCTTCGACCAGGCCTTCTACTGCCAATCGCTGGGCGGCAAGTTCAACGACATCTACCGCTACGGCGAGCTGCGCAGCTGCTCCGACAACTGGAATGACTTTTGGTTCTGCATGCGCATCAAGACCCTGCCCGACCTCGAGAAACAGGCCCGCATCAAGGAACACTATCAGGCCAAGGATGAGAAGAACAAGATGGAAAAGGGCAGCTCCGAGCGCATTTGGGAGCTCAGAACCGAGCCTGTCAACAAGGCCTTTTGGAGGAACCCTGACGAAGTGACCGAAGAGAGCTGACATGTGCTTCTTCCTACCTCGTGTACTCTTATATTGTCGATTCAAAAGATACCCAAACGCCCTTGAAAGCGATATCTGCAAAATGTTAACTCATAAAACCCAGTTTAGGGCCATTGATTCGAGTGTTTTGGAGGCGAATCCAGGTCACAGATCGTGCAGACAGTGAAAGTATACTCGGGTGTGAAGCGATCGACTTTTTTGGTATTTCGATATTTCCAAAGTGACAGAGCAACGATCTATTTGAACTCGTCTCAAATGACCCCATCTACTGGTCCTTCCCGTCTCTAAATTATGTTGTATGCCAGCACCGAAAGTGCCCAGTTCCCCTTTTGAATCCCTTCAAAGGAATGACACCGAAGTATTAATGCCGTGTGAATGATCTTGACAGTCATCGGCGGGAGCGGCGTGCGGTCGTGGACGTCTGTCTTGAAGTGGCAGCTCTAAATCCCTGCTGTGCGAACCCGGCGCTGTGTTGCGCCCTTTTGACCCTTTGGCTCGCCTTGGGACGCGTTTGGAAATGAAGTGTCGAAGAGAATATGCTGAACGCAAGAATGCAAACATCCAGAAAAACAATCAACCATTTTGTACAAGCAGACCAGCTACTCAGCATCGCTGTCAGCGCCAATGGTCATACCAGACTTCTTGGCCGAAGGAGCAGCAATCTTGGTAGGAGGGACACCGAGACCGTTGTGGTTTCTGAAGAAAAGAACACCCTTGCCCTCACCCTGAGCGCCCTCGGAAGGCTCGACCCACTGGCACCATCTGGCGCTCTTGTACATGGCCTTGATGAAGCCAATGGGGCCTTCTCTGGTGTCGCTACGGTAGTGCTGGCCCATGATAGGCTTGATGGCCTCGGTGGCCTCGTCAGCGTGGTAGAAGGGGATGGTCGAGATGTAGTGGTGAAGGACGTGGGTCTCGATGATGCCGTGGAGGAGCTGACGGCCAATGAAGCCGAACTCGCGGTCAATAGTGGCAGCGGCACCACGAGTGAAGTTCCAGGTGTTGGCGTCGTAGTGGGGCAGAGAAGGGTCGGTGTGCTGGAGGTAGGTAATGGCGACGAGCCAGTGGTTGACCCAAAGGTAGGGGATGAGGTACCAGACGAGGATGTTGTTGAAGCCGAACTTCTGGCTGAGGAAGTAGAGGGCAGTGCAGGTCAGGGCAAGACCGAGGTCAGACAGGAGAATCAACTTCTCATCCTTGCGCTCGTAGAGAGGGCTGGAGGGGTTGAAGTGGTTGACGCCGCCGAAGTAGCCGTTCTTCTTGCCGGCACCCTTGCCCTCGGTCTGCTTGTGGTGGTTGTTGTGACCGGTGACGTTGGTGAGAAGGTACATGGGCCAGCCGAAGAGCTGCTGCATGATCATGTGGGTGGCGGTGGCGATGGGGGTCTCCTCCATGAGCTCAGAGATCTCGTGAACAGCGCGCTTGACTCTGCCAGCGTAAACCTCGCGAGTCTTGGGGAGGAAGACCATGTCACGCTCCATGTTACCGGTAGCCTTGTGGTGCTTGCCGTGGGAGATCTTCCACGAGAAGTAAGGGACGAGGAGAGCAGAGTGGAGAACCCAGCCGGTGAAGTCGTTGATGACCTTGGAGTCGGAGAAGGCCTGGTGGCCACACTCGTGAGCGATGACCCAGAGACCGGTGCCGAACAGGCCCTGAAGGACAGTGTAGAGGGCCCAGAGGCCAGCTCTGACAGGGGTCGAAGGGATGTACTCGGGGGTGACGAAGTTGTGGGCGAGGTAGAAGGTGGTAGCGATGCAGGCAATGTCGCGGGCGATGTAGTAGTAGCCGGTGAGAGCAGAACGCTTGAAGCAGTGGGCGGGAATGGCCTCGCGGATCTGCTTGATGGTGTAGTCGGGGATCTTGAACTCGTTGCCGTAGGTGTCGAGCAGGGTGCCACGCTGGTCCTTGAGGGCCTCACCGTCGACCGAGCCGAGCGAAGAGAGCGAAGTCGAAGACGCTCCCGAAGCACAGGGCGAGTCGGCGGGCGAGACGACCTGCGAAGGAGCCGACGAGCTGGCGACCGAGTGGTCGGTGACGGAGCGCTGAACAGCGCTCCTTTGTGCGGGCAGGGCAGTGGTGGATGCCATTGTGTGAGTTGTGGAATGAAAGACTCAAATCAAGGGCTCAATTGGAGCTCAGTTGGAGTGAATTGATGGGAAGGAGAGGCAGAGACGGCACAATCCAAGCGAAGCGAGTTACCGTGGCTCGGGTGGGAGGGTTGAGTGCAACAGGAGTTGTTGGGGACACTCAAGAGGCAGAAAGAGCCTTGGGAGCCTGCGTACGCGACGAGGACTTGCAGAGGAGGGGGATGCAGAGGAGCAAATGAGCGGACAGGTTGCAAGAGCAGGACAGGAAAAGAAGGGGTTTTATTCGACGACGAGGGTGCGGTCAGAAAAATTGTCCATTGACTCCAAGCTCTGCTGCACCCTCGCCCGCGCTAGAAGCAAGCGATTACCCTGAGCGAAGGCGAGAACTGCAGAGCCCGATCTAACCTCGGCGGACGAGACATCAATCTGCGTTTCATCGCGCCGCTTCCTTCTGGCCATGCGAACCATTCGTCGTGCACTTCACCGAGTTCTCAACACTTGTTTGATGCCCGGTTTGCTCTTTTCCTCGTCCTTCTCTAATTCTACCTTCCACCACGCGGCCTTGTCATCGCCTTGTGCGCCCTGACTCTTGCCTGTATTTCTCCAACACGCTAGCCTGTGTCTGTCTCTGTTGATTTATTTTTTCCGATGCGGCAGATTCCACGACGGCGATCTTAGCCCCCCACGTAGCTGCCGGCTGCCCCTTGCGAAGGGCTCAAGGCCAAGCGCCTCAACAACGAAGGTAAAAGCAACGTCTGCTGATCTCGCGAGAGCCAGAAACCAAAGTGGTCTGCTTTCGTCCCCAGCTTGGCGTTCCTAATTGCCCCGATCGTCTTTCCGCCTCTCTGCCACCACCACCCGACACCGGCAGGCTGGTCTGGGGCGGGCGGGAGAGGCTCTCGCGTCTCCATCTCCCTACGCCCGCCTCCAAGCTCCATCGACCGCGACGCTTCTTACGTACGGGCGTTGGCATTTTGCCGCTGCTTTTTGCGGGTCCATCTCAGAGCTAGGTCAGCGCGGAATCTGTGCTTCCTTCCATGTTCATTCGAGATTCTTTGTTCGCTCTGACCGCTTCTGCTGGTGAGCTTGTTTGCTTGCTTTTTTCGCCTTCACCACCAATTCGTTCCCCTGAGCTGAAATGCCTCTGGTCGTGCAGGACATGCGTGCATTGAGAGCGCGATTGGGGTCTTGGGACCGGCTGCACACCTCGCGAAACCCCTCACTCGGCACATGTGTTGGGACGACGTTGGCTGTATGTCGCTGATATCAAAGCTTGTTTGCTCGTCGGCGGCGCAGCGCATTTCCCCCCATCCATGACGAGAGCTTACGCGCTGCATCCCTCCAATCCTTGGCCTGCGAATCCTGCTGCTACTCGGTGCGGGCCTAGATAATTGGCAATGCTGTTGCAGGCACTCTGTAAAGACCACCCCGAATATCCAGATGCGAGCGGAGCATCTCGTGCTGCCATCCCAGTACTCGTAGATTAATTGGTCTCACCTTCGCTGATCTGATGCCCTCTTTGTCATGTGTAATTCACATGTGTGTATCTTTGTTCATTTCTGTCCAATTGCTGCCTTGCTATGGCGAACTTTTCTGGTCCAATCAGTAGTGAAACATTCCCCATATCTTCTATCTCCGGCTGGTTGACAGACCCGGCACCATACTCGTAGTGAACCGCCCACATAGCCCAAAAATGTTGAATATCCCCCGAGACTCCAATGCATGAATCCTTCGTTAGAGCTTCATCAGTACAAACATGCTCCCCCCTACCAGCCCATCACGGACAAACCACATGGCCTCCCATATCGATCATGAGAAGCCACAAGTACAGTCTCGGATTTAGGCACGGTCGGGCCAGAGCTCCTGTGCGACCTGCTTGACAAGTCTAAGCTTGGCAAACATCTTCTCCTCGGTCATGGCCTCGGCGCCGACACCGGTGCTAGCGAAACCGCACTGGGGGCTGATGCCGATGCACTCCATGGCCTCCTTCTGGCTGACACCCTGGCCCTTTGCGATGATGTCGGCAGCCTCGAGGACCTTGTTCTTCATATCTTGAGCGTCCTCGAGATCGGCAACCTTTGTGCTGACGACACCGAGAACGACGTTCTTGTTCTTGGGGAGGAAACGGAGGGGCTCGAAGCCACCGCTACGGGCGTCATCGTACTCGAGGTAGAAGGTGTCGTAGTTCAGCGACTTGAAGAATCTCTCGGCAATCTGCTCGTAGGAGCCCTGGGAGAAGTGCATCGACTTGGAAAAGTTACCTGGGCAAGGTTAGTGAGCCGATCAGGTGCGTTGCTGGCCGACGAGCTTACCTCTGCAGATGTGGAGACCGACGTGGAGACCCTCGGGACGGCCCTCGAGACAGTCGTTGTGGGCCTTGCAGTAGAGGTCGAAAAGGTCGTCGGGGTCGACACCGTCGTTCTTGAGACCCTCGAGCATGTCGGAGGAGCAGAAGTAGGCGAGGGTCGGGTCGTCAATCTGGATGCTCTTGAGGCCTGCGTCGTGCAGGGTCTTGAACTCCTTGTGGTAGGCCTTGGCCAGGTCGGCGAAAAAGTCCTCGTCGTTGCTGTAGGCGTCGCTGGAGTAGCACTTGCCCGGGGCAAGACGGAGGTGGAAGTAAGGCGCCGGGGGCATGGTGAACTTGCACTCGTCCCATTGTGACTCGGGCACCTGAGTCTTGAGGTACTCCCACTTCTTGAGGTAAGGGCTGTGCTTGTACTGGATCTTGCCGTTGCAGACGACGGTCATGGGGTATTTGAGGCCAGCCTTCTTCAGAGCGGCAATCGGGGGAGCAGAGAGTCTGTAGAGATCCCAGGGGGCGTCATGGACCTCCTCGAAGCCCTCGAGCTCCTCGAAGAAACCACCAAAGTAGACCTTGCGGTCGTACTCGCCCGACACGATGGGCCGCACACCCTCTTCTTGCTGGCGCTTGACAATGTGGGTGATGGCCTTGTGCTCGGCAGCCTCGAGCTCCGAGTTCGAGATCTCGTTGTTGGCGGCCTTGGTCTTTGCCTCCTGCAGGTCGGCAGGGCGCAGGAGAGAGCCAATGTGCTCGGCGTGGAAGGGAAGTCTGACCATGATTGCTGCTGTCGAAACTTTGGTGATGCTGGATGAGAAGAGAAATTCTTGAATGCGAGAAAGACCCCGCCATTTCAAGTCGAGCCGCTCATGGTCTGGATGGCCAAGTACCGACTCACCTGCCGTGTTGCCTAGCTTCGGTCACTTTTGTCCATTCTATGACAGCCGTTGGCGATTATCTTATGAAGTCTTAGGTAATGAATAAATGCCAATGGCTCATTAAACGAGGAGGCCACCAATGTTTTGTCCAGAACACCCTACGCCGGCTACAACAAAAGGACTGATAGCGGTCGCTGGCCAGCATCCCCGAGCTGTCAAACCTTTTTCTAATATTTCAGTCGATGCCCCGCGAAGCCCCGCGGAAATTGACCGCGGCCTCGGCGGTGTGAACATTCACACCTAAAGGTGTTTGCTCTGTGACTCACTTCTGGCATTTGCTACTCACTATGTCTGTGGAATCTGAGTTGAGAGAACAGTACTTACCATGGGAACGATAGAACATGGTTTTAGTTGAAATTGCTTGGCCAATCGCTGGCTAGCTCCGACAAAAGCGGCTTTGAGTGATAAAATGGAACGGTTTCTATGCGACAATGCTCGACAGCGACAGCGAGTAGGAAAGTAATCCAACCCACCACCTGTCTGCCTGTAGCTGCATCTTGATATCGATTACTGCTCTGTTAAGTGGCATTGACATGTATTCTGATCAAAGAGATATGTAGAGATGAATAGCTCAAGAACAGGCAAGGTCATACCAGCAACAAGAAAACCTGGAGGGTTTGTCGCGTTGCCCGTGAGGACACGCATATACCAAGATCGAGACACAGCAATGTATCATTGATGATATTCATAGGCCAAATATGCAATTCAGAGAACAACCCCCATGCTATCCCAACACTTGCTATGCTTCACCCCGCCGTGGCTACTAATTCTGACTTGGCCCCAGAATAGATTGACACTCCTCGATGTCTCGGATCGTCTCGTTGAACGTATCCGACACCGCAGTGGCAGCATGATTTCGGTTCCAGTCGCCCTTTGTCCTCCAGATCGCGTCCATCAGGTTTGCCATGACCTGCTCCAGCTGCTCGACATTCAAGCCGCTGGACTTGCGCACCATCTGCTCATCAAGACTTCGCATCAGCTCTGGGTCAGCAGAGATGAGTTGTGGATCATTGAGCAATGCCTGGACGGGGAAAGAATGGCGTTGGGGTTGGCTGCTCGGTGGTGGTGGGCCCATTTGAGATGGCTGAGAGCTGTACGTGTCTGGGGGCTGCGTGTTAGGCAGTTGACTTCCACCTTCAACTTGTGGTAAAGCACTGAAGTCAGGCGCATCGTCGTTGCGGGCCCCGTTGGATGAAGCATTAGTGATGACCGAGAAGGGAGCACTACTCCTGTGGCTCTGGTTGCTGGTCTTCTGACCCGAAGTCGTGGACGATGCACTGTTATAGTAATCCTGATGTGCCGAGCCAGGTGCTATCCGTGTCAAAGCACTTGTCTGAGTGTGCGTGTGGTGCGGCTGAGTGCCGTGTATCGTCGACGGTGTTCCATAAGGCTGTATGAATCCAGCCCTTTCTTGTGGGTTTATCAGAGAATTGTCTTGGCTGTCCGGCATCTCGGCATCGTCTTGGGCCCTGGATGGAACCGTCGAGCCATTGCTATAGCCGTTGGATAGAGGACTGGGTCCCAGGGGTCTGGCAGGCGTGATTGGCGGCATCGACCGCGGTCCCGGCACATCCTCTCCAAGATGGACTGGTCCAGTCGATGGGTCGGTAACCGTGTTAGATGTGTCAAGTGGAACGTTCGGCCTGATGAGGGGTACCTCATGCCCATCCTTCTGAGCACTCTCGATCTTCTCGAGCTGTTCCTTTTCGCGAGCAAGCTCGCGATTATACACTGCTTCACATTCAGCAGTCAAAACAGGATTCATATGCTCGAGATTCATCATGTCGACTTCGACGTTCGCAAGCATCTCATTAGCCTTGAGAGTGCGCTCAGGATCACCGCTGTTCTTTGCGTCTTTGGCCAATTTCTTGATGTCACCGAGAAAGTCCTTTGGCCGCTTGTAGTAACCGTTGGACAGACGCTTCTCGATGGTTACAATCTCCAGATTGTAGTACTGCTTGCCGGTCGCAGTCTCGAGCAGAACAGAGACTCCCCTGTCATCTTTGGACAACTCATACGGCCTGATCTGTTGCACTTCCGTATGGTCCAAATCAGTGGTCACGATGTTCGGATCTTGCTCGTCGTAGAGGTAGCCAATGATGCCTTCGTCGACCACCGGGTTTCTGAACTTCTTGTACTTGAGCTTGATTTGATCCATGACAGGTTGGATGAGGAGCTTGAGATTGTTGAGCGTGAAGCGGTCTTTCTTCTTCTGCGCCTTGAGATCAGCCTTGCTCGGGCCTTTCGGTTCTTCCACAGTAGGCGCCTCTGGTAGAGATGGTAAGATGCGCTTTTTACGGTTCTCGGGGTTTGGAAAATGCGCTGGCGATTGCTGGATGTATTCCATCACCTTTCCGAAGAACTCCCTACGAGCCGACTGCAGTAGGGTCAGTCAAAGGCTTGAGCGTGAACAATTTGTCAAAATTCTTACCTCTCCAGGTCGGTCCAAGACAAAGTAGTTCTTCTTTGAGCGGCTGAAAAGATCTCTCATCATCTCTGGATTAGGTTTATCGTCACTGGATCTCAGTTCCATGACTCCAAGCACCAATACTGGATCCGTGGGTGACAAGGTCTTCAGAAGGCCATTGAAGGTGCGAATAACTTGTACACCCATCGTCTCATACCAAATATCAATGTTTGGAACATAGATCACGCTTGGCTTGTGGCGCTTGACTTCTTCAAATAGTTGGATGACGGCTGCTTCGGCTGACTGTGACTGAATTAGCACGATGGCTGTGACAGGAGCTGTATGCAAGACAGCTTACCCTTGTGGAGTCCTTCAGCAGTGTCGACATGTCAAAAGATTGTACGTGAAGGCCTTCAAACTTTGCCAACAATGCAGCACTAATGTATTGCTGGCCCATTCCCTCAAGACCGCTAACTAGCAACCTCGGGCGGTTGATCCTGGCGCTTTCGAACTCTAACACGATGATTAGCTCGGGAAACCAATCGACAGACGTATAAGCATGGTTTACCTCGCTGTAAGTTTTCCTTCTCAAATCCATTCTCGTCATTTCGATCATCGTACAGAGCTTCTTGCAATGCAGTAGTTGGCTTCTTCTGAGGAATGATCTCGTCAATAATACTTGAAACCTTTGCAAGTGCATCCCGAAGCAAAGGCTCGACACCCGCTTTGAGAGGTGCAGCGCCCGAAGCTGCAGAACGCTCAGAGGAAGGCACAATCTTGTTGACTGAGATCATGAAATCCTTGGCCTGCACCTTGATTTCAGACGGGTCGATAAGTAACTTCTTGTCGCTAGAGTAAATTTGAGGGAAGGTGCCCTGCACAGCGTTCAACGCGGCCTCTGTGCACAGCGATCGAAGGTCGGCACCGCCATATCCTTTCGTCAGAGCTGCAAGCTGATCTTTGAACTGGGGCTTCAAAGGTGGATCCCATCCTTTCGTGTGAATGTCAATGATTGACCGACGACCCTTGACGTTGGGGAGGGGGAAGTAAAATTCTCTGTCAAAACGACCTGGACGACGCAGGGCAGGATCTACGGAATCGGGTCGATTGGTGGCGCCAATAACAATGACTTGACCTCTGCCATCCATGCCATCCATGAGGGCCAAAAGAGTAGCAACAATAGATGCGTGGATCTGTTCCTGCTTGCTGGAACGGACAGGCGCAAGTCCGTCAATCTCATCGAAGAAGATGATGCTCGGTTGGTTCTTTCTTGCTTCCTCAAAGAGCAGTCTCAGTTGTCTTTCGGCCTCACCAACCCACTTCGAGAGCGCATCGGCACCTTTGCGCATGTAGAAAGTGACCTTCTTGCCTTGAGCACTCACGCTAGAAGCGAGTGCTCTGGCAAGCAAGGTTTTACCGGTTCCGGGAGGTCCGTGGAACAGGACGCCACGAGGTGGGGTGACGTGAAATCGGTGAAAGATCTCTGGATACATGAGCGGAAGCGCGACCATTTCTTTCAGACGGTCAATGTGGTCTTCGAGGCCACCGACACCTTCAAAGCTGACATTGGGATCGACGCCCAAAGGATCGGCATCCGCCAACGCCTTCTTGTCCTTGACCTTTCCAAAGTTTGAGGGACCTCCTCCAGGGGCTGCGTCGGTGTTGTGGGTCTGCGGGAAGAGGCCTGGAGCTGTTCCTGCAGTTGGTGTCATGCCGACAGTGCCCCCGATACCTCGAGGAACCTTTTGGGCCATGTCATCATCACTGCTGTCAGAATCTGCACCGCCAGCAGCTTCCGCGCCCTCAAGACCGCTGGCACCACCAAATGGACCCAGAGTTGAAAACAGAGATCTCCAAGGACCAGCTGCACCGCGACGAGCGCGTTGGGACGTTGGAGGAGGTGCGAACGCTTCTTCTTCATCTTGTTGGTGGATTTCAGGTCTGAAGATGCGATAGTCAGGTCTATTGCTTCTGTTACGCAGCGTCGTGGGCTCGAAAGAGATGTCCTGGTTTCTGGTGCGGCGGACACGCTTGTTGCGACGACGGTCCTCTCGCAGGTCCTCGGCTTCGCCGCGCATCTCGTCAGGGTCCAGATCTTCATCAGAGCCTGACGAGTCGCGTGAGCGCTTGGCCGCTCGTCGCGTGGAGCGTCTCAGACCACCAGCACTACTGGAGTCATTGTCACTCTTTTGGTTCTTCTTCTTCTTCTGAGGGGAGATTTGCAGTTCATCGGCGCTCGAAGCATCTTCATCACCGGAACCCTGCGGAGGCTCAAAGTCACTGCTAACTTCACCTTGAGATTTGCGAGGTCGCAGTCGCCGTTGTCCGCGACCCCGAGGCGGGCTATCGGGTTTTTGATGAGACCTGAGCTTTCGTTTGTGGTTGATCGGACCCTCATCGTCGTCATTATCATCTTCGTCGTCTTTAGCCGCCTCTGGAACCTGCTCTTCCTCGTCTGCGCGCACATCCGAAACAAAAGGCGAAGCGGGCTCAGCAGGAGGTTCCTCTAGCTTTGGCTCTGCAAAGATGCGCAACTGATCAGAGAAGGACTCGGGGACCTCGCCGTAGTCTTGAGAAGCCGGAATCTCTTCCTGAGAGACTTCCATGATGGCGCTGGGTGGCGGCTTCTTAAGTCCCTTGGCGGCACTTCTCATATTTCTAGCCGAATGCAGCTGAGGATCGGGTGTAAAGGACGCTTGACGAGCGCCTTGAGTATGGGCGTGCTTGCCTGAGTCACTGAGGGCCATCAGAGGCTCTTGCGAAGCGCGACTGCTACGTCTCGTCGCCATGCCAAAGCCTTCGGCAGGTGTTGTACCACGGACAGAGACCCTTGCGCTGTTTGCGCGAGCGGATCTTCGTGGGTTGTTCATGTTGTCGAGGCTGGCCAACTTATGCGAAGGGATCTTGAGTATCACCACGCGCGAACTTTGTTGAGGCGGTTGAGGCGGTTGCGGCGGACCTGTTATTGCGTCGTCGTCGCTGCCTTCGGCGTCCTCTTCGTCGGATTCAAAGTATTGTTTTGGTTGAACGCGAGCAGCCTTGCGCTTCTTGGGCTTGGGTGAATCTTCCTCTGCCTCTGAATCGAATGATTCCTCGCTGGAATCCTCGTCGAATGAACCCTCCTCGTCTTCGTCGCTGTCGTCAACGACTCCGTCGCTGCCGTAATCGTTCCTCCTTTGACGTTTGCGAGAATGTTGCGACTTTGGCTTCTTCGAGCGTCTCGGTTTTCTGGGAGACGACTTGACGTGCGCGTCGTCGTAGTCTTCGTCGTCCGAATCACTCTTGGTAAAGTCTTCGGGGCGTCTGAAAGAGCGCTGGCGCTTGGGCATGGTGTGTCGGATGGCGAAGCGCGCAATGCAGGGTCCAGGCGACCGGTTCTTCTGAGTGGGCTCGGCGCCTTTTTCACAGTACTCGGAATATGCTTTCGTCGAGAATGCGATTCGAATATCGATGCTGAATTAATCGTAGAGGCTGCGGTTTATTGTGCGCGTGAGTGTGTCGCGCGTGCGCAGTCCTGGCGTTGCGGAGGACCAGAAGCCCAGTCTCGCAAAAGCGGTATCAAACAGAACGCGTCAGAACTTCACACGGCCTAGAGCACGCTGATGATGCTCTATGATTGTATTCAAGTCATTAGATGATGATGGAGATGGAAAGGAGGTTGGGTTGAGGAACAACGGATGGTTTGATATTGCCAAGACGCAATGCTCCACACATCAGCCATCAGAAACCTTGCACCCAAATATCGCTTTGCACTTCATGAACAACAAAACAGACAATGACCTACAATAACCATACCAAGTTGTCATTTTTGCAAGTCAAACTCAGACCGACACGTCAAAGACTGCTTCCCAGCATGACATCCCACCACCCAGGTCTTCCCAAGGCCCCCAAACCTGCCGAAAAACCTCATAGAGCATCCAGGAACCACTTTCCCCTGCTTCCCCATCGATGGTTCCCGTCGATCACCCCGCAGATGCCATGTGTTTGATGTAGTTTATTCTGACCTCCTGCGTGCTCTGTTCATCACGTGATAGAGCTCATGGCTTTGCCTCCAGAAGTACACGATGAAGATGCAACAATGAGTTCTAGAATTTCTTTGTTCGTTTTCAATGCTTGTGGCAATTGACAGTCTCCTCTGTAACATTCTCCATGCAATACTCAGAAGCTCAATGGACATTCTCGGTGAAGAGAAGCACTTGCGGCAAGAGTCCTTTCCACTATTTGACATTTGGTGCAAGCGATTTTCCTTTTCAAGGATCTCATCGATGGGCCAGGATGAGATGTCATGTGTGTGGCTGTCGTGTGTGTGCTCAGGGATCAGGGCGGAAGGGGACAGCCCGGCTTGAGTCGGCAAGCGTTCGGGCAGCCACTAGCAGCAGAAGAAAAACGTCCTACTAAAACAATTGCTATTTGCCTCTATTCTCTTAGTGTACCATACTCGAATGGTTGGAAACATTGTGGAAATATCGTACATTTGCTATAGAACATGTGCCACTACCAGATCCAATCTTGACCTAGCCGCGACACCGCGAGCGCTATGCAAGCCACACACCTCTACGTCCGTCTATCTCTCCCAAAAAGACTTTCACTGGACAATAATCAGGGACATGCTTCATCGTGACCAGAACTGTAGTCTAACGATCATCTTGGTGGCTCAGGTGTGATGCTTAACGGCCGAATCCGGGAATGCCACTAAAGGCCTTGCCCTCGGGCATCTTGGGGCGACCGAATCCGACGTCAAGATCCAGGATGATCTTGAGGGCGTTTCTGCTTCTCAGGTAAGGAAGCGGTGCCTTTGCCTCTTGCAGCCCGGTCGCGGGCTCGATACTGCCACGAGGTCCAAGCTCCTGCTCCGACTCACCAGGCAGAGGGAGCAAGGTCTGGAGAAGCTCGTAACCAGCAAGCGTGAAGCCGAATTGAGGCGATGAACGAAGGATACGGGCAGGGCCTCCCTTGAAGAAGGCACGGAAACCTTCTTCTTGGAAGACTGTCTTGGCACAATGACGGAGGGACGTGTACTGAGTCTCGCCCTTGCGGGCCTCTACTTGCAGACGGGTCTTGATAACGTCGCAAGGAGTGGTCAAGTAAGCAGCAGGCATACCTGCGATGGCACCGGCAGTCAAGAGTTGCAAGATGCCTACAAACATTAGCATAGTTCGAGCCGTATACCACGTGCGAAGACTTACCAAGCTTCTTGTTAGGCCCTTCACCAAAGTAGTCCTTCTTGAGATGGTTGTAAGTAGGGAAATAGATGGCCGAAAAGGGGACGTCACGCAACAAACAGGCGCTGGCACCCTTGTAAAGGCCGACCAGACCAAGGTTGCGCACAATCCACATGGCGCTTCTCTTCTCAACTGCCTTTTGTGACTTGGCAACTTCACCCTGAACCTGCAGGCGAATCTTGACAATCTCAAGAGGGTTTGTGAAGATGACTTGACACGCACCAGCGGTACCACCGGCAATAATCTCCCACATCAACTTGATTTCGCCGGTCTTCGGATCTGAAGCCTTTCCTCGTACCAGGTCGTTGACGGTGAGCTTGATGGCCTTTTCAGGAGCCACGCCAACCAGCTGGGGCAGAACACCTGAGTAGAGACCCCTTACACCCTCGTTCCGGATGACCTTTGAAAAGCAGTCGAACGAGTTCTTGTAGAGAAGCTGACCGACACGAGCTTTTCGTTGGTTCTGCATACGGGTCTTGACCAGATCAATGGGGTAGACCATAAAAGCACCAAAAGCACCAGCGATCGAACCGAGAGCAAAGTGGTGTACAGACACGAGAATGTCGTGCAAGAAGGACCTTGACTTGGACACGACAGCCGCAGCGGTGTCAGCGGCAGCACCAGTAGCGGCGCCGTAGACGGTGTGGTGAGATGCCCACGAAGCGTCAAGAACGCGTGCAAAGTCGGAAACACCGAGACGGCCAGAAGGCTGATCTAGGCTGGCGAAATGGAAGAGGATGTCGGCCTCCATTGGGGTGAAGAGGGAGAAGCGGGTGATGCGAGCGGCCTCGTTTAGGAAGTCTGTACGAGTGATCTTGCCGTCATCAGTCTTCGCGACAGCGTTGCGGATGACCAGTTCAACAAGGTCCATGTCCCGGATGATGTTCTGGAAGGCGCGCACGTTGGCATATGAGATGTGGCTGCCGGGGGAGATGTTGCACAAGGTCTGGAGGTTGGAGAGAAGGTGGTCGGACAACTTGTGAGAAGCGGTCTCGCGAATGATGCGCTCAAACTCATCGGGAGCGATGTAACCATCACCGTTCTTGTCAAAGTGGTGGAAGGCCTGTCTGACTCTTTCACCCTGCAGACCGCGCAGCATCTGCGCAAATTGAGGGTAGGTCATGCTGTGTCTGTTCTTGCGGTCGCCAACGTAAAGCGAGGCCCATGTTGAGTTCCAATCAAAGGGGATGTTGTCTGGAGAGCGGTTGCGGGCGTAGGCGTCCTTGAAAGAGTTGAAGTCGACGACACCGCTGGCGGGGTCGCAGAAGAGACGGAAGGCGATTTCATACTCGGCGTCAGGCTTGGCCAAGAGGTTGTTGAAGGTGGCCCAGTCGGAGAGAGTCACACGGCCATTTCCACGGCGGTCGGCGACAGAGAAGAGGATGGCGTATTGCGAACGCTTGATCTTGTGCTGTGGGCGGTCAGCGCGATTGGACTGAGAACATGGGAAGCGCAGGAAGGCGCACGTAATCCTCGGCTTCGGGAGCAATGGCATTGACAAACTCCTCTTCACCCATATAGAAGTCGCCAGACTGTGAATCTTGTTTGGCGTGTTGCATGAACTCGGCACGGGTCTGAGTGGAGAGCTGGGGCTCATCCTCGACACCGACCAGAGCCTCCTTGACGGACTCTTTGAGCACAGAAGCGGTGGAAGCCATGGCTACTGGATGTGATATGTCGACCCGGTGGGGCAGGAGTATCTACCGCAGACGATGACAGCTGGAGCGGACAGCGAACTCGGCGTCTTGGGTCCGTAGGATCCGGGGGTGACGCACGGCCGACAGCAATGGCGTGTGGAAAGCGAACAGGGGGCTTGTCGGGCAGAATACGGAGTACAGAGCCTCAATTGGGGCAAGCGAAAGACGGCGTAGAAGGGATGGAAGACCAACGACAAGTCACAAAGGGCACAGCAGTGGGCACATAGACAGCCAAGGAGCGAGAAAATCTTTGAATGGTACAACAAGGTCGGGCCGGCGAACGGCGACTCAACACAACTTCAGCCGAATACTCTTCTTCCCCGGAGTTGCCGAGGATGGATGGTCATTGGGTCGCGAGAGTGCTCGGCGGTGAGGGGTGGTGTGTAGGCGTCTCGCGGCAAGACGGCAGGTAGGAAAGTGGGAGAGCAGTGGGCTATTCGGCAAGAGCAAGCCCGGCGCGTTCCGATGCCGCCCCCGCCGAGCTTGGACGTCGTCACCGACCAAACAGGCAAACAGGCAAACAGTCAAACAGTCAAACAGCCAAACGCGCAGACTGGCTTTCGCGGCCGCCGACTGTCCAGACGACATCCATCATGGCCTCGACAGCAGAGCAGAGCTCGTACTTCACCGACAGGAGAGCACAGGGCGCTCTGATCGTTCCAGGTGCGCGCGCTCGCCTCGGTTGCAGCGTCCACAACCAGCACACTGACAAGACGCTTCGCAGACGCCCCAAAGTTCGACCTGGAGAGCTATGCCGCCAACTATGACCGCAAGTCCATCGCCCCCTGCTGCCATGCCCGCTCGCTCACATTGCTCTCGCAGACCACACACGTGTGAACCGTCTGGCCAACATCGCTCGCCTCTGTCCCCCACTCGCCCTCGACGCCCTCCGTCTGGCTATTCCAGCTGCCAAAAACGCCAAAGACACCCAACAATACCTCGACCTCACCCAGCTACTCCGCTCGATCGATCCCCAAGATGAACTGGCCACCGTCGACTCGGCGTGGGTTGACAAGGTCAACAAGCTAAACGAGCACGAGACGGAGCGCTTGGAGCATGAGCTGCGCGGCTACAAGAACAACCTCATCAAGGAAAGCATCAGGATGGGCCAGGAAGATCTCGGCACCCACTTCCTCAACATGAACAAGCTGGACCAGGCCGCAAAGGCCTACCACAAGATGCGCGAGTTTTGCACCACCCCCAAGCACATCGCCGAGATGACGCTGAAGCTGGCCTACATCGCCATCGTCTCCCCGCAGTGGATCCAAGCCGTCTCTACTGCCCAAAAGGCCCGCTCCCTGGCTCTGCGCCCTGAAGACAAGTCTCGCTTCGACCCCGTCTCGCAAGCATGCATCGGTCTGGGCTACTTGGGTTCCGGCAACTACGCCCAAGCTGCCGTCTCCTTCCTGGCTGTCGATCCTTCGTACTCCACCGTTGGTCCCGTTGCAAACATCGACTTCTCCCGTGCCGTCATGACAGCAAACGATATTGCCGTCTACGGTGGCCTTTGCGCCCTGGCCTCCATGGACCGTCAACAGCTCCAGTCCTCAGTCCTCGAAAACCCCGCCTTCCGCAACTTTCTCGAGCTCGAGCCCCACATTCGCCGCGCCATCTCCTTCTTCTGTGGTGCAAAGTACAGCCAATGTCTTGCCATCCTCGAAGCATACCGCACCGACTACCTGCTCGACCTGTTCCTCGGTCCGCACATCAACGTGCTCTACCACCTTATCCGCAGCAAGAGTATCGTCCAGTACTTTGTCCCCTTCTCACAAGTCACCCTGTCCGCCCTGACAGAAGCCTTTCCAAGACAAGGCGGCACACCAGCCATGATGGAGCAAGAGCTGGTCGACATGATCCAACGCGGCATCCTAGACGCCAGAATCGACACGGTGGACCAACTACTCATCGCCCCGCCCAAGGACTCGCGTGCCGAAACCCACCGCGCCGCATTGGAGGCAGCCGACGAGATCGAGCACCAGCTGCGCCTCAAGCTGCACAAGATCAACATGGTCCAAGCCGGTCTCGAGGTCCAGGCGCCCAAGCCGACCAAGGGTGGCAAGAACTCCGCGCCTTCCAACTGGACACCTGGAGGCCCAATCAGCTAGTCGCCATGGTGTGTATGTGCGAAAGTGGGAAAAATGACATGACGGTTACGAAAAACCTTGCTGCAGTGGGGAGTTGGTCCCTCTTTTACATTGGAAGGGAAAGAATGCATAGCTCAAGGCGTTGAAACGGTAGAAAGAGAACAACGGGGGTCTCTTTCAAGATTCTTATATCCTAACTTTTTTTCCTTTTCCTTTTTCTTTTTTTTTTGTAAACTTCATACACATCATCAAGTGCTCGAAGCGGGCTTCACTTAATCTATCACTTTGCTGCTCCCGAAAAAGAAAAAAGAGGGGGAAAAAAAGGGCTGTGCCCTGAGACGAATGTGACCGAGATAACTGGTGCGATTGTGATGAACTGTTTCCTATAGCCTGCCCACCTCTGAATCAACACCCGCCGAGGACAAAGTAGACAACCCGCTAATTAAGCAACCGGCACACCCAACAGGAGGGGTATCGTGCGCCCATCCAAAGCGCCAGCCATCGAACCAGAAAGAAAAAAAGAAGGACACGCTCAAAGGAAACAAGAAAAAATCCAGAGTCTAGAGACCGAAATCAATAGTCTCCCTCTCCAAACAACTCGCCCGCCTCACGGCAATACCTCGCCTCGCCGGCACCGCCTCTTCCGCCCGTCTCGCTGGCCCAGCACACGACGCTCGCGTCCACGACACCGCCGATCACGCCCTCGATGGCGCCCAGCACCGCCCAGCCGATCGTCGCTGCAATCAGACCGACAATATAGGCGTACAGACTGCCCTTGAAGCCACCTCCCGCCAACTGCACGTTGCGCGCCGTCGACACCCAACCGCCGAATCCGAGGGCGAAAGACATGATGAAGCGGGTCGCGTGAAGTATCAGTTTGGCCAGACGGTAGGGGATCAATGTCGAGCCGGTGCCCGGGGTTGCGGCAAAGACAGAGGGGTTGAGCGTGGTGGTGGGTGAGGTGTTGGAGACGAAGTACAGCTGAGATAGTCCTCGTGCGCTGATGTTGAGTGACTGGGAATGGATGGCGGCGTAGGTGAGTGTCAATGGGTTGGTGAGGGCAGCGAGTGAAGTCGGCACCATGGAAAAGGCGCAGAGGGTCACAAAGCTAGCGAGGCGCCGAGGGAGAATAATGAGAGGTAGACGGATGAGTAGCGACAGGAAAGTCGATAGGCAGATGGTTCCGAGCATTGGACCAGTCGCGTGAAAGAAGGAAGCCCTCACAACCGTGGTCGATGATGGCGATGGAACGCTCAGACGATGAAAGTACCACTGCGAGACGGTCGCAGCGGTCGTGGCCCTTTGTACTCCAGCGATCACACCTAGGGTCCATAGATATACCATGACAAAGTAGAAGCCCAGCCACCATGTATTCAGGTCGATGATGAATGTCTGAAGTTTGGACATGTGGCCACCCAAGAAGATCCGAGTGAACATGCCCATCCAGATCCAGGTGAAACAGACCACAAGACCTAGGGTGCCGAATCCTAGCAGGGTCAAGCTTGGTGAAGCTGTCACGATGCGGCATGCAAACTCGAGGATGCCAACCGCTTTTCCGAGCGAACGACGGCCCTTGTAGACAGAATAGACCCAGATGAAAGCGGTGACTGCAGGGATAAAAGACAGCCAACGCATGACCTTGTCCTGGACACTGTTGCCATGCCAGGCGCCCTTGTAGCTCGACACAAAAGGGTAGATGGAAAAGGAGAGCAGGATGACCGGGACCGAAACGAGCATTAAACCAACGAGGATTCTAACGTATTCGCGGAGCAAGGCCAGCCAAAGCATCGCAATGACGACGGTTATAACAGTATCCCAGAGCAGGAGATTGATGGAGGACGTCAGGGCGGAGTAGATTGTATCGCCCAGCGGCTTCTTGGAGTTTGGCGTAGAAGTATGGAACCAGACCAATACAAAGGTCGCAAACATGGCAAAGAGACAGATCTTGTACAGCTGAGCCCAGAAAGCATCGTGGTGTGCTGGCTCGGGTGTTGGGAGGATGAGCGTCTGCGGAACACTTTCACGATCTGGACTGGGCGGCCTTGGATGGGCAAATGCCGTTTCTGGATCTGTTTCGTGTGGGAGGAAGGTTGATTGCGGAGGAGGCACTTGGGGCTGAAACGCGTGAAAGGCGGGTGGACGAGCGTCCAGCTCTCGGTCGATGCTGTCGAAATCCTGATCATCGTCATCGTCGGTGGAAGCCAGCTCGACATCCTCCATGGCAGACTTTTGTTTCGCATGTGACGGGCTAGCTCGTGAAGTGATACGAGAGGACTCGAGATTGTGGTCTTCAATCTCGGATGACTCGGTGAGATGACTGGGGATAAAATTACGGCGGGACTTTTGCAAGGCCAGGTAATCGGCCATGTCACGCTCATGCTGTGTCTCTTCGTCTTCCTGATCGAAGCCCTCATTTGCGCTAAACAGCGGCATGTCGGTTTCGTGTCGCGGACGGGAAGCGAATGGGAAGCGAGATAGATAGGAGCCCGAGGGCTGATACGGGTTGGCCATGGAGGGGCGTTGGACGTAGCGGGAAGAGTTGGCTGGACGCCGGCGGTCTAGAGGATTGCGAGAGCGCGGATCTGGCTCGTGTTGTGTGAAGGAGAGGCGACTCTGGGATTGGGCCAGGAAGCGCGAGGCATCTGGTCGAGCAACAGAGTCAGTCACGCGCCATGGCCTTGAGACGCGATGCAACAGCGCACTCACATTCCGAGAACATGACGGCCAACGACGACGGCGGGCCAGGGGTGTCGGAGCTGTAATACTATGATGTGCAATACTCAGGTGGGTAGGTGAGGCAGACGGGAAGCAGCGTTCAAAGCAGAGGTCGATGGCGGCGATAAGGCTCCAGCGGCGGAAGTGTTCAGCTTATTTGAGGCCTGACATGTGACAGAGGGAAAAAGAAGTCGTAGGTGATGCTCAACTCCCAGTAGCCGTCGCCGAATGCTAGAGGTCGTGTTTTGGGTAGTAAATGCAGCAAGGGGATGATTGCAGTTGCAGAGAGCATCCACCAAGGTCGAAATGACGTGCCCTGGTGTCGTGGATGCAGCAGCTCTCGACTCCCGACCCGTTGCTCGGGGCGATGTGAGCCTGTGACGATGCCGTCCGTGTAACACGCGGGCGCTCGAGAAGTTTCCACAAAGAGAAGCCACGGAAATGCAGCTCAGTGCGAGGCGTATGACCAACTACTGTTCGTGTGGCAGCAATCAAAGACTGACCCCAGATTGACCACTTGAAACACCAAAGTCCGCATCCGCATCCGCATCCGCACCCGCATCCGGCCTCTCGCCGATAAGAGAGAGATAGCGGGACGCTCGGGCCATGTTTGCTTGCTAGCTTCGCGGGTCGATATTGCGGCGAGGGTCGAAGCTCGAGTTGTGTTGAGGACAGATCTTTGCGGCGCCTGTTGTGACTTTCCTGTCGCTCCGTAGGTTTCGGTCTTGGTAGACATCTCACGCTGAAGATGCCTGAAGCACAGCAGCAGCCCGAAGAGGGCCAGGGCGGCTGGAACGTCCGTCTATGCCTTCCGTCGCATCCCCCACTTCTCCACTGACTCTGCCTCGCAGTTCCGTTCCATCCTGCAGACGGTCGGCATCTTTATGTTTGTCAATTTCGCCATCAAGCAAGTCACCGGAGGCATTCAGCAGCAAAAGAAGCTCGACAATACCCATGCCCCGTCCATCACCCCTGGCGTCGGCCAGCAGCAGCCCACCGCCGGCTACAGTGCCATTCCTCAGACCATCATGCCTCTGTGGGCTCAGCACACCTCCATGGACATCAACATGTATGTCTCGCCTTCCTACGTCATGCCCGCTTTGACGCAAATGCCCCCCGAGTCTCTGGTCCTGCAGGAGCGCAACTTCCACTACGGCGACTGGTCCGACAAGCGTCAAGTCCAAACCACCATCAACATCCCCCGCTCCGTACAGGAAAACGGCACTCTGTGGGCTCATCTCTACATTTCCCAATCCGGCAGCGTCATGGATCCCACTCAGCCCGGCTACGACACCTCCAAGGCCTACCGCGTTACTCGCCCCCTGACTCAGTATCTTGCTAAGAAGAAGGTACACAAGACTCGCAATCTGCTTGATTCTTCCGCCGAAACCGAGACAGACGAGGAGCCTGAACCTACAGGTCCCGTCATCTCCAATTTCTATCACCCTAACCTGACTCTGTCCATCATTCCAAACGTTGGCAACCCTGTCTACCCTCAAATGCACCCTGCCATGCGCCAGTTTGTCACTCTTGAGGCCACCGGTGCTCGCGACGATTCCGGACAAAATGCCTGGTATTATCCTGTCCTCTATCTAAACACCTTCTGGCAGCTGCGATCCCACATGACCGAGCTCAACTCAACTGTCACCGAGATGCCCCTCAACCTGGACCTGCAGCACGACCCCAACTGGAAGTTCAGCGTCATGGCCAGCCTGGACGAAGGTATGAAGGAGAACGCCAGAAAGATCGCCCGTGGCGAGACCACCCCTGGCGGTGGTGATGGTAGCGAGCTGGAGATGATCAAGGAGGTTTTGCTCGACACCAACATGTATCTCCTTGGTATCACCGGTTTTGTCAGTATCCTGCACATGATCTTCGAGATGCTGGCTTTCAAGAACGACGTCAGCCATTGGCGCAAGAAGAAGGACAACGTCGGTACTTCCGTCCGCACCATCCTTGCCAACGTCTTCATGCAGAGTATCATCTTCTTGTACCTGATGGACAACAACGAAAACACCTCCTGGATGATTCTCTTCGGCCAAGGCATGGGTATCGCCATCGAAGCCTGGAAGGTCACCAAGTCCGTCGACGTCCGTGTGCGTGCTGCTCCTCAAGGCTCCCTGATCCCCTACCGCGTCGTCTTCGAGGACAAGCACAAGCTTTCCGAAACCGAGAAGAAGACACAGGAGTACGACGAGATTGCTTTCCGCTACCTGTACATGGTTGCCGTGCCGCTGTTGCTGGCCTACGCCGGCTACTCGCTCGTCTACGAGACCCACAAGAGCTGGTACAGCTTCATCATTGCCACCCTCGTCGGCTCCGTCTACGCATACGGCTTCCTCATGATGGTGCCCAGCTTGTACATCAACTACCGTCTCAAGAGCGTGGCGCACATGCCTGCCAAGGCCATGACTTACAAGTTCTTGAACACATTCATCGACGATTTGTTCGCCTTCACCATCAAGATGCCCACGCTGCACCGTCTGGCCACCCTGCGTGACGATGTCATCTTCTTCGTCTACCTCTACCAGGCCTGGAAGTACAAGGTCGACTACACCCGTGTCAACGAGTTCGGCCAGGGCGGCGACGACGAGGAAGTGGACGACAAGGTCGCCAACAAGCCTCTGACTTCGGCACCGGATGAGGATGCGAAGCCCGTCAAGGCCGAAACCGCCAAACCCGCCGACAAGGCCACTGGATCTCAGACCAAGGGCAGCGCTGCACGAAAGAGAAAGGGTTGAAGTGATGTTTTTTTTTTTGTATTTCTCTGGCGTGGCATGATTGGCATTCTACTCTCTCGACTCAGCGCGCATCTCGTTCAAAATTGCATAATATGTACATTGATGAAAGACATCATTCCAGTCTGACGTGTCGTTCCACGTCGCTTCTCCTCGCAATCCGGCTTTGGCTTCATCCTTCGTAGAGTTAGACTTCATACTCACTGTTCTGGTGCACGTCTTGTAGTACCTCTCGATTACTTCTTGGCGAGGTTCCTACGTGCCTTGACTGTTGCATTGTAGAGTGCATCCTTGAAGGCGAACAAGAAGGCCGCGGTAATGACACTTTGAGTGACCTTGGGGCCAATACCTGAAATTGGATATTAGCACTGACCAACAATATCAAAGGAAGAGAAAGTAAAGACTTACCTCCGTAGAGACCAGCCCAGCCCTCCTCACGCAGGATTCTCGAGAAGCTGTCAATCATGCCCTCCTTCTCCGACGAGCCCGTCGCCACATGGGCTCTCGACTTGACGGTGATGTAGGGGTAAGTGATGCTGGTAGCTGCCAGCTTGCCCAAAGCACCGAGGTAAAAGCTGTCGGTGGGCGTGACACGACGACGCTTCTCCAGGTAGTTCTTCAACTGCTCGAAAATGGTGTACTGGAGGATAGGGTTGATGACGAGGACAAGGGCGGGCAAGACGCCGGCAAAGAGTCTGGCGAAGCCCTCGTCCTTGACGATGGACAGAAGCGTGCCAATGGTGCTGGGGCTGAGCTTCTTCTTCTGCTGCTTGCTCGCCTCCTCGGTGGGCAAAACGCCCTCGTCGCTCTCGTTCTTGCGCGCAGTCATGCGCGTGTTGACGACCCAGATGGGGTTAGTGATGAGCACGGTGGCGCTGCCGGCAATGGCGCCGGCGACCATGCTCTCCAAGGTGCTGAGCTTGCCGGCATTGGGCCGGTTGGCGGCCTTTGCGGCCTTGAGGAATGCAGCGCGGGTCCACTCGTACCAGTAGTAATAGACGAAGTTGGTGACACTGATGCCGAAGAGCGCGGACTCGAGGCCGGCGTAGAGACCGCGGACACCTTCGCGCGCAATGATGCGCTGGGCTGCCTTGAGCACGTTCGTGTCGGCCTTCTTGGACTCGACTTGGGCGCGTGTCGACAGCGTGATCAAAGGGTAGGTCAATGCCATGGAAATGAGGCCGCCGCCGGCTTTTGCTTGTTTTAGCATGCTTCAGAGATGAGGTTCGTTGTGGTGCAGTGCTTACAGCCGGCCAGGGCGTGGGCAACATTGTCAGACTGCTGCGAAACTGCGCTGGGAGGAGCAGTGGCAGTGGACTTTTGCACTTCGTCTTTGACAGAGGTGGAAGACATGGTCAAGGGAATGTGGACGGATCAGAAGCACAAAGGGACAGGGGAGCTCGCTGTTGTTCCTTTTCAAGAAAGAATAGAGGAGCGAAGATGGCTTGCAGAGCTACAGGAGAAGTTTCGGGTGTTGGATAAGAAAACAAAGGATGGGAGGAGATGAAACTCTCTTATGTCTGGATCAAGTTATTGTTTCCAGCTAGGTCAGGCAGGCCTGGAGGTAGCTTTTTACCAAGGGACGCGCGAAGCCGAGGTTTGCATATCCCCACACCATGTGAACGAGCGATCGGCAACTGCTCAAGGTCTTGACAGAAGTCTTGACGGTAACAACTTCTCAAGAGAGTTGAGTATGGATGCAGTCGCTCCTGGCGCTCGACCGGTATAGGGACCGGAAAAGCATTAGGCGTCGAGGATACTGCAGGTTCCACGAATCGCTCATCCCTTTGCTCAAGTATCTATCTACATCTTCCAAGACGCGGGCAAGAGGTGTAGCGATAACTCTACTACGAATTATGGCAACATACCTCTCATTCCCCCCTTTTACAAGTCGTGGCCGTTCAAGGAGGCTAATTGACCCGTTAATCCACCTCTCGCGCGTCGCAAAAGCCGATTAAGTTGAACGTCACGTCTGAACCGGAAGCCTCTCTCCAGCAGTTCACTTTCGGCCGCGCTGTTGTTCCTCGGCTCTTGGCCGCCTGGCCACGTTTGGGCACCTTACAGGTCTGCTGTCTCGGGCTCGGGCTCGGACGCCCTGCTCGTCGCATCAGATACCGTCGGGGCTTGCGCCGCAGCGCAGGTTGACCCCATCAAGAGCGCAAACTGCGCAGATGGCACACAGGGACATCTCAGAAGAGCAGATGGGGAGCGCTGGCAGCTCTCCATTGTCTTCCGAGGCCGATGAAGGCAGCCCAAGACATGGCTATAACCTCGAGTCGGCCGATGCGACACCCAACTCCCTCTTCACCGGCGCCGCCGATGGTGATATGCCACCACCCTCGAAGTCTGTATCCCCGAGCCTTGTCGCAGCACACCCCAGCCATCTGTCTGCGCTCTCGATGCAGCGCGCTCTGCCTCCTCGCGATGTCTCGGAAGATACTATAGCCGACGCATATGCTGCGTTCATCCTGTACTGTAATCCGTATTTTCCTCTGGACGTCGATACATCTGATCTGAGACGCATCTTCCAAACTCCTCCTCGTAGCGACGGCAAAGATTTCAGTATATACGCCCTGTGGGAGCTCATAAAGAGGTTCGACAATAAAGACATAAAGACGTGGACACAGCTCTCTCTGGAACTAGGTGTTGAGCCGCCGTCGGTCGAAAAGGGCGGCAGTGTGCAGAAGGTGCAACAATACTCTGTCAGACTCAAGGTCCGTGATGATGATAAGATCCCTTTGATACGTGAACCCTCGCTCACGCTCGCTCCAGCGCTGGATGCGTGCAATGCATGTCGATGCCTTTTTTGAATACCTACTTGGAAAGAAGCATACATACTACCTAGATTTGCCTCCCTTGCACGATCCTCATCCCGCTAGGGGCCGAGATGGTGTGCCTGCAGACGAAGATCTTGCCATCAGAGCCCTAGATCCTTCGTTCCGTCCCAAGAGAGGCCGAAAGAGGAACGAAACTCCTGAAGCGGATCCTCCTCCTCCCAAGAAGCCGTTACTCACGACATCCTTTTCTTACGAAGGCCGGACATTATATGCGCAGCCACAGTCCTCCTATCCGGCGTCTGCGATTCCATTGAGCGCCAGACCGGAGAACTTTGCGCGCGATATGTGGCCAGCAGCATCGGGTGTGAGGCCGGAGGCAAGACAGGCTGTCCCCCATTCTGCGATAGCCACTCGACCGCCTCAACATCTCCAATGGCAGCTGCATGGATCTCATGACACACCTATAACACCTCACCCCATGTCAGCGATCGAAACGCGAGCCCCGAGCCTGCCAACCTACGACGAACCAATGTCGGCCATCACTGCATCATCGTCCCGAGCTCGGAGCCGTCGAAAGCATGGTCCGGCCGTCTCATCTGCATGGCCAAGAAGTAGTGTCTCCGGCAGCAACAGAGCAAGAGGCAGACCGCCGGGCAACCGATCAGTTCAAGATGGCCCATTCACAACCTTTCCAGCAGACCCTAATGCAGAGAAATCGACATCTCAGAGAAGCACGCCGGCTGTGTCGCTGATGCCATACGATACTGAAACTCATCTGCTGCGTCCCAATGCCTACACGCGGCCTCTGCATCGCCCACAGGGCTCGACGCCAGTCGATGCAGATTCCACGTGCCGACCCAAGCGCGGTCGACTGTCATTACAAGTCCCTGAGCATACTGGGGGACCTGTTCATCTGACTACACCGACAGTACTCTTGAATGGCGAACTTGACAACGTGCCGAATGAAGAATTAGTTGAAGAAATCATGGATCCCGCCCCCTCCGTCCGTATAGGTTCAGAAAGTCTACCCTCCACACAACCACATGTGGCTCGCCAGGACAGTAACTCCGAAACCGGACTGGCCTATGAAGCTCTAAAACGAGTTCTCGCGTCTGATCTTCTCCGTGCAGACTTGTCTGGCAGACCGAATAGGCTTTTGGGCCCCGAAGCAATGCGTTTGGCAGACGCAATTCTCGCCCGGTTTGGTGTTCCGCGAGCAGACTCGGACGACAAGAGCGACGATGCCCTTCGCATAGCTGCGACTAGCTGGCTGGGCGTGTCACGACAGCTCGGCTTCACATCTGCGACCCCTTGCAAGGAAAAGGAAATAGTTGTCCAGCGATTCGCAATCAGGAACGACGGGCGTGAAGAACCTATCGGACCAAACGATCAGGCAGAAAAAGTCAAAGAGAAGTTTGATGTCAGCTGGACAGCTGGCTTCGGCGGTGTAGGCGGAAAGTTTTGCGTCGTCGGGCTTGACATCGGACCAGAGAGACTTGATCCTAATGATGCCGAAAAGCGGGCGAGAGAGATGATCAATGAAGTGGCAAGCATGAACGAGAGCGAGGTCAACTGGAAAGAAAAGTACATGTCGTTGGATTTTACTGTCAGGCTCATGAAAGACCAGCTGAACAGGCTGCAGGACAAGGTGCTGGACGCCCTGTTGTGATTATTGTATTTAGCATTAGCATTTGACATGGATAGATACCCGCAATGGCGACATGGTTGAATCAGCTGAACTGGTACATGTGCTATTTGGATGCTGCCCAGCTAGGAGTCGGAGCTGGCGTGGCATCCTTTTCCCATGGCTTTTTGCGCCTGGGTGCCTGTGCCCGAGTCCCTTGACCCTCAAGAACAGTATCAGGGATGTCTTTGATGCCAGGGATGGGTTTTCCCGCGGCAATGAGTTCACAAATCTCGGCAAAGGAAGCCGGTGGCGGAGCATCTCCCATAGCAGGCGTGTGAGCTGGCGCTTCAGCAGAAGCAGCAAGCTCAGGCTCAGGCTCAGGCTCAGGCTCAGGGACTGCCTGATGTTGTGATTGTGACTGAGACTGAAGCCAACTCTGATAACCTTCGAAGCTGACAGGCACTTTGAACTTCCTGACAGCATTGTGAGAGCATGACCAAAAGGAGCAGAAGATAAAAATTCATTACCTGGTAAAATAGTAGCAACGTGCTCTTGTTGTCAAATGTGCGGTCTGCTCGGGGGTCGAGGCGGATCTCAAGATGGAAGCCAAGGCCGCTTGGAACTCTCTGTCACTATCCCATTGGTATTCGTCCAGCTGCTTGTAGACTGCAGTAGCATCACTTGGGGACTGAATTGCGGCCATGTTGGTCGTGTGTTTGAGTGTGCCGAGTGACGAGCAGGGCGTAGCAGGGCGATGAACAGGGTGACGGAAAGAGCAGGTCTGACGGCGGGGACTCGAATGTGGCCCGTGCGCCGACGACTTGAGCAGCAGCATCATAACGCTCGCAACCAAGACAAACTCCAGCTCCTATCTTAGCACCCACCTCCTTTCACGCGAGCATTTCTTTCCGTGACCGAACCCACAGCTCGGGCTGTCATCCATACATCGCCATGTCCGAATTCATCGGGTGCGCCCACTCGTCCGACAGAGGCCGTGCAGCAAGCGAGCTAACACTGAGGACAGATCGCGCATCTCGCTCATCTCCAAGAGCGACATCAAGTCAGTTCTCGACCGGCCGACGGCGCACTCGGAGCAGTAGCAGGAGCAGCAGCTGACGACAGATGGCGCAGATACGTCGGAACTCTGCACGAGATCAACTCGGAGAACTCGACGGTCGCTCTGGAAAATGTCAAGTCCTACGGCACCGAAGGCCGTCGCGGCAACCCCGACGACGAGATCCCGCCCAACGACCAGATCTACGACTACATTGTCTTCCGCGGAAGCGACGTCAAGGACCTGACCATTGTCGAGCCGCCCAAGGAGAACAAGCCTCCCCAGCCTCAGATGCCCAATGACCCCGCCATCCTCGGTGTAAGTCGCTGATTCCATGCCTCGTCGACCCAATTGCTATGATGAAACATTTCGGATGTAAAAATTGTCTTTTGTCCGAGAGCGCAAAACCAAGTGGACACTTTCCGTTGCCTTCCTTCTGACCTCACCAAACACCACGCCCTTGCCAGTCGCTACACCCCGAGTCGCACACGCTGACATTGATTCTGTGCAGGCCGCAAGACCTCCCCACGGAGCTCCTGGCGCTCCTGGCGCTCCCCCAGCAGGCCCCCAGGGCTCCTTCCCGCCGCAACAGCCTAACCAGCAGTGGCGCGGTCCTCAGCCCCCACCTTTCCCTCCCTACGGCTACCCTCCTCCGCCTCAAGCCAACAACTCGCGCTTCGGTCCTCCGGCCGGCCCTCATGGCTTCCCCGGCGCTCCTCCGCAGTTCTACGGTCCCCCTCCCCCGGGCTGGTACCCTCCTCCAGGCCAAGGCTTCCCTCAGGGCCCGCCAGGCCCTTTCCCTCCTCAACCTATCGGTCCTCCTGGCCAGCAACAGCAGCAACAGCAGCAACAGCAGCAGCCGCAGCAGCCGCAGCAGCAGCAGCAGAAGTCGCCCGAAACGCAGATTCCTACTGGTCCGTCGCAAAAGCAGTCTGAATCCGCTCAGGAAGCTGCCGCTGTCCCTCCCCCCGTCCCCGAGCAAAAGCCCGCATCCTCGGCGAACCAAACACCTGCTCCTGATGCCGCTGCACCTCCTCCGCCAGTCGAGTCCAAGCCCGATGTCGCTGCCGCGACTGCGCCCGCTCAGTCACAAATCAAGCCTCCTACCGGTCCCAAGAACAACCGCGTAGCCGTTCCTCTGGCCCCTCTGCACGCTAAACCCGGCAACGCGCCGAGCAACATTGTTCAACAGCAACAGAGCGCCACTCAAACTGCCGCCGCCGCCGTTGCAGCTGCTATGGCCAAGCTTCCTGTCTCCGCTGCTGGTCCTACCGATGCCAACGTTGATAACCTGGCCAAGCGTGTTGGTGAGATGCGCACTGATGACAGAATACGACACTCGCGTCAGCCTGGTACAGGTGGCTTTGCTGCTGGAAACCGCGGAGGTCGTGGCGGAAGACGCCCCAGCAACCGTGAACTCGCAAAGCCGGTCGAGGTTCCAACAACCGATTTCGACTTTGAAGGCAGCAACGCCAAGTTTAACAAGCAAGATTTGGTGAAGGAGGCCATCGCATCGGGCTCGCCTCTGGGTACGCCGACTGGCGATGAGCCCAAGCTGCCACTCGAAAACGCCTCGGACGGAGTTGAGACCCTGAACCCCTCGACCGGAGACGATGTTGTCATTCCCGGCGCAACCTACAACAAATCGGTCTCATTTTTCGACAACATTTCTTCCGAGCTCAAGGACAGACAGGCCGCACAAGAAGACGGAAGACGCATGGGTGGCATGGAATTCAGAAACCAGGAGCGCAGCAAGAACTTTGACACCTTTGGCCAAGCCAACGTCGACAACGGATATCGTGGTGGATTCCGCGGCCGCGGACGTGGCAGAGGCTTTGGTCGTGGTGGACGCGGCTATGGTGGCGGCAGAGGCGGATACGCACCTAGAGGTGGTGCTGCCCCTAGAGGCCGCGGCGGCTTTGCCACCGAGTCTTAGAAAGACGAACCGCGTGTGGAACGGAGGAAGAATTTCTTCGCCGTTCTTTCTGAGGAGAGCATGATGCAATGAAATGAAGAAGACAGTTGATAGCGGGGACGGGGGCACAAATGGCGCATAGAACTGAGGGGGCATAACATGGCTGGAAAAGTTAAAAGAGGAACATGGAGCAGAGCCATCGAAAGTTCATTTTCAAGTCATCACTCTGGGAAGGGCGGGGAAAGCATGGAAAGTGTCTATAGCGTCTCCTCTTATCCTCTTTGATCTTAACCCCTGAAATCAGTCGAAGCATTGGCGCTTGAAAGCATATGTCTCGTTACGTTTTCAGTTGGCAATTGTTCTTGATCCGCCCCCAATGTGCTTGTTAGATACGACCGAAGCCGATCAAACGCGGAGTCTTCATCAAAGAAATCGTCTATCATTCTGTATGGAACCACTCATTTATCATCTCATTGTTGACAAGGTCTCTCACCCACCCTCCCGAACCCAGCTCAACCATCTGCACCGCACGCAACAACACCACATCATTCGTACATGCTCTTGAACCCAACAGCAGAGCCATTGAGAATGGTGTAGGTCTCCAGCGCCAGCTTCTGCATGGCACGCGACAAGGTCCTCTTGCCCTTTGCCTCACCTGAGTTCTCTCCGGCCATTCTTGTCCGAGGGAGACGGTTGCAAGGCTCTCTGGAACATTGTTTGGAGCATCGTGGAAGTCGGAGAGCTCATATGAGGCACGGCCAGCGCGGTACAAGGCCTTGGTATCCAGCTCTCTTGATCTATCGTCGGGGACCATGCAGAAGCGAGGCGAGAGCGTCAGCCTTTGCGGCTTCGTGCTGACCGAGAAGAAGTCCGACCTGAGATTTGTTTCGGTGGATGTCACGCTGAAGATCGTTGTCCAAGTCTGCAGCAATGAGGCCCCCTTGCCGTAACAATAGTTGGCCTTGTGGTAGTTCTTCTTCTTCAGTGCCTCGTTGCCCCTCAACCTTGCATTGTGCAGTGTGCTTCAGCTGCGTGGAAACTCCCAGATGTGCCAACTGCTTCTACTTACATACGGATAGCTGCAGGTGACACAAACGGGACGCCAGCTAAACAGCACCAGGTCCCACTTTGACACTTCCGTTTCGACAAACCCGTTGATTGCAAAAGTGACCAGTCGAGAGGCTAGTAAGGTCGATTGATCCATCTTCCGGCGTCCGTGTTGCGATGCTCTTCTTCCTTTCGACCTACCCTCTCGCGATAACATGCCGCAAACAAGCATCTAACACAAAAGGGTATCTATCCCAAAACTCCTTTGGGGACTGTAACCACAACACAATGTTCCGTCTCATTCTCATTTACATTCATGACTGTCATCTCTTTCTGACAACCTCATTGTCTTGCTCTTGCCCCTCTCTTGAAGTGGTTCCCTCTTTTGGATCCAACAGCGGAATGTTTTCGACACTCTCGGAATGGCTGTGAACAGGTACCTGCGATTCGCTCTTGACAGCTTTAGAAGCAGGGTCTGCTTGGTCGAGGATTTGCTTTCCTTCCGGCGTAGCCTGCCATTTTGCCACCTCTTTCTTGAGGGCTTCAAACTCTTTTTCCATTCTGCGGCCGAACACATCAATGTAGAAGGTGGCGCCGTTGTAGGTGGCCCACGTGAAGACAACGGCAAGGAAAGCCGCGCTGGCCCAACGGTACCAGAACCAAAGAGGGCATGGCAACATGGTGATCAAGGCATAAGTGTATTGAATGAGCATGAAAGCCGGTCCTTGAAGAGCATCGGGCAGCGAGAGGACAAACTTGCCAAGGGGGTTCTTTGCCCAAGATTTGCGAAGCCATGTAAAAGATGTCGGGCGTCCTTGAGACTGGTCAGCGCTGCGTCAAGCAAATTGTTATCCAATAAACGTACCGGCTGCGATCTTCTCCTTTCTTCTGACCGTGATGAGAAAGTGGTAACTCAATTGCCAGCAAGCATAAGGGACGGTAGCCCAGACGATCATAGCACCCAGAGTGTAGTGCTCAGGGGATGACGGAGACGAGTACTTGATGGTATGGATGGCGGGGAATTTTTCCAGCTGCATCTGTTTGGGGATGAGATGAACGAGGCAATGCAGCGTCGCGCAAGGCATGATGTGGATGAACAGACTGGTAACTTTGTCCAAGGAGTGGAAGACCAGCGAGTTTCTCCACATGGCAATGGCAACAGCGTTGTTTCCCATGGCCAGGCAGTAGGTGCTGATGAACAGTCTCTTGCTGTTGGGGAAGAACCAAATGGTCAATAGCATGAGCAGATTGACAAAATAGCACAAGTCGGCAAGGAAATAGTGGTAGCCAATCTGATGGTACTTGTAGTAGCGAAGAGGCATGAAATAGACCAACTGAGCGGTATACCAGATGTGGAAGCATTCAGGATAGGCACCGATCAAGTATCCAGAGATGAAGATGTTGAGAACACCGGTGATAAAGGAGATCTTCTCACGTAGCGTGACTGCCTTGGACTCGTTCCATTTTTTGCCGAGCCTGTCGACGTTGTCGCGCATACGCCTCTTGTACTTGTCCAGCTGCTCATCGGGCGTGGGTACACGTCTTCTCAGTTCTTCGACCATCTTGTCCTTGGCCGTGATGCTGCTGTCTCTGAGCTTCTGTTGCTGTCGACGCATCTTGTCCTTTTGGGCAGTAAGAGATTGCTGGAGTCTTTCGAGCCGTTGGGGCAGAGCAAGGTTCTCCAGAATGTCGAACATAGTAAGACGGTCGAGGGGAGGGAAGCTGTCGTCGTCGGGCTCACTCAAGCTCCCGTTGGATGTGGTCCGCGACAAGAGAGCGTAGCCTGGCGAGGCTGGCTGCGAGGTCGTGTCGCCATATCTCTGAGCATCTACGGCTGACAGGTAGTCAGTGTCTGATGCGGGACTTCGGCCTGCTGCTGAATCGAGGCCAGATGGCTCTGATTTGGATTTGGGCAGGTCGATCGGCTGCGACATGGCGGTGAGTGAGAAGATGGAGTCGATGTTTACTCAAAATCGAGGACTTGTGTCGAGTTTGGGGGGAAACAGCAGAGGGCCCGGAGTTCAGAAAGGCATCGTTTCTCACAAAGTACAAGGAGAATGGTCCGCCCGTAGAAGTAGGGTCAAGTTGCACAAGTTTATGGCGGTGTTGATAGAGAGCACGAGAGCCAAACCGGCGACGTCATTGGCCCGTTCACTGCTCAGTCCGACTCCTGCTCCGCTTGGCACCTGCCGATCGGTCGCGCTTTCCTTCGCGTGTGTCGCAGCTCGACGCGTCGTCGTGCTGATGCGTCTTTCCTGGACACTTTTTCACTGCCAACCACCTTGTCGTCGCCATCATGGGCAAGTTAATACGGCTTGAGCTGTTCAGTATGGCACATGTATCTCCGTCGCATAGTCTGTGCACCAGCTAACGAGTGCGCAGACTTCAAGTCGTACAAGGGCCACCATGTCCTCCTCTTCGGCGACTCGTACTTTACCTCCATTATCGGTCCCAATGGCTCCGGCAAATCAAACTCCATGGACGCCATTTCGTTTGTCCTCGGCATCAAATCTTCTCACCTCCGCTCCACCCATCTCCGCGACTTGGTCTATCGTGGCCGAGTCCTGAAAACCTCGCGCATCAACGCCGACGGCACCGCTACAGAAGTTCCCCAAGGAGAGACGCAAGAAACAGAGGCCGAGTCTGGCGCGCAGGAAGACGATCAGGATACCCAGACCAGCACCCAGCGTGCTGATCCCACCAACGCCTGGGTTATGGCTGTATACGAAGATGATGCCGGAGAAGAGCAGGCCTGGAAGCGTTCCATCACCTCTACCGGCCAGTCCGAATACCGTATCAACAACAGACCCGTTTCTGCCAAGCAATACAACGAAGCTCTCGAAGCTGAGAACATCCTGATCAAGGCACGCAATTTTCTCGTCTTCCAGGGTGATGTCGAGGCCATCGCTTCTCAGAGTTCCAAGGACTTGACCAGACTCATCGAGCAGATCAGTGGCAGCCTCGAGTACAAGGCCGACTACGACCGCCTGAAGGTTGAAGCCGAGAAAGCTGCCGAGGACCAGGCTTTCAGACTGAACCAACGGCGAGGCATCAACTCCGAGATCAAGCAATACCAGGAGCAAAAGCGCGAAGTCGACAACTACACCCGCAAGGCTGACGAAAGGGACCAAGCAATCGTTACCCACGTTCTTTGGAAACTGTTCCACTTTCAGCGTGTCGTTGAAGAGTCCGGCGCTGAGATCCAGAGACACCAGGAAGAACTCAAGGAGTACCGCAGGAACGTTGAGTCTTTCGAAGCTCGGCTTTCCGAGGCGCAACAGGAGCAAGCAAGGGCTGGTCGCGAAGTTCACAAGCTTGAGCGCAACATCAAGAATAAGGAGAAAGCCGTTGAAGAAAAGGAAAACGACCTCTTACCAGTCAACGAGAAGATCTCCCTGTCCAACAAGAAGCTCGAGGCAACGCGCAAGCGTATCACCGAGATTTCCAAAGAACGCGATGCTCAATCCCGCAACGCCGACCAGTTGAAGAAGGACCTCGATGTCGTCCAGAAAGCTCAAAGCAGATGGGAACAGGAATGGTCAACAGCGCAACAGCAAGCAGGCCGCGAACTCAGTGAGGCCGACTTGCAAGAGTACAACCGCTTGAGAGGTGATGTCAACAAGCGGACTGCAGCCGATCATATCAAGGTCGACAACATTACCCGGCAATTGAAGACTGATGAGGAGACGGTCGAGAGCTTGAAGAGCAAGGTTGGTTCTACCGAGAATCACATCTCCAAGCTTGACAGCGAAGTCTCTTCCTTGCGCACTCGAAGAGATGAGCTCAATTCCACCGTCCGTTCCATTAATAACGAAGCGGATGGCAAGAAGAAAGAGTTCAATACTTTGACATCAGAAAGGCTCCGGTTCGCTCAGAAGCACACAGAGTACGAGGAGAAGCTTACTGAGGTGTTGCACAAGCTCAATGATGCGTCAGTCTCTCAGCGCGAGTCTGAGAAGGAAACCAGGGCTCGTGAGACTGTCGCTGCCATGAAAAGAATTTTTCCAGGTGTCCGAGGCCAACTCTGGACACTCTGCAAGCCGAAACAAAAGAAGTACAATGTCGCTGTTAGCACAGTACTCGGCCGCCACCATGATTCTATTGTAGTCGATACCGAGAAAGTGGCAAAGGAGTGCATTCAGTACCTTCGTGACCAGCGCGCTGGCCAGGCTACCTTCATTCCTCTCGACACAATCATGCACAAGCCACCAAATGCCAACCTGAAGGGCATGCATAGGGGCATGAGGCTGGCCATCGACACTGTCGACTACGACAACGCTGTTGAGCGTGCTATCTCATTCGCCTGTGGGAATAGCATAGTATGCGACGACCTTCAGATTGCGAGATATCTCTGCTACGAAAAGCGCGTCGAGGCAAAGGCAGTCACGCTTGATGGCACTGTCATCCACAAGGGCGGTCTGATGACCGGTGGCCATGGCTCAAATGACCAACGCAATGCACGCAAGTGGGAAGACTCCGAGGTCGAGAACTTGCGCCGTCTGAAGGACAAGTTGCTCGCCGACATTTCTGCTCTGCCGAAGGGTCACCGACGACAGGCTGAGGAAGAGACTCTCCAGGGCGAACTCGCAGCACTGGAGTCACGCCGTGCTTTTGCTGAAGACGAACTCAGAGCGCTTGAATCCAATATCGAGAGCAAGCGTCGCGAGCTGGATTTTGCGAGACGTCAACTCGAAGAGACAAGACCAAAGTATGAAGAGCAGGCTAATGGTGTCTCCACGCTGCGTAGCCAGCTCGAATCGTACTCGTCCTCAGTGGCGACAGTTGAAGATCAGGTCTTTGCCGCATTCTGCCAGCGTCTCGGTTACAGCAACATTCGAGCGTACGAAGCACAGCAGGGCAGCATGCAGCAAGAGGCTGCGCAGAAGAAGCTGGAATTTACCACGCAACGTAGCAGACTGGAGAATCAGCTTGCATTCGAGACTCAGCGCTTGCAAACGACGAACGACCGTATCGCAAAACTGCAGAACGATGTGCGAGAAGCACAGACAACCATTCAGAATCTGGAATCTGAACGTGACAGCCTCAACAATGAGCTTGACGAGCTCAATGCCGAGGTCGAGCAAATGAACGAGCAATTGGTCACACGCAGGACCAAATACGATGAGAAGTCTGACAAGGTTGCGGAACATCGGCGTGAAGTCACTAAGCGCTCCAAATCGATCGAGAACACCAACAAGGAGATAACCGCTCTTCAAGAGGAGGTCCAGAAGTCAAACTCGGATCGGTACTCTTTGCTTCGCAAGTGCAGAATCGAAGAGATCAACATTCCTCTCACCCGGCAAAGCAGAAAGTTGGAATCACTTCCGCTCGATAGTGGCCTGGCTGCAGATGAAGATGCGATGGACGTTGACGGCGAAGAAGCGTCTCAACGTGTTCCCGAAGTCAATGACTATGGCATCGATCCAAACTTTGAGGAGCTGGATGACGATTTGAAGGAGGATTCATCGGACCAATGCGATTCGGCCTTGCAGGAGACGATATCTACTTTACAAGCCGACCTGGACAAGATGGCACCAAACATGAGAGCCATCGAGCGCTTAGAGGGTGTCGAAGCACGACTCAAGTCCACCGATGACGAGTTCGAGACCAGTCGCAAGGCAGCCAAACAAGCAAAGGATCAGTTTGATGAGATTAGAGAAAAGAGATCAGATCTCTTCACCAAGGCTTACGAACATATCTCGGGTCAGATTGATCAGGTCTACAAGGAGCTGACACGCACGACCAGCTTCCCGCTTGGTGGCCAAGCTTATCTTGATCTTGAAGACACGGACGAACCGTATCTCAGTGGTATCAAGTACCACGCTATGCCGCCGCTTAAGCGCTTCCGCGACATGGAGCATCTTTCGGGCGGCGAAAAGACCATGGCAGCACTGGCGCTGCTGTTCGCAATCCACACATACGCTCCCTCGCCCTTTTTCGTACTCGACGAGGTTGATGCAGCTCTCGACAACGCCAATACTGCCCGACTCGCCAACTACGTCAAGGAGCATGCTGGCCCTGGCATGCAGTTCGTCGTCATCTCGCTCAAGGTAAGAAGATATGCCCCTTTCTTGTAATGCATCGATTCGCTGACGTGTTTTTGCAGACTGGACTGTTCCAGAACAGTGAGACCCTTGTGGGTGTGATGAGAGATCAGACAGTGAACAGCAGCAGAACTTTGACCCTGGATGTAAGTTTAATCCTCGCCTCCAACAATCACAAGGATAGAAGGCTGACATACTGCGCAAACAGCTCCGGAAGTACCAGGCTGCTTGAAGCGGCCGTTGTCGAAGTCTATGGCAGAGGAGACAGTGAGGAAGGAGTTGACGGGTAAAGAAGATCTACGTGAATGCAATGTCTTGGTTCGATGCATGTTTTCGACGAAAGATCACGCAAGCGAGGACTTGCCATTATTACTAGCTATTGCTCAATACCAACTTCAAGCAAGTCGAGATGTATGAAAATTCAGAACCAAAGATCAAGTTTCCCATTCTACGTACATTAACAGCAAAAAGAAATAGCAAAAAGGGGGCGTCGTCGTCGTAGCAGGCATGAAGGGGTTGAAAAGAATGCATGCTTTTGTGGCTATGTGAAACCCATCCCCTGCCCTTGTTGTGCTCCAAATGAAGATCGTTGCTAACATCAACTCCTACTACTGTGACTGCTGTCCCATTTCCATCATGGCAGACGTCCCTACTCTCTTCTGGATCCGCCAAAGCCACCACGTCTGTAGGCACCGCCGGAGGATCCGCCACGAGGAGCGTCACCGCCGCGGGCACCGGGAGGGGCGTATCTGCCGCCGGCCGCGGGCGGAGGAGTCTCGCCCTCGCCGCGAGGTCTGCTGGGTGCCCAGCGAGGGGTCTCGCGGGCGGCGGTAGGGGGAGCCTCGGAGCTGGGGCTGCGGGGAGCATCGCCACCGCGCATGTGAGGGGGAACGTAGCCGGAACGCTTGGGAAGAGCGGCCTCGGCGGTGGCAACGCGTTCGTCGGTGGGCGGTGCGGCCGGAGGAGCGGCGTCTGCGGCTTCGGGTGCGGGCGAACCGCCAGCCGCGAGCCTTGCGGCCTCACGCTCACGCCACGAAGGCTTGCCGCCGGCAAGGTTGAGACGGGGTGGGCCTCCAGCCGAAGGGGCGGCAGGCTCGGAAGGTCTTTCCGATCTCTCCCAGCGGGAAGGTGCGGCAGCGGCAGCGGGAGGAGCCTGCTTGCGCTCGGCACGGCGGCGCTCGGCCTCCTCTTCGCGTTGGCGTTGCTTTTCGGCTGCAGCAGCGGCCTCCCTGTCATAACATGTCAGTATCTCTGTTCTGGTCGATAGCATAACCACAGCGGACACGTACTCTCTCGACTTGATTCTCTCCTGCTTCTCGCGCTCCATTCTCTCTCTCTTCTCGGCCTCTGCGCGCTCCTTCTCTTCGGCCTCTCTTGCGGCTCTTTCCTCCTCCTCACGAGCTCTGGCCTCGGCCTCTTCGGCCTCTCTCTTCTCGCGAGCCATGCGCTCCTTGACTTCGCGACGGCGCTGTTCCATCTTCTGGTTGAGCTCGCGCTCGGCGACCTTGCGGCGCTTCTCGAATTCGGCGTGGCGCTGCTCGGTGACGCTGCGCTTGAACTTCTCATAAGCGGGCACCAAACGGCTGAGACGGTGCTTCAGGGCGACAGCCTCCTTGTGCTTCTCCTCGGCCTCCTTGAGAGTCTCGGACTTGGTCTTCTCGTAAGCAGCCTGGTCGCGCTCACGCTGTTTTTGGTAATCCTCGCCGAGGTGCTTGATCTCCTCCTTTCTGTAAGCACGCTCGAGGTGATCAAGTCTCTTGGCGGTGAATCTCAGCTTCTCTCCCATCTCGTTCTTCTCCTTCTCGAGGGCCTGCAACTTGATCTGGCGGATACGGCCAGTGTCGAGGTCGTTGATGTCAAAGCTATCGATATCGACACCCTTGACGCCTTGCTTGAGCTCCTTGAGTTGGCGCTCCATCTCTTCTCTCTTAACCTTCTCCTGCTCTTGTCTGATACGGCGGGCCTCACGCTCACGTTGCTCCTCGGCGAGACGTTGAACCTCGGCCTCCTGGAGCTGCTGAGCGCGCAGTCTCTTCTTTTGAGCCTCCTCGCGCTCCTTGGCGGCCAGAGCGTTGGCGGCGGACTCCTTCTTCTTCTGGATAACCTCGGAACGGGCAATAGTCTCAAGGTGCTCCTGCTCGGCGCCGGCCTCAGCACGCTGGAGAGCGGCAAGCTTAGCCTTCTGGCGGTCCTCATTGAAGGTAGGGTCGACATATTGGCAGGTGATGAAGAGGGCCTTGGACAGGCGGGTGAGCTGAGAGCGGACAATCTCGGCAGGGGTGCTCTGCAGGCGCTGGCTAGCCTCGGATCCAGCAGGGCCCGAACCGCTACCGGGGTGGAGAGCACGGGCAGACGAGAAGACGTCCGAGTCGAAAGTCAAGACACCAGTGGCGTGGTCGATGCGGATGGCCAGGTCACCCTTTTTGCAGCCGTTCATGATGAACTTCTCAATGGCAGCAGGGGTCATCTGGAACTCCTCGGGGAACTGGGCAAGGTTAAGAACAAACTTAAGCTCGACAGTCTCGTAGACCTGAGAAAGCTGCTGGAAGAGACGGGTAAGAATGACCTGCTGGAGAGGCAGGACGTACTTCTTCATCTCGGGGTCGGCGGCGATCTGGGTAAGGATAGGCGAGATTCTCTTGCAGATGGACAGAGGGTGGAAGTCGACCTCGAGGATATTGTACAGCTCGCGGATCTCGGGTCTGGCGCGCTTGAGAAGGCCCTTGTTGAGAGCGTCCTTGAACAGGATGGCACGGGTAGGGGGTGCCGACATGCCGAGGAGGTTAGTAAGGCGGGTGTTTTTGTTCTTCTTGGCCTCGTCGACGTCGACCAGAGCACCGCGCGAACGAGAGGTGCTGATGACAGGAATGGCAAGGGCGGACAGAACGACAAACGAAGCGGCCTTGGTGAGGTCAGCATCGGCAATGTTGGAAGGGTTGTCCTTCTTCTGGCCCTGGCCAGAGTTGACGATGGCGGCGGACTGGCGGAGAAGGTTGCAGTAGCGGCTCCATGCAGCGGCGTGGAAGAGGTAGTTCTCGCTGACGAGGAAGATGCGAGCGAGCTTCTCAAAGTAGTTGGCCATCATGACGTTCTTTGCGGGACGCTTGCTGAGCGAGAGCAGCGTGTGCGTGTCCTCGACCGACTTGAAGGCCTCCTGCCACAGCTCGAGCTCGACGGCGACGTTCAACTGCTGGAAGCGAGTGTCGAGATGGCGCTGCAGGGTGTCCGGGTCGCTGAGATTGATGGCGTGCATCTGGGCCGAGTACTTTGCGGCATTTTGAAGGTGGTTGCGGAGCAACTCGCACAGTCTGCGGAACTCGGTCTTGCGGGCGTAACGGAGACAGAACTGGAAGGCCTGGAGGGTGACGGTCTGATACATGACCTCGAGTCTGGCGTTGTTCTTGAAGATGTCCAGGACGGTGCGGTATGTCTCCCACAGGAACTTGAGCCAAGGTGTGACGATGGCGCGGTCGGTTCTGTCACGAGCCTGCTCGCCGGAAACGGTCGACAGGAGAATGGACTCGGGCGTCTCGCTGGCCTCGAGGTCGCCAACGTTGGCCAGGTCGGCAGACGTCTCGGCGGCCGAAGAAACCTCATCGGCCTTGGCCTGAGCCTCGGAAACCTTCTGCTCGGCGAGCTCGATGAAGCGCTTGAAGACAAGCTATGCGCGTGTCAGCTGGGCTGCGAGCGTGGCAGTCAGGAGTGCTATGTACCTCGATAGTGGCGACGTTGGTGTTCTGCGAGGTGTTCTTGTAGTTGTAGAGACCATCCTTGGCGGCCTTGCCCTTCCTCAACTCAACACATAGCTCGACGAAAAGGAGGACGACGGGCTCGAGCGAGGCGATGGTGCTGTTGCGGGTACGCTTGGAGGTGACATGTTCGTGCAGAATGGTCAGAGCCGACTGCTTCTGGTTGACGGCGATGAGCTCCTGCGCTCTCTGTTGACGCCACGCGGTTAGCCCTCTCCTTGGGTGGTTGCGCTCGCAGAAACCCGACAGAGACTTGCCTTGAGCACGTTCTCGGGCTTGGTATGCGGTGGGGGCGGCATTTTGGGATGAGTAGACCTTCACGCCTGGCTGATCAAGAGACGCGCGACAGTCTGAGGTTCTGATTTTTCCATGTGTCGCTGCCAGCCCGCCAAATCGTCAGTGCGCTGCTCGCTTGCCATTGGCTGTCATGATTCACTCATGCCAAGATTTCACCCTTGCTTGATTCACCGCCGCTTTGTGTCTCTGCCTGCGGCCGTGGAGCATTGTTTGGATTCTTGCCAGCATGCCATGCGACAAAAGCTCTTGGGAGATGTAGTTGGGCATCTCAGATCTGTTATTGCAGGCGACGGTCACTTTGTATACATCGCAGGTCGTGTTTTGCAGCACGGAAGATTCGTGACTCATGAAGAACTGCTTCTTTCGTTTTCATGACATTGGGACCAGGAACCCCATTGTATATATCAATCACTCTTGGTGAGTATGAAATGTCTGTAGATTATCTGTCTTGGTTTGCTATATGCTATGCGATTGAATTATCGCGGACAGGTGGCTTATTAGAGCGACGTTGGAGAATCTGACTCTCCCAACTACGCCCGGTCCGGGGTGCTTCAAAGGGGTGATCGGCCTCGCGACACCAGAGATGCAATAATGGGATTCCTCTCCCGCAGCGCGTATTTTGCATCTTCAAATACACCTCTGCATTACAGCCGACGTGGCCAGGTCGACCAGGCGGTCAACGAGATGATCAGCCGTTTCTGCAGTTGAATATCTCGACCTTCGTTGAACGGTAGCTAATCAGGCATAGTGGCTTGGCGTTATTGGCCCAATCTGCGACTTGGAGAGACTTCCACTCGTCTCCTCCCACACGACAACACGCTTCCGCCCTGCACCTCTGCCGCCGTGTAACGTCAATTTTCTCAGTGGCCTCTCTCTTCACTGCGTCGCTCTTTACCCCATTTGTCTCCCGGCCACGAGAATAACACGCGCGCGACATCTCCTTCTTGTCCCTTGATCCCGGTCAATTGGCTCCCACGTCCGCCCATCTACCGTGCGACCTCCTGCTGCTTCGTCTGCTTTTCGTCTCGCTGACCGCTTACGACAGCTGCCAACTTTTGTCGCCAGATATATCCTTGCGACTCGGCTTACCTATATAACCCCCGTCGCCGCCGCTTTCAGAACACCCCGTTCAAATCTCACACCACCCACCCAACATGTCTCAGCCATACGAAGTCCGCAACAACGACACCGGCAGAAGCAAGAAGCAGAGCATGGCCGAGCTGAAGCTGCGCCGTCTCAATGAGCTCAACCAGAGACTGCAGGAGGACTTGAACCGCAGAAGAATCCCAGTCTCCGAAGCCTCCATGGAGTGAGTTTGCACACGTGTCGCAGTGCACTTGTTTTGTGCTGACATTGGAACCAGCCTCATTGCTTTCACCGACAAGGAGCCCAAGGACTTTATGGTTCCCAGCCGCTGGGGCACGGTTAGTGCAGACTTAACCCTCTATGCCCGTTTGACATGTCTAACTTTTCCACCCAGGTCGACAAGCGCGACGACCCCTACGCTCCTCAACAATCCGGTGGATGCTGCGTTATCATGTAAAGCAGCATGCCCTTTCCATTTCACAAGACATTATACCGGGTACCAGCACTGGCGTTTTTCGGCGGAGAGTGGCGGTTCATGTGCCAACTTAATCTTCCTTTTCTTTTTCTTTTTCTCTTTCCATTCCGAACGAGTGGCAGCACGGTAGACTCGCTGCGCGCTCCTGGAAGGGACCTGTAGCATAATTGTTCTTACAGATTGATCATTTTCGGTCGTCAATTTCTTCCCAAGTCAATTTAATCGGCCTGACGGGCGCGCAAGCACGCGAAGCCCGGATTTCTCTACAGTCACTGCACCAGTCGAAGGATTTGTGCACGAACAACACTTGTAGTGGGTCAGCAAACAGCGAGACAAAGTTAACAAATGAATAGACCCTAGAAGTCCATGTCCGTGCCTTCGTTCAGTGAACCAGATGTTTGGGGTGACATCCGGTGACATTCTGTCTCCAGCCGTCGGCCGATTCATACACCAAAAATTTAGGCCGCAAATCGGGAGAGCGTGCAGTTGAGTGCTCGACAGTTGGCACCAAGGCCAGGAGTCAGCACTTAGGGATATCTACGATGGATGAAGCAGGTCATCAGGACGACGACACACCGCATAGATGATGGCTTGCGGCAAAAAAAAATCACATCCTCTTGCATGAGACGGGAAATGTAGATGTTGCATGCAGTTGGCGACCTTCTATGCACGCAAGTGGGACCGAGGGGGTCATCTGGTTCGATCGACCTCCACAAGAAAAAGTCAGGGCTAAAAGCATCTCGCAATTCGCGGCGGCTGCTTTCCGAGATCTGGCTCGAGCGCCAACCTTCGTACCCAAACAGGGTCCATTGTTCCGAAGCAGGCGAGTCCTGTCCTTCGAGTCCAACTCAAAGATGATTCTGCATGACATTTCAAGGAGGAGGAGGAGAAGACCCTGGTACATGTAGAGCGCGTTCGACGGATGACTAGGCGATCCCGAGACTGAGGATTGATTGTCGAACAAGTCTCGCTCCCGCAGCAGGCTTTTCTGGCTAAAGTTGTATTTGGATTTTGGTGCTTGAACTTCTGCTTCTTTATCGCACGCCTTTTTATTCTTTTTTATTACCTAGCCCGCGCCGCCCGCAACCACACCCCACTTTGCCTATTAGCCGTGCTTCGGCCTCTCTCCATTTCAAGATCCCAACACCCGTTGGTCAGGAAAAAGTAGTCGCCTGCTCGTCGTCACCACCTCCGGTTCAAAAATCGAGGCACATTTCGCTCGGCGCCACTGCTGTCGTCTAAGGCTGGTCTATGACAAAGTCGTGCCTGCACTTTCCGTAGGGGCCTATTCGAGCCACCTGCGGCAATAGCAACAACACTCGTCACTCTCTCCACCTACCAACCTTTGGAATGAACCATACCGAGCAGGCGCAGCCATGGCCGCAGCCGGATCAGATCGACATGCAGGACATTGACTTTGCCAACTTCCTCGACATTGGCGACATCGGGAACCTCGATGTGAGCGACTTTCCTTCGCTCGACGGGCCTGAAACCCAGGCTCTGGGAAACGGTCAAGCGCACGATTTCAGCGCCGACGCGTTCGGCCTTCCGACAGCATTGGATGTACAGAACTTTGGCCAAAACCAGCCATGGGCGCAGCAACAACAACAACAGGTGCAGCAGAACAATTATCGCCCACCGAACCATGTTCCGCCAACGCCAAACAGTTACGAGCTGCAAGGCAATGCCGGTCACTATGTGCCTCAGCAGATGGACTCGACGGCGGGCGCTTTCTTTGAGCAACATCAAAGAAGACTGACCAAGGACGACAACATGGCCTTTACGCCCTTGGTCTCTCCAGCAGTTACACCTCGGGACTCAACTTTCCACCCAATCCCCGAGTATACCATTCCTGGCGCCTATTTCAGCCCGCTCACCTCACCGGCTTTGCAAGCGCAGCAGCAGCAACAGAACCGCAGCTATTCTCACAGTCAATACACGAATCCGACTACTGCCAACAACTCGGCTGCCGCTTCGCCTCTTGACCTCAACATGGACGTGGACTTGCTGAGCGACAAGAGCGCTCTTCCTGAGGCTGCTCCCCGTAGAACGAGGAGGAAAGCGCAAGCGCAGCATTCAGTCGGCGCTGCTGCACGGATCCGACAATCTCCCATCGTCAAGGGCCAGAGACGTCGCTCAACGCACCTCTCATCTGTCATTCCTCCGCGTGAGGTCAACAATCTGTTGTTTGAAGCTCAGGCTCAAGTGCAGGGCTCCGGCACACCTTCCATCGAACATATGGTCTACCAAGATTCAAGCGCCGAGTCTATATCGCCTGAGGCCTTGCCTGACTCGGTCATGGGCCCTCCTCCTCTTCCCGCTTCGGCATACCACTCTCCGGCTCTTCAACCTCAGACGCACTCTGCTCCCGCTTCCACGTCCATCAGCTCCCATCAAGGTCCTGGGGCTCCTTGTCCAGCAACTCCTGCTTCGCTGATGTCTATTCGCAAAAACCAGCAGCGTAATGGAGCGGCCATCTCTACCGGCCCCCATACTGGTTCGGGGCTGTTTCAGATCCAATCCCAGGATCAGACGAGCATGCTTGAAGATCTTGCTTTGCCTCCTGCCGCAGCTGAATCCGCTCGCCCGGCTTTGAGTAGAATTGACACAACCATATCAGGCGAAACCACACCCCGCTTGGCACCAGCTTCCAAGAGTACGCCACGCTTAGCACCCTCACATTCAACCACGTCGAGCCCCTCGGTAGTTGCAAAGCAGTCTCCGGCCATCGCGTCAACACCGTCGTTCTCTGGCAAGAAGCCCGATCAAAAGCGACCCCAGTCCACCACCAAGAAGCGGGGCAGTATTGGTACAGCTTCTGCTCTGGTTAGTCCAGCCATTCGACCAAAAATCAGTCCCAGCATCAAGCCACTGCTGCCTGAAGGAGGTACGTGCAGCCAAAAAAATGCTGACTACGACACATGGTTTCTGACGATTGAAAAACAGGTCTTAGTGAATCGCAGCAGGCGCTTCTCCTCGCATCAAAGTCCAACTACACCCACCTCCTCGAAGGCACTCGCTTGCCGGGCGTTTCATATCCAGAATCCTTGTCCGTGGGTCTGACCTCAAAACGCACATCACACAAGATTGCCGAGCAAGGTCGTCGCAATAGGATCAACGAAGCCATAAAGGAGATGCAAACCTTGCTACCCAAAGCCAAGGGCAAGAGCAAGGCTGAAGACATGACGGAAGAAGAGGAAGAAGGCAATGACAAAGACGGGAAAGCTGGTGGAAACAACACAGCCGAAGGCCGAAGCGCAAATTCAAAGGCTGCAACGGTCGAGAGCGCCATCGACTACATCAGGCTTCTGCAGCAGGAGAAGGTGGTCGCAGTGGAGCTGCTCAAGCGCAAAGACGAAGAGATGGCAGAGCTGAGGAAGAAGTTGCAGGCCGCCGAGCTTAGCTCTTCCGTTACTAACTCGGCTATCGCGAGTGACGGCGACGAGAAGTCTGCAGATTCGGACAAGATGGAAGGTGTCAGTGCCTCCCCATCATAGGTTTCTCTCTTCTTTCCTTTTGAGTCATCAACAAAAATGGGTAGATGGAAGAGGGTAAGGGCCGGAACTTTTGGGCGTCTTTTCACCTTTCATCCATGCCCTTGTCGTGGGACCCTTGTCCCCTTTTCTCTCCTTCCTCTTTACTGTCATAGATCTTGCTTGGAGCGGCTTTGACACGCTATTCGATCATCCTCTTGTTCTTGGGAGAAGATATTTGGTGTTTTTTTTTTTTTTTGGTCATTTTCCTTTTTAGATATCCGGCACTCAAGCGCCCCGCTTTCTTTTCTCTATTTACATGTACACTACACATCGATTCAACAAGAAAAAAAGTAATAGTCGAAACGCTTGATCGATATCTTTTGCTTATATATTTTTTGCCCCCTTTTTTCCCCTTATTTCTCGTCGAACGAAGCGACTGTACGGAGTATCATCACGCCCCGATGGTTGGGGGAGGGTCACCCCCCCCCCCCCCCCCCAAGCATTTCAATGCCGAGTGACTTGGCTGTTGGAGTCAAGATTGACTTTGCCGTCTCAGAAGACAGGATTCCAGCGAAACAGACCTTGACATATACACGGCGCGCGAGAATCAACTTTGTCGATCGAGGGTCAGAGGTGGTGCAGTGGCTGCATGTTTCACACGGTCAAAAGCGGACCCGGATGTATCGTTCAAATGCTGTGGCTTCACATTGCGGGCTACCAAATGTATCTGAGGGTCGCTTTCATCCAGAAGAACCTGCCCGCCGAGTGACAAAAGGAATAAGGGCGCGCGTGTAATTTGACACCAGATGATGGCCGGCTTTGCTCGTCGTTCGACTGTCCACCCAAGATCGCGCTTGACGGAGCCGTCTGCTCTCATCCAGAAGACGTTCGAGATTCTCCTCCTAACCAAATCTCGCCTTGCGCGCCTCGGCCTTTGCCCTGTCTGCCTCGCTCATCTGGACCGAGGGCTTCTCCTTCTTCGCAGGCGCAGCCGCAGCGATGGCCTTCCCCTGAGGAGCACCATTCTTTCTTCCACCTTCTCCGCGACCGCCGCGCTCATTGGCAGCACCGCCACGCTTCTTGCGACCGCCCTGCACCTCTGCGTCGGCAGGAGCGCCTCTCTTGCGCTCGCGACGCTCGGGAAGAGCCTCGTTGAGCTTTCCCGGCAACTCGGTGTTGCCGAAACGCTTTGCGCGCTCCAAAGCCTTGAGTGCCTCGTCCTCATTCTCGTTCATGCCAAACTTTGCGGCGCGCTTCTTGCGCTTTTCGATTTCTTGGTCCAGCGTCGTCACTGCAAGGCCAGAGGTGAAGTCGACAGCAGGCTTGGTCTCTTCTTGGGGCTCTGTCGGTACGGCGGCATCTGCGGGCGCGGACTCGGCTGGCTGAGGCGCTGACGCGTCACCGGCGGGCTTGGAGACTGTGAGGTCGTGTGTCTGCGCGGGATCGATGTCGGCTTGCTGATTCGGCACTGCCTGGGGGTTGGGCGGTTGACCTTGACCACCGGCTGCGATGGCAGTGGCGGCGGCGTCCGTGGTAGCTTTGTTTGCGTCATTGGCAGCAGCGGCGGCAGGCTCGTCGTCCCAGTCGATCTCGTCGTCGTTCTTAGAGGCGGCGGGAGCGGCACCTCCAGACTTTTGCGCGTCGTCGTCTTGCAGTCGCTTGACCAGATCGGCCTTCTTGCCAGTGTGAGCGAGGCCACGCTCCTTGAGCAGCGCCTCCAGGTCGGCGTTCTTCATCTTGGTGTACTCGGCCATCGCGTTGCTTTCGAGTCCGGCGCGTTGTTCTGGGATGTATCAATGGGGAGTTTCAGGTTGCGATGATGGAGAAAACAAAGACAATGCGAATGACAGATGATGAAGAGTAGTTGAATGGATAAGATGAAAGGACAATCGCTAGTAGCTCGCTGCTCCTTCCTCCCTCGACGTGCCGTGGAGCTGTGACGCGCGACAATAAGCTCCGTTGGCCTGTGCTTCCATCAACTTCATAACTCGCTTATGCTTACATTGCACATCTATGCTAAAATACTTCCTCTCCAACATCTGAACCATGATACCCGTCTACAGCTTGGCTCTGGCAGTGCTCTGCGCCTCTGCCTCGACATACATCTCGTCAATAAGTGCACGGTACTTCTTCGCCGTCTGAGGACGCTTCAGCTTCAGCCTGTGTGCATGTCAGTTATTGTTCACTTCGCCTTCCATCACATGAGAAACTTACGTAGGTGTCAGGAGCTCATTGTCAACGGTAAAGGGCTCCACCATCAGTCGCACATTGCGCACTCTCTCGTAGCTGTTGAACTTGTTCTTCTTTCCAATCTTGTCCAGCTCCTTGAGCACCGCATTGCGCACCTTGGCGTCATGTCCGGCCGCCTCCAAGGCCTTGAAATCGGTCGCGCTTAGCTGCTTGCCCAGCACTTTGCTTGCGAAGCCCGCGAAAGTGTCGGGCTGGATGCCGAAGATTGCAACCAAGAAGGCTCTGTCACTGTCTCCGTGCACGTATGCTTGCGAGAACCAAGTCGTGTTGCCAAGGTAGACGTTCTCAATGCGCTCGGGAGAGATGTACTCGCCCTGAGCCAGCTTGAGAACGTTCTTCTTGCGGTCAATAATCTTGAAGCGACCCAGCTCGTCCACCGAGCAAATGTCTCCGGTACGGAACCAACCGTCTTCCAAAAGTGCCTTTTGCGTCTCCTCAGGGTTCTTGAGGTATTCCCGGAAAACGGTGCCGCCACGAACCAGAAGCTCACCACGAGGGTATGGCTTGTCAGATGCAAAATACTCCATGTCAGGCACGTCTGCCAGGCACAGCTCAACAGTAGGCATGACTGCACCGCAGTTGCCTGCCGTCATATCACCGTCGATCTGAGCACAAGCGATGGCATAAGTCTCGGTCAAACCGTAGCCCTGCAGGAAGGTGTTACCAAACACCACGCGCATGAACTGCTGCAGCGATGGATCAATTGGCGCCGAACCCGAAACCATGGCTCTGACTCGCTCTAGACCAAGTTGAGCCGTGACCTTCCTGCCCCAAATACGATCATAGAATGCGTGCTTGTTAGTAGCCTGCTTGGGATCCGGGTTGTTGATGCTTGCAAGCTTGGTCGATACAACGTGTCTCGAGAGGGCTCCTTTAACACCGGACGCCTCGAGAGTGGCTGTCTTGATCGCACCACCAAAGCGGTTGTACAAACGAGGAACACTGATCAAGCTCGTTGGGCGGAGAAGCTTGAAATCATCGACCAGCTCCAGAATGTTGCCATGGAAGTATCCAATTGCTCCACCAGCCCACAGAGAAGAAGCCTCGGTTACACGCTCATAAATGTGGGCAAGAGGCAGATAAGAACACATGACTTCGTTTTCGCCCATGTCCACGAGCGTCATGGAAGCCGAGGCAGCAGCGACAGCATTTTGGTGAGTCAAAACCACACCCTTGGGAGCTCCAGTAGTGCCGGAGGTGTAGTTGATGGTGATGATGTCCTCGGGTTGAGGAACATTGTAGGGACGGGGACTAGCTTCTCCCAATGCCTCAACATCGCGGATGTAGATGATCTGGATACCGACCTCAGAGGCCAGTGCATTGAGAAGGTCTGCCTTGGAGGTTCCGGGCAGTTCAGATCCAGAGGTCAGGGGGTCGAGCGAGACGATGATCTTCAGAGTGGGGCAACGAGGGGCGAGCTTGAGTAGAGTGGGTATGTGGTTGAGGGATGTGGCAACGGCAGCCAGCGAAGAGTGGTTGATGATGTATTCAGTCGTGTCAGGGCCGAGAGTGTCGTACAGGGAGACAGTGTACAAAGCTTGGGACATGCAACCCAAGTCTTGAAAGGTCAGTGTTTTGCCCATAGGTGTCATGGAACGCAGAGTCTCTCACCAACAATCTGCCACTCCGGGCGGTTCTGGCACCATAGACCAACACCATATTGCTTGCCAGTGATTCCCTTCTGCTGGTGAAGGTGCACCATGCCAATGCCAAAGTTTCTGCGTCTCTGCTGGACCTGTCCGTATGTCTCCCAAACGTAGGGGCCAAAGGTCTTTGTGACGGGATCGTAGGGGCGATGTCCTAGACATCTCGAGCCGGGGATGCGGTTGGCTGCGTCGATGGATCAACTACTGCTTGAAATGGACGACGGTCCAGGAAGCACTCACCCGTTTGCTCGAAGAAGTCATGGGCCGATGTTACTTGAGGGTCCAGAGACTTCAGCAGGCCGTCCTTGAATCTCCAATGCCTGTAGACCTTGCTGCGTCCTTGTTGCTCGCTCCCCTCGACGGTAACGCTGTAGGGTGCGCCGGGCGGAGGGGGCTGTTTGATCTGGTTGGCCTTTGCAAGGGCTGTGGATGCCGTCATGTTGTTTGGTATTGCCGGTGAATGTAGAAAACCAGTCGAGGAACGAAGGTGTGGAGCAAAGTAAGGGCAATGGTCCTATTTGAACTACGTATACCGCGTCAGCCTTGGTCATCCAGACTGGCTGTGCAGAGGAATGGGAGGCGTCATCAGGGCGGCTTCGGTGACCCCGAAGGTGTCTTGATACGTACAAGTCTAGTAAACTCCAAATGCGACAACACCCACCGGATATGAGAGAGAAAGGAGACAGGGAGAGGAATCAATCAACCACGACCGCTTGTCCAGATAAAGACCCGAGGTCTCGAGCTCCGTCGTTTAAGTAAATTATGAACTCGATTCACAAGGAACCGAGGCACTCCACGTCTTGGCCGTGCGTCACCTGCGCCCACGCTACATGTCTTTGTCTTGCGGCGAAAGAGATGCATGCGCTCTTGACCCCGCCAAATGGCTTTTGAAGGCGATTGACCTCAGCTGAATGTGTTTCCCACCTCTGCCGGCCTGCATGTGTCTGCACAAGAATCCACTACATGATCACATCACTTTCAGCCTGTCAGCGTCTCGTCCGGAGAGTGCCCGTAACCCTGTCGATGAGTCGGCCGGTCGGCTAGCCGTGGCCCGTTTAGACCTTAATTACTCCACAGCGGATGGCGCGTGCAGCCGTCGAAGGATATTGACGGGGGCACCGGGGCAGGAATCTCGCCTACGCAAGCCTCAAGAGAGCCTCGTTGCGGGGCCTTTCTTCTGCTGACAAGCACATCGAAAGCGCTGCAAGGACAAAAACCTGTCCTAGAAATCAGAAGATGCTCTCTTTTGAGCAGTTCCGAAGAACGTCCGCTCAAGTATGTACAGTTTGTACAACGATAGCCCCTCTATATCTAATCAAATGCCCCCAACTCCGTGGATATCTCCTGCGATGCCATCCTTCCATCCCAATCGTGTAAGACCGAAAACCAAAAAAGAGAACCAAACCTGTTCATAAATCCTTAAAAGCCATCTCCTTCCTTCCACTCCCGTCCTGCCTCTGCAGCCCGATTTCTCGGGTCCTTTCCTCTTTCCCATGCCTCGGCCCTTCGATCTGTGAGCTCTTGCCGCAGCATAGAGTTTTGTTTTTGAAGCCACTCCTTGCGCCCCGGCTCTGGTATCTCCAAATCGTCCGTCTCTTCCGGAAGTCGGCCTTCATACTTGGCCTCTTCAATCAATGCCTCATTCTTCCGAATTCGTTTCAGCTCGTCTTCGTGGTCTCGCAGGGTATAGCGTAGATCAAACCACTCGTCGTACTTTTCCGCACTGCCGAAGCAAAAGCCGTAGCCGTCGCAGTAGCATATGTGCATAGCAGGGCAATCGACTGCGACACCACCGAAGATGACGATCCAAATTTGTTCAAAAACTCTTCCTGACAGACTGTCGGAAAGATGGGTTTTCAATAGCCAGTCCCGGTAGTAAATGTATTTCGATAAAGGAATTGCTTGTATGCGCTCTCTGCTGATAGCGAATTGAGCGCAACAGGGTTGTGACAGAGTAGGCGGAATGGGATCCAAGGGGAAAATCTCGCTCCATGCCTCTGCTATGACCATTTCTTCCTGTCTCTGAGCGTTGGCAACAAGAGACCCAGGATGAATACCACTGATCTCTGCGGGACATCCGGGAGCCCAATGGCAGCGAAGATTGACATAGCCATGCCGGATGACATGGTTGGGGTTCAGATTACGGACAAGCTGGGCCGAATCAAGGTCCATCAAATCGTTGTTATGCCACGCAAAGCGGTGAGCGTGCATAAAGATGCTCACATCCGAGAGGTTGTCGTAGTTGTCGATGATGTACGTCAGGTAGACCATAGCCTCGTGGCCCTTGTTCTTCGGTGGATGCAATGGCGCAGTCTTGTCGTCGACAACGTAGATTGCAGTATTGAGCGGTCCTCTGGGAACCAGCATATCTTCCAGCTCTGTCTCGACCCAATATGTATCCTCGTCTTTCTTGCGCCCCATGACCAGAGTCTTGGTGTAATCCGCGTTGGGGTCCTTTACGGTGCCGGGAACGAAAGCCGGGTTCGGATTTGCAAATGTGTGCATGTTCTGCGGTTTGCGCAGGTCTGGGAGGATGTTCTCTGGGTCTATATCCTCATCCGCGCCCAGTCCTACCACCTTCGGCACATGTCGGAGAGAGGTAGTGAGGTGGGTCGAATGGAAGATGATGAAAAAGAAAAAGACCAGGAAAAGAACGAAAAGGAAGGGCGACAGGCGTGATTGAGCGGGCATACTGCTGTTGTGACTCGAGCGAGCGTGGTATCCGTCGGTATGGAGGCCTTGAGTAAAGATACAGATTGTGTGGGGTGCAGCAGAAGGAAGGCCGTTCAATACATGGCTACAACAGTCAAGAGAAAGGAACGAGTATGTACAAGGAGCAGGCCAAAGAGGGATAAAAGGAGAGACAGGCCCGGTGCAAAGAGAAAGTCAACGACGAGGGGCTTACGACACCTCTGCTCCGTTTCCTGACGACGCCTGCGGCGCTGCGCACGGGGAGCCCTAAGCTGCCACCCAAAACATCATTGCGATGCGCGACTCACCGACGATCCTTCGTGTTTCAACAGGGTTGCGATCTCCATGAAGACGGCCGGTCCGTATTCGTGCCTGACGCACATCTGCGCGCTTCGGCACCAAGTATAGGCGTAATATTTCATGATCTTTGAAGAGTCTTCGACGTTGGACCCTGAACAAAGTTTGGCCTGTCACGTTCAAGCATGCGCTCACATGCGCTTTCATGCAGGTGAACGTGGGCATGTTGCTGTGACTCGTGTCTCCTCTACTTTTCGCTGTCTCGTCATTGATTCTTCATTTCATCTTAGAGTCGAGTATTGTCAACAGCAGAGAGTGTTGTCATGCATGATATTGAAATCTTTTGTATGCATTCGTCAATATTCAAAGCCTGAGCGTGGACTTGGTAGACATCCTCCATAAGAAACAAACGCCTCGCTCCGGTTTATGCAACATCCAATACATCGGTCGAGGTATCTTTGAAGTAGAAACATTGAGAAGCAGCCAGAGAATGTAAGCAGCCAAAGAGAAGACGGTAAAAAGAATTAGATCAACAAGGCTGCTGCCACCACCACCTGATTTCTCGAGATGAAAGCAGACACGAACAAGTAACTGAGGCCAAGCACCAATACCTCTGGTATCCCTTCGCCAAATGCCAGGCGCCAAAAGAAAATGAATTATAGGGTTGAAGATTCCGGTGAAATTGAAAGCAGAAAGGCAAGTGAAGGGCTTTGCTTTACTCCCTTTGCCCGTCGTTCAGCACCAGCTCGACGACGATTTGTGTCTTTTCAAGCTCAGGATGCTGCATGACGATCTTGACAGTACGGCTAGCGGCGCCATACCCGACGACGCCATTGACAATGCCAGTGTTGGTGCTGCCGCCACTCAAAGTGCCGCCACCGCCATCGTCGAGGCACTTGATGTCCTTTCCGGCAATGATCTGCTTGAGACGGCCGTTCCGCGCATTGCGGACCTCGACAAACTCGGTGTCGAATAAAACAAGATAAGGTCCGTACAGTGCGGCGCTCTTTGCTTTGGCGACAAAGTTCATGACAACCGAACGACTGATCTCACCATGCTTGTTGACGTACACAGCGCACTTCTCGTAACAGAGCAAGAACTCCTGGTCGTTGAGTCGGAGCATACCCAGAGTGGCCTGCTTCTCGACGTGCCGAGCAATGTTGGCGACTTCGGGTTGCTTCCAGTCCGGCACACTCCATGGCTGCTTTTTGTCCAGAGTGAGCACCTCAAAACCCTTGTCTGTACTGATGGCAAGACTGCTGTGGAAAAGATTCATGCCGTGACATTCAGTGCCAATGTAAAAGTCGTCGTAGTCGCGGAAGAATTCGGTGTTTCCGCGCTTGAAGATGCCGCGCTTCTTTTCAGTCGACTTTTGGTAGATGGGCTCTAAAACCTTGAACGTTGACGAGATGCCATCCCGTTTCTTGTACATTACCAGCGTGCGGTCCTTCATGCGTCCTACTGCGAAGAAGCCTACGTCTCTACTACCAGAGAGCCTTTGGGGTGCTTTGCGCGAAGAGGACGTCTCAGGAGTATTGGTTCCGATGGGTTGGCACACTACATCGAGATGATGCGCGTAGAAGACCTTGTCAGCAAGGAGCAGGAACAGGTTGAACTCTTCGAGTACCGCAATCTGCGTAACTTTGGTGGCCGCGATAGCCTATCGAGACCAGTTAGTATGCATCACAAGGTGAAAGGATGCTGTGTGACTTACCCGGACCCAGCCTCTGGGGTTGTCCATCTCGCAGCAGAAGACGCCAAAGTCTGTGCCAACCGCGACCATGTGTTTTGTGCCCGGGTATGAAGTTGTAAAGCTGGTAGCACAGTTGACTCTAGCTCTACAAACAGGCCCCGGACGGCCTGTGTCACGGAACCTGTGCTCGACCTCTTGGATAGCTCGATCGAGAGGCGTGCCTTTGATGACGACAGGTCTTCCACCAGTGCTGACGCCAAGTGAGTCTCTAGTGCTTGCGTTCGAATCATAATAAAATGCAGAGTCTGCAATAACTTTGAGGCGGAACGGCTCAGCATTTTGAGCGAAGAGCGCGGCAGCGTGTTTGGTCTTTGCTTCGATAATCTTGTTGCACCAATCGTTGCGGCTGCCTGCTGTTGCTGCAAACAGCGTGTACGGTTCCTTGCCCAAATGCTTGATACGGAAAGGATACATAATCTTTTCCGAATCCTTTGAACCCTCGAGAACAGTAGTACTAGACAACTTTCCCGGCGCTGAAGCAACAGTGTTCAGGCTCGACATGGATGAGCCCGTGTTGACAGAAGCAAGAGTCGGCTGGATTGACTGCGTCGTTATAGTTCGACCCATCTTGTTCGGATCCGGGCTCGCTGGCGATGCCTTTGTTGGAAGGGGAGTGATGGATGTAATTCCCTTGAGGGAAGATTTCACGACCGCATCATCATTGACGTTTTCCAAGACCAGTAGATCCATGGGAATCGGCAGTCTCGAAACATCGTATTTCTCGACCTTGCTGGGAGCACCTTTTGGCATGACTGCAACGGCCTTCGCGAGAACAAGGTAATGGTCAAAGAGAAGAGCGTGGCACTCGACCCAATTGAAGCGATTGGTACCCATCCTCTGCAAATCTCCTTGATAGATGAGCTCTCTTCCGATGGAGTTCAAGTTGAGTTCCACTTCTGATTGCATTCCAGGCCTCAGAACGAGTTTCTGGTTGAGGTCGGAAAGATCAACCTTTCTTTGCATATCGGCAACACGCGAGTCGCACTCAAGCGTGACTGCTTTGATTTCCTCGATCGCGGTTGCTAGGTTTATCTTTTCCTCGCAGTCTTGCTTCATGTTCTTGTGAACCGTTTGCAGAAGCAAACCATATCGCTGCAGCCTGGTGATGGGGGCCTTGAGATAGTTGTCCCAACCAAGCTTGTTGGACAATTTATTCATTCTTGCCCCTTCAACGAAATTGCGAAAATTGATGTTCCTCTCCAGCTCTTGCCGCATTAGAGAATTGGCAGCAGGAAACCCAGTGGCGTATTCAATGTAAGCTGATTTGGCTTTGCGAATCCATTGTCGAAAAATATCACTGAAGCCTTTGACCCAAGGCCCTTGTTCTTGTTGCCGATATTTGAGTTGAGGCAACAGATGATCGACATTCGCCTTCTTGACAACTTCCAACTTGCCAAAGACATCGCGTAAGAATCTCTCCTGGCGCTTGGGGCTGATGATTGATGGATTGGCTGTTGCCAAGGGGTCACGATACAGACGGACCAGTACGTCGAGGTTTTCCATAAACCCCTCTTCAGTCTGCACGATCTCATGCAGATTGTTCTGCAACTCGATCTCCTTCTTGTCGTGACCCTCAACATCTTCCTTCTTGAGCTTGTAGAACGTAGCCCAGTCTTCAGATGCGCGGGCTGCAATGCTTTGAAGATTGACTTTCTTCAGAGTGCGTTGGCAATGGTGAGCATAGCAACGCCCGGGTATGATGTGATTGTGAATGGAAGGCGAATAGCATCCATTCATCGTCAGTTGGAAGATAACACCGCTCATGCTGCCTGGACTGAGCTTGACCCATTCTTCGATAACAGTCAATGTTCCAGCGGCATACATGTCGTCGACGACGCGATTGCTCAAGGTTTCGGCATCAGCAATATTCATGGTAGGAACTTTGTTGGTGAAGAGGGCAACGAGTGCTTCTTTGACCATGGACTCTTTCAACTCGGCCATCTTTTCCGGATCAGCCACTAGAAGCAGCCATTGAAGAATTGAACTAAGTGCCCACGGCTCTTCACATTTCTTGAAATCGGTCCCACCAAGTTTTGAAGGGTTGAAACGCTTCGTCGGTAGGCTAGGCAGATCGAGGGTGACAGAGCTTGCAGCGGGCGTGGTGTCAAATGTGTTATAGACAGAGCCTCGATAGCCTTGCTTGAGTCTGCGCTCCTCGGCATCCGTCTTTGATCTTGCAGGTTGAAAAACCTGCGGTGTGATGCTGTGATTGAGCAGCGACGCTGATCGCGGGAAAGTACCGGCACCATTCTCTGTCACAGAAGGAACGTAGGCGTCGGGTGTCATGCGGTACGGAGGCTGGGAAAGAGAGTTGGAACGCTGCTGAAGGTGGTTCGTATTCAAGCGAGGGATGGCATCATCGGAAACAATCGGAGGAGGCGGCAGTGGCCTATCGTGCCTGTGAGAAGTTGGCCCAGGGTGAAAAAACAGGTCTGGAGGCTCGCCAGGTTGGAGCTGATCGTCAGTGAGACTATACTCGTCGCCCTCATCAAAGCTCTGTCTCCGGTCGAGAGTATCGGGATCCGCAAGGCCTCCAGTACCAACAGCATCAACTCGAGCCACTGGCGGTGCGCGTGTCTGATAGTTCAGGGCTTGCTCGTACATGCTCTCATGGTTGCTCGAGGCCTCTGAACGGCGCATAGAATTGGAAGCCGAGACCGATTGACTGCGCGAACCGGTCCCGTTGGCTTCGGGTCCTGCAGCTAGAATGCTTGGGTCGCCGCCATATGACATATGTGCATCGTATCCTCCAGCAAGGGTGCTCATATCTACTGGAACCACTGTGTCATCCGTTTCATGGGAATTGTTTGCCAGTGACGAGCCATAGTAGCCAAACAGAGCACTGCCTCGGTTCTGGTCCACTGCATCTTGGGCTTCGGCCATGCGCATGGCCTCAAGTCCGGCCAGAGCTTCGGCGTCGCTCTCATCGCTGTATTCGTTGATGATGTTTGCTATAGCCATACTGTCTCGAGAAGGTGGCGAGGCAGATGTAGTGCGGTCTCGCGGCGAGAAGAGAGGCTGCGGGCGATCTGATTCAGAATTCACTCGAGGGCTCTGCCGGCGTGCGCTTGAGGCGGCGCCGGCGTTTAGCACAGCGCTTTCGACCTGGTTGAAGAGATCTTCCTGCGCTTCTTTTTCGGCGGCATAAGAGTCACGATGTGCGTATGTCCTTGCCTGGTGGAAATAATCCCGCTCAACATCTGGTTCAGGTGGACCAGGGAGGGGCCTGTTTTGTGGATGGCGGAGTGTACCGCTTCTTTGAGGGCCATGCGCTGGGGGAGGAGGGGGAGGGCCAGACGGAGAGGGAAGCAGTTGACTAGGCGAATACTGCGCTGAGAGAGCGGAGTCGTGAGAATTGTAGGTGGCATGCGTAGGGGGAGTAGGAAGGTTCAATTCATCGGGGGTGAGAGTAGAAGGAGCATACGGAATATTGCCGTAGGGTACTGTCTGGGGCGCGTGTGAGGGCGGAGGAGGAGGGTAGTAAGCCGAATTGTCCTGAGAGTATGGATATGTGTACGACTGGCCAGGCTCAGGCATGGGTATGGGCATGGAATAGTGCGTCTGTCGATAGCTGGCCGAATGTGGAGGGGAAACGGCAGAGGGAGCATAGCCATAGGGGGCGCGCGGGGATTGAGGCGGAGGTTGAGACGGATAGCCGGCAGGATTGTAAGCAACGTTTGCATAGGCCTGGGGGTTATATTCGGCGTGGACGGGCGCGGGGGCTTGCTCAGAGGGATAGTAATGCTGCTGCTGCTGCTGCTGCGGAGCGTAGTCGGCATAGGAAGGTTGCTGGACGGGGCCGCCCGGGCTTGAGTAGGAGGCGGAGGCGGAGGCATAGCCGGTCAGCTCGGGCGTCGACCATGACGATTGCAGGGCCGAGGGGTCACCGAGGCCGTTGGACGGAGCATAGCGCTGAGGTTGGTGACCATGCGACTGGCGTCGGTTGTGGCTGTGGTACGACATGGTGCCTCATTCGAACAGCATTTGCGCCTGGGTCTCTATGCCATCTGCCTGCTGGCGGCCGTCTCTGACGCGCGCTGGATGCCCGTCCAGTGTTGGGCGCGGCCGTGTCCTTGTTGTCGCTGCGCCGTAGGGATTGGGGCCAGGCAGGTTGTGCTGTTGCTGCGAGGGGGCAGTGGGCAGGATCAAAGACGAAACATGCGAAACATGCGAAACGAGCATTGAAATGCTGTTTAATCAAATGTGCTGCCACATGCCCAAGCACCGGCTGCACAGGCCGCCAACGCCAAGTCATCGCACGCGCGCCGCGCCTTCTTTCCGTATTCATCAACACGCCTTTTCTCTCGTTTCTTACAGTACAATAGTCACCATTTACCCGCCGTGAGCAGCTTGTCAGACGGCCTTGGACCGCCCTCGCTCTCATACCAACACAGTGTTGGGCCTTCTTTTGCGTGCAAACATGGCGTCTCATCTTGCAGACCGACCGTTGAACGGTCTCGGCAACCCCACAGCATCTTTGACCACCAAGACCCGAGCTATTGTCACGCTGATCGCTATGCCGAGCACCGACTCTTCTGTCTTTGTCGACACCCGACCATTGCCATGCCATTACAGAAGCCATCGCATGCTGTCTCATCAACATTGGCCACTTCTGTTGCAATCGCATCGCGTCTATGATGTTTGATCATATATATAATGACATTTGGCTTCTCGAGAACCGAGTTGAACCCCACCACCCGAACGGCTTTTGTGACGGTACTGCAGCACTGCCTTGGAGTCAACTGCACTATGACTTTGCCTCGAAGATATGCCACTATTTGCAGTGTGTGGTAGGGCTAGCTTTGGTTCTCCTTACATTAAGCGCTTGGAAGCAGTTGAAGATGAAAATGCGATTGCAGTAAGAGGTTGCGTAGTCTCAGCCACAGCACAGCCTTGCGAAGGCGGCGCAATCCCGAATTTATGGTTCTGTACGATCCAATCAGATCGTGACCTCATTTTTGAGGCAGGACAAGTGAACCATCAAGCACGCCGGTCATACTAAACATTTCTTCTACCATGGAATAGGCAACCCACCAGCATGCGGCGCAGCTGCCTGACAAGTATATATGTCTTGCCAGTTCTTGGTCACCCGATCCTTCCGGCGCGTGTTGCCTTGGCGGCACGAATGACATAAAGGCAGATGCTGCCCCGCCTGCGCAGAGCAATCCACGTATCAACCCATCTTGCACACCTAAGGCATCTCTTTTTCGCGTAATAGCCAAGACATGAGTTACGGATATCCTCCCCACCAGGGACAGCCTCAAGGCTACGGCCAACAGTATCCTCCGCAGTCGCAACCTCCATACCCGCAGCAACCCTACGGTGCCCCTCCCCCTGGTCCTCCACCTGGTCACTCGCCATACCCTCCGCAGCAGGGCGCATATGGCGCTCCGCCAGGACCACCCCAAGGTGCATACGGCGCGCCTCCAGGCCCGCCTCCGGGACAATACCACTCACAATCATTTCACGCTCCTCCAGGCCCACCTCCGGGACAATACCCTCCACAATCATTTGGTGCTCCGCCTGGGCCTCCTCCCGGTCAGTCTCCATACGGCCAGCAACAATATGGTGCGCCCCCAGCACAGTACGGCTCAGGTCCTCCTGCGCCACCTTCGCCTGGCTTCGTTCCTGGACAAGTAGCTCCGATGGATATGTCTAGACAAGCCGACGACCTGCGTAAAGCAATGAAGGGCTTTGGAACAGACGAGAAGGCCTTGATTGCGATCCTTGCTCCCCTAGATCCTCTACAAGCCGCTGGTGTCAGACAGGCCTTTAACCAGCGCCACCGTCGCGATCTGTTGAAGGATTTGGAGAGCGAAACATCAGGCTACTTCCGTGACGGCCTTTTGGCTATTGCTCGCGGACCTCTCGAACAGGATGTACTTGTCGCGAACAAAGCGATCAAGGGATTGGGCACAAAGGAGAGCATGCTTAACGATGTCCTTCTTGGACGCAGCAATGCCGATTTGAACGCCGTCAAGGCACACTATCGCCAGATTTTCGGCAGGACTCTCGAGTCTGATGTCAAGGGCGACCTCTCACTCAAGACTGAACGCCTCTTCGACATGGTTCTGGCAGCACGTCGTAACGAAGAATCCACCCCCGTCATTCCCCAGCAAATCGACGCCGATGTCAGCGAGCTGTACCGTGCCACCGAAGGCAACAAAATCGGCGCCGACCAGGTCGCTGTCTGCGCCATCTTGACCTCTCGCAGCGACGGCCAGCTCCGCGCCATCTCGCAGGCCTACCGTCAGAAATACCACCGCGGACTCGCCGAGGTGCTGCGCAAGAACTTTAGCGGCCACATGGAACAAGCCCTTTCTCGTATCCTTTCGCACGCCGAGGATCGCGCAAAGCTCGACGCCGAGCTGCTCGAGGAGGCCATGAAAGGCGCCGGCACCAAGGACGAACTGCTTGTCAACAGAGTCATCAGAATCCACTGGGATCGCCACCGCATGGCGCAGGCTCGTGGCGCGTACAGACACTTCTTCCAACGCGACCTGGCTGACCGCATCCGCGGTGAGACTAGAGGCGACTACGAGAGATTGATGGTTGCATGCGTGCAGAGTGCTTGAAACAAACTCATGTTTACGGATTAACTTCTAGTGGTAATAAGTTTTCAAAGTGTACTTTGGGGCGGAAGTGGGTGGGCTGGTATCTCATGAGCAACGAATGGGCGGCGGTCTACTTAGAAGGATACCTCTACGCAGAGAACAATGAGATTTTTACCTTGAATGATTCCTTGTCGGCCTGTCGGTCTGTCGGTCTTGTCGTAACATTGAATCACTGTCATCGTGCTCGCTTTCAATGCCGCCTCCCATTATCGCCTGCTATGCAGAGTTTTGGTCTAATCTCAACAAGAATTTGATACAAGCAAGCATTCTCTTCATTGAATTCTTCAATCGCTCAAGTGTCAGCTCTAAAACATCCTATTTTACTGTCACTTACGGCTGCTATGAGTGTACTCGTCCAGTGAGACCGGTCAAAATTGAGGTAGGTGCAGTAATTGGTCAACATTCGAAAGACACTCGCTAGCATCAAGTCTGGAATCGACCTTCACCTCGTAGTCCATCAGCATCTGCAGAATCTCAGGATGCCCCATGTCTTGCAGCTACTACAAGCGGAGTATTGCTGTTCCTGTCTGGAAGCTTGACATCAGCACCACGCTCGAGCAATATCCGGACAATCTTGAGATGGCCTTGCCTGACCGCAGCAGTGAGCAGTCTTCCTGCGGCATCTGTGGATTGGAATCTGAATCATGATCGAGTAATATTTGTACCATCTCGATGTTATTTTTTGATGCAGCAATCTGAGGGGCGGTAGACCTATCGCTCGTAAAACGATTGATGTCATTGTGCTCTCTGATCCGACCCCAGGCGTACTAATTCTTGTCACAAGGTACTTGCTTGGTCAAAGTCGAAGAGTTTGCGTGCCTGTCATCAAGCATGGCAATTGCTACTGCCAGCTCTAAGGGTAGTGCAGAGATCCATCCTGCCGAGTAATGGTGTCGACTATTCAGGACAGAAATCTCATTGGTCATCGGTCACCGGACTGAAGTCCGTATGTTCCTGTGAGAAACAGGTTCCAGGAGTGGTTCTTCAATAACACGAGGAGGCATCGAGAAAAATAGGCGACCAGGCCAGATACCCTGCAGGGCTATGGGAACACCAGTCCAGTTTCACTAACTGGTTGACTGTGTGCTCAGCCTTACTCAATTGCTGCGCCTCAGCTCAGTGGCTTGACGCTGTTGCAGAGTTTCATCAGACCTCTGTGTATTTTTGCCAGAGTGCAAGAAGGAAAGCTGCATATAATCATGATGAGCACGATGGTTTCGAGCAGAGCCTGTACGGCCTATGCTATGAAACTTGCTCTGACAAATACTGCTGAGGTTGCACCAGATGTTCGGGCGTGTTTGGCCAGTCTGGTTGAGTGATAGCTTCATTTCCGAGTTGATGTAAGAATCAATTGCCCTTTCCACCGTGAACTGACGGAGTTGGTCCGAGGCTGTCAGAATGGTCGCCATGTGACATCAGTATATCTCATCCCAAGAACCCAGAAGCAGGTTTCAAATGCAGATATGTGGTCAGCATAGAAGGCGGTGTAGTCCGGAGTTGGTCATATTCCATACTATGACGATGTTCAGCTTGTAGTGGCCTGACAGCAGAGCAGAACACAGAACGTGGCAGCGAATGCATTTCACCTGCCAACTTTCACGTTACTGGAAGCAGTTCTACGTGCGGTGAACATGCAAGTACGTCGTGGGTTGTGGTACTCGACTCATGCATAGGGTTATTGATATGTCGTGGTCTCCCAAAGGTCGTGGGTTTTTGTAAGAAAATTAAGAAGACCATCGGGTCTCTTGAATTTTAAGAGTCGTTCAATCACTTGACCATACATACATTTCAGTGTCGTCCATTCTCTCAAGATGTGGAATCCCTGCAGTTCATCAATGGCATCGCATCCGTATCCGAACCGCCGCAGACTGCAAAAGGCCAGAGAAGTCAAGAAGATGAAGCCCGTGCCCATTGACAGCTATGATTCCGATGGAAACAAGGACTTCACTGCCGTCTGGGATCGCGAGACCTGTGACGACTTCGAGCTGGACGTTGCCTGGATTGCGGCCTGGGACAAGCGGAAGAAGGTCCACGTCTTTTGGTGCTCAAGAGTACTGCGGAAGCTGAGACGCAAAGAGCAAAATCCAAAGGTGCTGTGATGGAAGGAAAAGTGAGATGGATTGGCGTTTGGGAGTTGACATGGCACGAGAGAAGCAACCACCAGTTTAAGAATGGAAGGAAGAGTTGGACTTTATGCATTCTGCATTAATATTTATGTTTCCATTTTCACACAACAAAAAAAAACGCCGGCTCCCCGCACAGCAACGACGACGAAAACAAAGGACAACGACATCATCACTCTCCTCCAAGCAAGCAAGCCTCTTAAGGCTTTGCGACCAGCGCAAGGGCACCAGCAACAGCGCTGGCAATCATGATGGCGGCACGGCCATAGTTCAGCTTGCGCCACCTCTGCTGCAGCTCCCTGAACTCGGTCTCGGCAGCCTTCTGCCTGCTATCCTTGTCGGTGCCGTTTGCGACGCCGGCCTGGAGGATCTCGGCCAGCTTGGCCATCCTCTTGTTCATGGGCACCTGGATCAGGAGCGCCCAGGCGGTCGTGGCAATGTTGAGTGCGGTCGCGGCGGCGAGCTTGGGCAACTTTGCTTCGGCGATGAGGTTGCCGTCGCGTGCGCGCAGGAAGGCCGTGCCCGTCAGGATCAGGTTGGACAGCGAGCACAGGGCGTTGAGCGGGGGGAAGAAGTGCTCGCTGTTATGCAGCAGGTAGGCGGTCTGCTGGGCCGTGTAGTGGACGGGCACTTTGACGACGTTGTCGGTCACCATGGGCATGATGAGTGGTGACTGCAGCACCGAGCCACCAAAGTTGACGGCTGCACCCAGCGTCGCGAAGATCTGGAGAGGCTCGAAGAACCAGGGGTTGTTTGTGAGGGAGGATGCGAAGGCGGCCATGGTTGCTGGTTTCTGGATTCGCTGGTCTCGAGGATGTGTGGTTTATTGATTCGAGGAGCTGAGAGATTGGACACTCGCGGTTTTGGAGGGAGGAGACAGAAGGTAATCAAGTAATCCAGTCTTTACCTTTGAGCACATAACCCTTTCGGAGTTTAACATGGGGCCGATGTCTGCAAGAACATCATCCATGTCGCCGCATGTGAATGCGGAGGAACCAGCGGCACAGATTCTCGACACGCTCCGTCTCATCTGCACCACATCACCTGAGACTGGCAAATAATCTGAACATCTGACTCCAATGCCGGCCAATTCACATCGTCATTTGTTCTTATTCTCCGGTAGATTCTGCGCAATCTGGTGATATTTGTGCGACCTCGCCATTGTCATGTTGCCGGGCGGAGGTGCGTTGCAGATCCCGCAACCTTGATGCATCAAGAAATCTCCGAACAGTCTTGTCGATCTTTGGACGTTTCATGAACCCTCCGGACACTCTATGAATAGGTGGAATATATGAATAGTTGGAATGTACGGAGGTAAGCGGAGGAAGGACTTCGTAATGGAAGATTTATTTGCCAGATCAATTGTGTGCTGTATCCCCAGTCTCAGAGATAAACCTCTTATGGTGATCGTGACCCAAGCCTTGCAAAACTTCATGATCCACGTCGAAACAAACAAGGAAGAATGTATACACATGTACAATTCTGTAATCTCACAAGACCTACGACTCCTGACCGAAAGCAGCAAAAGCAGGAGCGGTGGTGCCATCACAAGATCGCTGGGCAAAGTACGGCGAGACAGTCGACGACCAGTCACCAAGCACCTTTCCGTTCGCACCGCTGACCTGGAAGTAGAGACTGCCGGGGGCGCCACCGACATATCTCATTCTCTAACAATGGTATTGTCTTGAAGCCGGGTGGATGATTGAAGTAGGTAATGGATGCCTCGTCCTGGGTGCATACCGACTTCGAGTCCACTTGCTCGCTTGCCAGAAGGGCTTGCATACCACTTTTCGTCCGTCGAAACCGTACCACGACCATGAGATGTCAGCCACCAGGAAGCGGTTGTAGAGGCCGAAGAGCGCAAGTCGGAATCTGGTACGGTAGAGAACTGTCATGATGGTCAAAGCTTTTCAGTTACAGAATGGAACCCTACCCGTACTTCACCTCTTCTTTCTCTGCTATACCACACAGTAGCCCTAGAAAAGGAAAAATCCCACACGAAAAGGAAAGGGATGATCTCTAGTCTGCGGTGATCTTACTGCCCGTCACTAAAACATCTTGTCCGGCGTACGGCGGTGTGACCATTCCTTCGAGAAGCCGAGAACGGGCTCCTTTCTCTCCATCAAAAGAAGCCTGCTCCCATTCAAGTAAAAACTCAATCCACAATGTGAGAATTTGATGGTCTGGTGGCTGGGCAGGACTGGATGCCTGTATGTGGACTGTGAATGGACAAGCGAAGGTCAGTCTCTGACTCTGCACTCTTGTTCCCGAGGTGAGAGTTTCCAGATAAATCCAAATATGTTTTTTTTTCTTGTTCTCATAATAAGTTGGTTAATTGACATAGTAATTCTTCTCATCATCCCAGCGTGCAACACTTTTTTCTACTTTTCATACCTTTCTATAAGACATCGATGCTGCTTTTGGTTCTTTCCCGCAGAAGAGAGAAAAAAAGAAAAACAGGCGTCTACAACGTGTCGTGCATTGATGCATTCGTGTCGTGAAGATGAGGAGCTCCTGGACTCTTTCTGAGAGACTGCAAGAAGCCCGTGACAGCCATGATAACCCAAACCGAACATAAAGCAAGAAAATCGAGAAGTACCAAGGGAAGCCCACTAAGATCCGCCAGCTGGTTTGTCACAGCCAATGCGACCGAGCAAGTCCTTGTGGTCGCCGGGGATGCTGATGCCGCTGGCACGGCTCTTCGATCTCTTGGCAGCAGGGCTGGGTCGACGCTTGCTGAACCGCAAGCTCTCGACGCCGACTTCTTCCTCTTGTGGTGCCAAACGGAGCTCGGGCTCCTTTTCAGCAAAGTCTCGAACATTGTCCAATTCATCTTCCTCTTCCTCGTCCTCGCCTTCATCGTCAGAACGCGAATCCTCGGCGCCCTTGCCCATAATCACACCATATGCGACACGGCAGATCATACCGAACCAGATGATGGTGATGACCTGAAGAGCGAGCAGGAGACCCAAGAAACCGTAGTGAATCTTCTCATTGAAGCAAACGTCAGCGCCACTGCCAGTGTAGGCGTGCAGAACATTGGAGAGAACATCGTTACCGCCGTCCGGGGAAGTCTTGATGCCAGTCACAGCGTCGTAACAGCCGTAGGGCATTTCAACAGGCACATCGGCGTAGATTGACCAGCAAACGGCGAGGTAGAAGACGTGTCTGGCGATGAACCACGAAAGCATAAAGACACCAAAAGCGATGTCGCAAGCGGTCTGCATGCCCATATACTTGAGCAACTTGGCGGTCTGGGGGAGATGGTCAGATTTCAGTGCAAGCATCTGCGCGACATTGAACCTACAGGGAAAACCAAATCGACCACGTCCATCAAGCACAAGATCACGTTGCCGACCTTTGTCTGGTAGTAGCCGTAGCTGCCCACCAGAAGCAAGCAGGTAATGATGTGGTGAGTGAACATTTGCCAGTGGTCTTTTCTGCGCTCTTCGATGTTGATGACGAAGATTTGCTGAAGCCAGAAAGCGAATTGGGCCAGATAGTAGATCTTGAACAGACCGGTCATGGAGCGCGTAGGGAAACCTGACCACATGGCAGGCAGGTTGTTGAAGTAAGGAGATTCGTAGACGAGGTACTGGTGGACGATTTAGCCGATGTAAAATTTTGGATTTGGAAGCGTCCCAAACTCACCATTCCCAGGGACCAAAACACCGAGTAGTAGACGATCAACCAAGCCTGTTCGGCGAAGCGAATGGTGGCCTTCTTCTTGTGGATGCCAGCCCACCTGGCCATGGGGACAAGCGCATAGTCCATAGTAGCGGCACGGAGAGCGGTAAAAATGATGATGCAAAGCGACACGAGCTTCAGGTCTTGCCAGCCCGGGTTGTAGAGCCCCGTTTGAGCGTCATAGTACGACAGGGTGAAGTACTGGATGGTGTGCGAGCGAAGGCTGGGGAAGAGAACGTGCGTGAGGACGAGGAGAGCAAGCACGTTGAGAGACAAGCCTGCAGGCTGGATTAGCAATGCTTCAGCAGGTGCACAGGGGCACAGGCGTACCCAATTGATGCTCAACGAGTGTCGCGCAGAGAGAACTCGAGAGGCTCTCGTTCTTCCGCTTGCTCCTCTTTCTCTTCTGAGCTCCGGGGTTGGACATGATGAGCTGTTGCGGCTGCAATTGTGGTTGCGCCGCAGCGGTGGGAGCGACTGAAGCCATTGGCGAGAATTGCTGGGAGAAGCGAGCAATTCAAACAAGCAGCATAGAAGCGTAAGCGAATGCGGTGTTGGCGGACTGGCTCGTTCTCTCGAGTAAGAGATGGACCGGCGTACAAGCGCAGTGTGGGCGGAGCGGTGGAGATGAACAAAAGTCGGCGTCAAGGGTCAAGACACGGCAAGAAAGCGAAAAGAGGCTTTGCCAATTCAGCGAGAGGCTGAGGCTGGAAACAGAGCCACGTCAAAAAAGCAGGACCCGCCGCAAAGACACAGATGCAAAATCGCGAGGCAGTGGGTGGTCAGGACGCGTATCCAAACGACGATGAAACCGTCAACTTTTTGATCTGCACACGATTGCAACGCTGGGGCAGGGTCCTTGGCAGCAGCGGCCAAGGGAGCCCCTTTTACCTGCGCCGTGGGGAAAGCCTCCACCTCTAGCTCCAACTGTTCTACGCACAAGACGACAGGAGAGGCTGGAATGACGAGTGCAAGAGTAATGTCCATTAACTACCTGAAAACCATTCTGTCCGTGTGCTACCCACGTCCAAGCATGTCCCGCTAACCAAAACGCCTTGTCCATCAACTAATACATCACGTTGCTCGCTTCTCGACGGCTATTGGCTGCCGCCTAGTTGTTCTGCTGGCTGTTCAGAATTCTCAGGATAGCCAGGAAAAGATTGATAATGTCGAGGTAGAGCGAGATGGATGCGGCAATCTCCTCTTCGACATGGTAGTGTCTCATGATGAGCTGAGTGTCGACCAGGATGTAGCCGCTGAAGATGAGCGCACAAACAATACCGTAGCCCAGCTCGATGGTGCTCGTGTGAGGGAAGAATGCCGCCATGAAACCAAAGATGATGACGACCCAAAGAGCCCCTGCGAGGTAGGGCACCCAGCTGGTAAAGTCATACTTGGTCTGGCAGGCAAACAGTGTGAGCGCTACGAAGATTGCAAGTGTGAAGATGGTGGCCTCGAGCACAATCTTGCTTTCAAACATGGATGTGACAACACTGATCGAGTATGCCTCCAAGGCGGTGAAGCCGGCGAGGAATAGCAGGTTGGTGGGGTACGACTTGCGCTTCCAGAAGGTCAGCAGCATGAAGCCGATGGCTCCAAACAGCGAGAACCACATCATCCATTGGTTGCTCTGGATCCAGTTGCGGTAGCCGGGGCTAAAGAACGAGATGGACGAGAGTGCGGCGGTTGCGAGAAGTTGGACGGTCAAGATGGAGTAGACCTTGCGGACGAATTGCATGCGGATATCGAGAGTTGCTTCAGAAACAGAACCACCGAACTGTAACGAGTCAGTAGGATGTGTGTTATGCAAAAAGCTGCGCGCTGGCTCACCTTGAAGTCATCAGGAATATTGTCGTCTTCGCCTCTGGGTACCCCGGGGGCGTTGGAGGCTTCTGCCTGATAAGATGGGGGCGGTTGGGAGTAGCTCTGCTCCTCGAACGAGTCGCGCGTTGGCGCTGGCTGGTACTTGGTGTTGGCTGCCATTTTGCGGAAGTGGCACGCTGAAAATGTTCGAATGTTGTGGTTTGGGCGCGACAAAGAGGTGCTCAGGTTAAATGACAATGGAAGAGGTGATGAGGCGGAACCTTCGAGCGTCATCTGGGGTCACGCACAGCCCTGCGGCGCTGGCTCGGCACTCCCTATGCCGCTCGACTGTCACATGCAACAGAGGACAAATCGCTTATGTTTGAAAGACGTTGATTTCTAGAGATCATCCACCGAGAAAACAATCAAAGCAAAAACGGTACATCAAAATCAGCTAGCATCAGGCTCAGTGTATCAATCGCTATGCTGTCGTTCAGGTCGTGAGGTTGCTTGTTGTCGCCATGCTTCGAATCAAAGGAAGAAGAAAAGGCCAAGGAAATAATAGAAGAGAAAAGAAACTCAACACAGTCGCAGCAAATTCCGAGCCACAGCAAATATCATGTGTCTGGGTACAATGCCGCGACCGAAGAAAGTGCTGTGAGACCTTGGATGACAAGTCTCTGTCGCATCACCGATATCTGCCCGACCGCTTCGAATCATAGATCACCTCGCGCTCATAGATGCGCTCGTCGTACTTGGAGCGCGGCTTTGTTGGTGGCGAGCGTGGCTTTGGAGGCGGAAGTCTCTCGAGCTGTTCACGCTCCCACTCGATCTCGCGGATACGCTCCCGACGTTCACGCCTAATGTCCTCGGAGAGCTCAACCAGCTGAAGAACATCTTCCTGCATCGACGTTAGTACCTTCCCAAACGCAAGCACCATTGTATCGACTTACATATTTCAAATATTCCATCACGTAGAAGAAGTGCTCGGAGTCTTCATAATCATAGCCCATCTCCTCGATGGCCTCCTTGATGACAAGGTCCTTGGTGACTTCGGTCCACATGTCTTTCGTGACCTTGCGCTTCTCTTCCTTTCGCTCAAGTTGAGGCGGGCCAGTGCTAAAGTCGCTTGCATATACTTCGTCATCAGCATAGAATTTGCTTCTTCTCGAGCCGTTGTATTGCTGCCAGGTAATGTCCTGACGGGCACCTCCCAAGCCATCCATCTGAACGCGTCTAGTACCGGGAGGAATATCGACAAGTCCCCAGTCGCGGGTGGCTCCGTTGTATGCCTCGCCAGCATACCCGCGCTCGAGTGCCTTGCGGTTGTAGTAGTCTGCTTCGGCAGCAATCTCATCTTCGTAGCGTCGGCGCTGAGGTGCAGAGACAGAGCGCGATCGAGTAATCTCGACAGCCCTGTCTGGCTCAGGCTCACGTGGAGGGGCCGGTCTGGATACTTCACGCTCAAATGTTATGTTTTCATCGTATCCGTTGCGAGTATTGCTAGTATAAGTCAGCAAAAATAATATGTAGAGTTAAGAAGTCGGATATGCACCGTCGTCGGATCTCGATCTCGAGACTCTCGTCTTTCGGGGGCGGAGGCGGGCTTGGAGGTGCAGGAGGAGGGCTGGGGGATCTTTCAGGAGAGCGCGCTCGTTCGACGCCTGTGAGAAGGTCAGATCATGCAGACCCATAGAGTGAGAAGATTAGTACCATGGTCTATGTGTCTGTGATGAGTTATGATTTCCTGAATGATGGGCGGGCGCACGATAGGTTCTGGTGGCGGAGGTGGAGGAGGCTCTGGGGATGGTTCTCTGACTGGCTCAGGACTAGGCTCCCTTGGCGGCGACCTCTCGCGTCGTCTGATGATGATTTCTTCTCTTTCATCTCTCATGGGAGGGGGAGAAGAAGGCTCACGATCACGTCGTCTGATAGTGATCTCTTCGCGCTCATCTCTGGGTGGTGGTGGAGGGGAGGGCTCGCGGCGCCTGAAAAGCCATTCTTCCCTCTCGCGTGCAACCGGACCTGCACTACGCCTCCTAGGAGGAGGAATGCTACGTTCACGCTCGCGGATAATCAGCTCGTCTCTCTCGACGTTGCGTTCGCTGCGGGGCGGTGGAGAGCGAGTCTCTTCACGACGACGGTAGACAAAATCCTCATCTGCAACCTCGGACCGCGCAGCCTCTGACCGGGCGGGGGGAGGTCGTCTATCGCCAGCACCTCTGCGAAACACGATATCGGGTGGGGGGCCATGAGGTGGTTCTTGCTCTCGCTCTCCTCTGCGGATCGTGATGTCTGTCTCTTCGAGTCCTCCTCTGTCTCTTGGTCTGGCAGGCCTAGACCGCTCGCGCTCGTCACGTCTGTAGATGATCTCTTCGCGGTCGATATCTCTCGGATCCCTCGAAGGCGGTGGTCGCTCACGTGGCGGGGGTTCGCCTCTACGTTCACGGATGACGAGCTCGTCTCTCTCGATCCTCTCGGGCGGTCCACCTCTGCGGGAAACGTTGTCGGCGTATTCGTCCAGCTCGCGGTTCTTAACTACGAGTGGACCGGCATTGGTTCGTCCGTAGTCATCGCGAAGGAATTCGGGAAGCTTGGCTCCGCGGGTGCTTCGACGGTCGCTGACGACGGTCTCTGGGCGGTCAGGATAGCGAGTACGGTTGATGTCGACTTCGAGATCTTCATAGTTGCGCGCAGGACGAGGTCGCGAGTAGAAATCGCGCTCGCGCTCGTCGTAGACCTCAGCGACAGGATACCGCCGAGACATGACGGGGTTGGTCCTTGCGGCGACGTTGGACGGCAAGTCTGAGACGGCAACGGTCGAGGTATAGAACACGAGTCAGGGTCGATGCGACACGTGGGGTGAAGACAAAATCCGAACTGCACGAAAAGTGAGGCAACGAGGGTAGAGAACACCGCTACTGAAGACAGAAACACGAAAGAAGAGAACCGCCGCGCGAGCTGGCAAGCAGGGCAAACGAAGGAAACCTGGAGTTGGAGAGGCTGGTGGGGGTGATTCGTTTGGTGGCTTTTCTGGTTGGTGCCCAAGCGCCTGCCACTTGACGCAATTGTACAGCGTACCACGCGCTCACCTTGATTGGCAAGTGACGAGGGCGTGAAGAAAATCTTGGATGCTGCGAGCTTGGTGTGAAGAATGTTTGTGTATCACGACCCGGGCCTCTGGCCGTGAGTGGCACCTGAAAGTCACCGACTATTGACGCCTGTCAAAGGGCTTGCAAGTGAACCCTGTTCTTGTTCCTTGGTTGAACTCTCTGCCGAGCGGCGGGGTCAACCGCAACCTAATGTTTCACTGGGGTTGTTGGTAGCCAGACCCGCAGCATCTCCAACATCCCAGAGTCGTTACAGCTATATCAAGAGGCATGATGCCCTACGGAATTTGCGTTGCTTCGCTGGAGGAGAAATCTGTCTGTGGACTGCGGTCAGCTGTCTAGATCGACACTGTGCCTGTCTGATAGATTCTCTGCAGCTTGATAGGGCATTCCGAAGGCGGGATTTGCCAGCATGTTGTGCACAAGGAGTTCTAAATCAGAACCAAACACTCGAACTACGAACAGCTCGTCTTCGAATTCTTTATACTGCGTCAACCGAGTATTTGGATCTCTATAGCAAGTAAAGACTACTATTGTGGGTGTCGCAGATGCCATGGGCTTCAATACCCGCGTCAGTCGCACGCACCTGCTTGTTGGCGCACGGCCTCTTTCTGCCTATCCATATGACCATTTATGTACTTTCATCTTCGAATAGTGTCTTTCATCACATTCTGGACGGGCTCAAACAGCGGTTGATGATATTTACATAAGAGTACAGACCAAGGTGAAGGACAGAAAGGAAAAGATAGGAAACCGCAATCTGCCGCATCCACAACTCGACCTCGACGAGGAGGTAGCCGCACGACAATGTCATAGCAAGACCTCAGAGCAACTCCCTTCATACCTGAACGAGCTGCCGATCCCCAAGAACCAATATGGATATACGCCGCCCGATCAGGGATACTCCGGAGCCTACGGTGCTTTCGATCGCGTTCAACAATGACTGTACTCGATTCGCCTGCGGTATGGACAACGGCTTGAGAAGTATGTAATCGATGACCCGTGATTATGCACTGCTGACTTTGACGCAGTCTTCCGAGCCAAAGACTGTATCAGGACTATCAAAGAAGGTATGTGTTGAGTACATACCGAAAGGCTTGATCTGACCATCGCTAGCTCCTCGGCCTGGACACAACATCGCCATCGCAGAGACGTTGGATGACCGATACGCAGCCCTTGTGGGCGGTGGCAGGCTACCAAACTCATCGCCAAGCAAAGTAAGTTGGCAAGCAACAACACCTTCGACGAGCGACTGACATGGGCCAGGTCGAGTTTTGGGACCTTGTGCAAAAGAAGAAGCTGAAGGAGCTCAACTTGGGTGAACCTGTCATCGCAGTCCGCGTCACGTCCAAGTATTTTATCATCGTCCTGTTGCACAGGGTGGTCTCTATTACGTATACGGAAGATTCTGCGACTGGCAGCACCAATCTGGGCGACGTAAAAGGTCTTTACCATACGGCAGCCAACCCGTACGGACTCTGCTGTATCAACGGCGATACTCTAGCGCTACCAGGAGAGACAGCAGGACAAGTCCAAGTCCTGACACTATCTTCCAAGGACAAGAAAGTGTTCAAGGCACACGAATCGGCTCTGAGGCAGATGGCGCTGAGCAGGGATGGAGCAGTGCTCGCGACAGCCAGCCAGCAGGGAACCATCATTCGTATCTTCAGTACCACTGATCCGACCAAGTCCACCGAACTACGTCGAGGTCTCGAATCGGCCTCGATCTTGGGTCTGGCTTTTTCTCCATCCGCACACTTCCTGGCGTCAACTTCGGACAAAGGCACCTTGCACATCTGGGACCTACGTGCCCCTAGATCTTCCGAAGAGCAGACACGCCGACCTCCAACTCCGCGCAAACGCAACTCTATTTCACGCGTACACAACGACTATGACACAATTTCGCACGCTTCTGGCTCTTCCTCTCCGTTGCCTGGTGCAGTGACTACGGCAGCAGGCTACATGCCCCCTCCGCCCGACCTCCGTCACGCACCTCCTGTCACGGCACCCTCTCTCGGCGCAATGATCAGCGGGCTGGCCAAGGGCACGCGTTCATCCACGTCGACCGAATTTACAATTGGTGAAGATCCACCCAACTGGCAAGGTCAACCTCGGTCCACACGCACCACTCTGCCTAACGGTCAGGCTGCCAAGGTTAAGATTGAAAATGTGCCGGTGCCTGGAAGGCCGGATGGCAAGCCGCCCAAGGGGGTACTGGCGTGGGACCCTGAGGGTGGAGATCGGAGATTGTGGGTTGTTGAAGGTGGCGCAGACGCTAGATGGGAAGTGTTTGAGTTGGCGGATGATAGCACAACCGGAGGGGTCAGGGTTGGGCGTACGGGCTTCAGGAGGTATCTCACCAGGCAGTTCCCTGAGAAGAGCTAGGTGAGTAGGGATCATGGGTTGTGAGACGGGGGTCGAGGCGTTGAGGGTTGATCTTGGCCGGACGGTCTTTTTATGCTGATTGGTTTTTTATGGTTCAGACTCGTAGTCCAGTCCATTCGAGAGAATTTGCAATTGTCAGGGAGATCTATCAGCGCCTAGGACGGGGCGAGGGGCTGCGAGTATCATGTCTGCGACGTGGTGGAGATGAAGGGCTGCGTTCTCTGCGCCTAGAGTCGTGGTCCTTTATGGGAGGTGTGAGCGACCTTGAGTAATCCCGTCGTCTGGTTCCTCTCTCGCGCCGAGGCGGCGAGGTTGAGCGGTCTCTGGTATGGCGGTGTCTTCTGTCCTTCCTGGGTGTTTCCGAGCGGTCACGGCGCGGTGTCTCGGAGCGACGTCTGTAGGAACGATGACGATGGCTACGGTCACGTCTGTCGTCTTCGTTTCCTGAGCGCGGCGACTCCCTTCTATGCCTCGTGCGACGGTCTTCTTCTGAGCGGTCGCGTCTTGAGCGGTGGAGTCTCTTTTCGCGACGCGAGTCGTCGTGTTTGCGGGATGATTTCTTGAGGGCCTTTTCGACTTGTTCCTTCTTTTGCTCAATCATGTATGCCTTCATGGGGTCGTCGTCTTCCATGTCGCGCATGAGTTTGGCCAGCTCAATCTCTTCCTTGATCATGGGTCTGCGTTCCTCTTCCGGCTCTGAGTCGTCGTGCTCTGCGCCGGCACCCAGCTTGTCCTGACCGACGTAGCCCTCGTCTTCATCCTCGTCGTCCCTCTTCTTGTAGCGGGTGTGGTCGACGGCAAGCATTTTGCCCATGACGGTTGCGCCGCCCAGGTTGTCGACGGCCAAGTCGCAGCTCCTCTGGTCCTCGTATTTCAGCCAGGCGAAGCCCCTGCTCTTGCCGGTCTCCTTGTCGCGCATGAGGCGGATCCAGACGGGCTCGCCATATTGCGAAAAGATGGTGATGACGTCTCCTTCGGACAGGTCGAGGTTGAGGCCGCCGATGTAGATGTAGGCCGTGTCGCGGTAGTCGGTGTGCCACGAAGCGTTGGAAGGGACGACCTTTTCAAGCTCGCGCTCGTTGAGGCGCTGGATTTGCTTGATTTGATTCATGTCGAGGCGCGGCGGATGTGTGGAGGGAGAAGGGGGGAAAAAAAAAGAGGGTGATGACGGAAGGTGACCTTGATGTCGGTCGGGGTGCAGCGAAGCGTGGGCCAGGCCAGGCAAGCGGCAACAAACATGCACACTCACAGCTCCTTCTCCAACAAGACTCGTCTGCAAAAGAGTCTGTTACACAGTGCAGACAAGATGGCGCGGTCTGGGTCAATGGCGCGGCCGGGCAGCAGCGAGGGCGACATGTGGTCGAGTCTGCTGGACAAGGTGGCCAGCGGCAAGCGGCTGGCCGACAAGAAGCTGATTGTGCTGGGCGGCTCGCAGGACTCGCAGCGCGACTTTGTCGACTCTCTGGCCCGCCAGCAGCAGCAGCACCAGCAGCAGCACCAGCAGAATGCCGCTCGTCTGCGCAAGCACGACCTCAAGAACGCTGCACCCGCGCTGGCCGCACGCTTCGGCCTGGGCTACACGTACCACAATGTCTTTGACCACGACCACGACGACATGGTCGCCCGCCTGTCGCTCTACACCCTGACCAGCCCCGACAAGCAGTACGCGCCTCTGCTCGCCCGCCTCCTGACTCCCTACGCCATCCCCAATACCGCCGCTGTCGTCCTGCTCGACTGGGCCAAGCCCTGGCACTTTGTCCGCACCCTGCGCCAATGGATCCGACTCCTCCGCCTCGTCACCTCGTCCCTCGACGAAGCCGCCCAGGTGGCCCTGCACGACAACATGACGGCCTGGCAGCACCGCCGCGACCGCGACATTGCCACCTCCATGACCGACAACCACACCCCCTTGCCCCTGGGCCCCGGCGAGCACGACGACCCCTTGGGCCTGCCCCTCCTCGTTGTCTGCCAGAACGCCCAGCACATCGAGACTCTGGAGAAAGAGCGCGGATACCGCGAGGCTCACTTTGACTACATCCTCCAGTTCCTGAGGACCGTCCTGCTCAAACACGGCGCCGGCCTCGTCTACACCATGCCCGCCCAGCCAGCCTCACTACAACCTCTCGTACACCACGCCCTAGACATTGCCTCGTCGCCCGACGCTCCGCCAAAACACAACGTCGTCGACCGCGACAGGGTTCTTGTCCCGCCAGGCTGGGACAGCTGGGGCAAGATCCGCGTTCTGCGCGAAGGCTTCGACGTCGAAGGTGTCAGCCGTGCCTGGCGCGTCGAGATCCAAGACCTGCCTTCCTCTCCCAACTCGCCCGTCCTTCCCTCGACACCCGAAGCACAAACCGCCGGCGGCGCGGAAGAAACCTCTGTCGCCGATCAAGAAACCACCGTCTCCCTCTACGAACAACAAATCCAGAACCCTCACCCGCCAGCACCCTCCAACCCCAAACTCGAAGTCGAATGCACGCCCGACCAAACATTCCTCGCCGCCCAAGCAGAGAATCTAGACCGCTACCGCGCAGAAGACGAGGCCGCAAAGAAGGCAAGAGACGCCCGTCGCGTGGCCAGCGGCAGTGGCGCACCCCAAACCAGTGGCAGCGACGAGATGGGCGCAAAAGCCATGGCCGAGCACGTCGGCCCCGTGCAGTTCAACATGGGCGGCATCCAATACGACGCCGACGAAGTGCTGAAGCGCCTAAAGGTAACTTCCCTCTCTTTTCCCGATTCCCACCATCTCCAAGCATCCAGAACTAACCCCGTCGACAAGGAACGCAACAAACCCGCCGCCACCGCTTCGACGGCGAGCCCGCGCGAGAGCACGACGCCCTTTAGCCCGCAATCGCCGCCCTCGTCCTCGGGCAACGCCCAAGACGTCGCCAAGGACCTGCCCACCGAGAACCTGGAAGCCTATTTCGCCAGTCTCATGAAGGGCGGTCGCGGCGGCAGCACGACAAACAGCCCCAGACCGACCAGGGATGGTGGAGTTTAGGGGAGGTAAAAGGCTTTCTTTGCCCGAGTTTGAGACACACACCCCTCTTTGGTGGTACATATATGGTGCCCTTTGTTTTTGGGGTGGGAAAATTTTACTGTGATACCCTCATTTCTGAAAGCCGTCTTGATCTGTTGCGCTGTCGTGTGTTTTGGGAGATGGGTCGGGCACAGGATTGTCGAGTCCGAGGTTTGGATCAGGGCAGGGTTGCCCTGTCATCAAGATTTTTGCATCAGATTATACCAGTTCTTGGGTCTTCGCTGCATTGGTTCATGCAATATTGCTTCCGTGGTCTGACAAGGTTCTGCTGGATATGTCTATCGTGGTATAGAGATGGATTGTAGCATACATAATCTCATCAAGAACGTCGGCAATCTCTCAATCAAGATCTCGGACCACCTCGCCCGTCTTCAAACTTCGATTGCAATGTCAATATTTGGAAGACGAGAAAAGACATAACGGGTGATTGGAAATTTGCAGTGGTGTCGGTGATAGACGGGTGGTGTTGGATATATTGACTTTCAAACCCATTGTATCGACGTTGATTTCTTCTACTAGAGATTCCTCTTATCCCAGTCCAACGAGGGCAGTATCTTGTCAAGCCGTGCTTCGAAAAAAAAAAACTCGACAAACGCTTCTTGAAACGAAGACCTGCTTACTCGTAGCAGTCACGAGCCAGGTCACCACCGCTCTGCTCAACTCGCCTTCTTTACACCACGTTTGCCGTATCACGCTGCCGGAAGGCGGTGGCCCGTCTGTCTGACCGACCCCCGCAGAGCAAACATGGACACTTACATGACCGCGGATGTGCCCTGCACCTACCCGCGCGCGCTTCGTACCGCTCCGGCAACAGGAGCTCGACAACCCGTGTGTGAGTGGTACTCCTCTTGCAATGATCAATCGGCAGCCGCGGATGTTTCATGAACACGTCGTGATATGGATGTGGTGTCTTTTGCACTTCACGCGCGTCAGGACGGACGAATCGGTAGATTCTGAGAAACCACAAGCGCGAATCCTGATCGTGTTGCGGCAGCTGTTTGAGCAAGCTTTCGAGTCGCACTGCTGGAGCGACCAAGGACTGAACCTCATTTCCGGGTGACAAGCACGTCGCACTGCGGAGCTTCATGTTGCCACCAGACAAACAGGAGTGCTTGCCGGCGGAATCGACACGTGCCACGGTCATCACCTGTTGATGAATCCATGTCTGTTGTAGACGAGCTTACAGATTGTAAAGGCTATTGGGCGCATGGTATGGCCTGTGGGCCATACGGCCAAGGATTCTTGACCGACGTTTGCTTCTCAAAAGACAAGCCTGGCTGGCAGGTCTAATTCTCACTCACGTACAGACCATCGTCGACGGCAAGTTCGTGTTCGTTGTTTGGTCTCCTGTAGAGATGATCCGTTATGCTTCCAGCCGCGTGCTGGAATCTTGTGCATACAGACCAACGTGTATGAGTAGAAAAGGTATCTGCGGACAGCGGAATGAGCAATTACCTTGAAAGCCCACTTCTTCCATCAGTTTCTCAATCTGTAAGGAGGTCGCGAGATTCGGTCTGGCACACTGCACAAAAGACCGAACATGCGACGATCCACCACACAACAAGCTGGACTTGACCAGTTCAGTGACGCCGAGGATCCTCCCAACGAAAACGACAAACCCATCGTACTAGCCAATGAACCAATCGAGTCACAAATATCACAAAACTCAAGACCCTGTTCGGAGGACGAGCAAAGTGACAGCAACCCGGTTGCTCCTTTTCTTGACGAAGATACAAGAAACCATATCGCAGTGATGGCAGTTACTGTTTTGCTGTTTCTTCTAACGCACAGCCCTGCAAGCCCCGACGAGCCCCTCAAGGGTATTCTCACCCAAGGCATGGGCATCGCAGAGGCATGCTTCGTCGAACGGCCGTACCCAATAACTTCAATATGCGACATACTCGGCTTTACAAGCGTGGCCAGACTTCTTGACGGGTGCGATGGATTTCTTCGAGAAATGTCTCTTACATGGAGCCGAGTGATTTGGGGCATGTGTGACGTGTCCAGAGAAGTTTATGGTCCCAATCGTGAGGCAAGCGAAGAACTTCGACGTACGAATGGGTTTGGGTACGACTTTGCTTTTGACAAGACCCTCTCCACATACCACTGGCGTGTCTTGCAGGAGATGTGCTATCACAGCCGCATCGTGGAAAACCAGGATATCTGCCTGCGAAAAAGAGAGCAGCTCACGCCACGAGCCGAGGGGCTTGCGATGTGGCTCGAAGACGAAGCCGACAGGGAGACAGGCAACAGGAGCTTCATCTTGTGGTACCACATCTCAGTCCAAGAAAAGATTTTCCGGCTGAATCGTATGAGGGACTTTGTACGGCATCGCCTGTCTGCTGAGAGGATGCTCGAAAATAGGCCATCTGGAGCGAGTTCTTGTCTGATGGAGCACGCAGCAGCAGCAGGCGAGGAAGCCTTGAACGACTTTGTGGAGATGCGAGGACTGCAAGAGTGGATCGAGCAACAGATCATTCTGTGGGAAAGGGTTGACGAGCTCCGGCAAGAACAGGGTCTGGAGTTGTACAGTCCGATCTATAGTGGCTTTCCCCTTTCAAGGCAATACCGGTCCGGTATAGAGGCCCCTGATCCAGGTCGACAGGAACGGAGAGAGGGCGTCTATCCGAAAAGTATCCTGGAAGCTGACAGGAAGAAGAGACAAGAAGAAATCATGTACAAGTGTAACCCAGATCGCCAAAGCGCAAGCAGCAAGGAGCTTTAGCGACTCTCCTCCGATATGACTGGGAATGGAGAGATACGAATATGAAGAAGCTAGCGAGTAGCACTAAAATCGAACAAGCTGTTGACCAGCCTGGTTGTCAATACAGGAGGGTACGACGGCAAGAAAGAAATCAAGAGAGCTCTTCGTGTGTGTCCAGCGAAGCACTTACGTCCGTACGAAGAAAGAGGTGTGTCAGGAATCTGCTGTGCTTGTGCAAAGAAACCACGTTCTTGTTTTTTCTCCGGTCGAAGCAGTGTCGGAAACACAATGATCATGTTCACAGCGACGGTGGGTCATTACAACGGAGGGGGTCAAGTATTGATGAAGCAGGATATCCAGTGATATCTGTGCTATCGCTGGACAGCAGCGAAGCAGCAAGAGCACAATACGGAATTTTCGAGAAACAGCAGGTACGATTGCTGGGATGGCCGATAGATTGAAGCTGTCTTGGGAGCTCCGAGCGCTTGTCGACTGTTGCCCCGCTTCAGGAAGCGCCTGCTCTCGAGATCGCGCGGCCGCACAACGCAGAGTATGTACAACTTCCTCGCAAGCGCTTGACAGCATAGGCTAACAGTTCTGGTGTCAGCTCTCGAGGGTAATCGGTAATATGCCTGCTTTTTCATGGATGTATCTGTCTCGTCAAAAACTCCCGCAGAAAAACTCATTGCAACACCCTCCACAGATGCCATCGTGCATGATCGATTGGAGGGGAAGGTGACGTATGAACATGCGGCATTTGCTGGCGGGGCAGGTGTAATCAAATCAACAGAAGCACGAGATTGGGTTTTCGTTAATTGCAATAGCATTCGCTCTCTAACTTTCTTTCTTACCTTCGTGTATATAACCCCCTTTAGCTGCGACGCATACCCTTCCCATTCCCATCAACATTTTTGGCACATCAGCAATGTCACCGGTACGTTACAACATCTCTCAGCACCTCGGCTATCTCTTCGAGTGGATGCTCAACCCTCTCCAATGGCTCCAGCGGCTAATAGAACCGGACTCAAAGATCAAGGAGATCCTTTTTGACTGCGACAACACGCTCGTCCTTAGTGAGCATCTAGCTTTCGAGGCTTGTGCCGAGCTCGCCAACGAGATCCTCGAGAAGCATGGAAAGTCCGATCGCTATACCGGCCCACAACTCCTGAAGGAGTTTGTCGGTCAAAACTTCAGAGGCATGATGGTGTCTCTGCAGAAAAAGTACGGCTTTGAGCTTCCGGAAGACGAATTCAACCAGTACGTCGACCGCGAGCTCGGCAAGGTTGTCGAGACGCTGGAAAAGAAGGCCGAACCCTGCGAGGGTGCCAACGAGGTCCTGGAACAACTATACAAGAGCAAGAAGTACGGTCTTGCTGTTGTGTCGTCTTCGGCTCTCTCGAGAGTCCAGGCTTCCATCCGTAAAGTCGGCCAGGACAAGTTCTTCCCCGCAGAGCACGTCTACAGTGCTGCCACTTCTCTCGAGAAGCCAACCTCCAAGCCCGACCCCGCCATCTACTTGCACGCTTGCAAGGAGATCGGAGTCGAGCCCAGCCAATGTGTTGCTGTTGAGGACAGCAAGTCGGGAGCCACTGCCGCCAAGAACGCAAAGATTCCTCTCATCGGCTATGTCGGTGCATATGAGGAGAAGGAGGAGGTTGACAAGATGGCCAAGATGCTGACCGAGGAATGTGGTGCCATCACTATCATGTACCACTGGAGGGAGTTCAACGACTGCCTCAAGAAGGTCGAGCAGTCTCTGGCATGACTCCCAAAGGCCAGCATTTGATGGCCAAATTATTAATCCACCTCACGAGGCCACGAGCATGAGCATCCGATGTTTTCTGGAGTTTTGAGCGAAGCAAGCGAGGCTTAAGCCCTTGTGTTGAGCTCGGGTTAGGAAGGGGTCTGGAAAATCTACCCCGGTATCATCTACTATATTGAGTGATGCCAGAATGAAACTACTTTGAACATCTGCAGTTGACTGAATCGTAGAGTTTCTGTAGTGACCTGGTGACTGACTGACATGGATCTCAGTCCGAGGAAAACACGAAATAAAAGTTTGTCAATCACCAGTGGCCTTTCCAGCAACAACATTGATCTTCATTTCCATTTACTACTCCCTACGATGCCATTCTTAACCACAGGAGATTGAATAGTTACCTCATGCCTGCTGAGTAAAGCAGAACAAGGTTGACCGACCGTTGGACCGGCATGGCGCTCGAAGGATCGCCGAGACAGCATTCAGGACTACTGCGTGTTGCGTTGTAAGCCTTGCCAGATGGCACTCTGCGCGTTTCCGTACCCTCATGCGTGCACGATCATTATAATGGACATGAGCTATGCCGAGGCTCTGCCTCCTCACCGACGATTGGAACCTCAACAACCGACCATGCTGCGAACAACTGTCGGAGGAATTTTAGAGTCGCATTGCAGTGCTCATTGCAGTGCTCGACGTGGAAGGCTTTCCAATTTTGGAGTCGGAGAATAAATTCTGTGCAGCTGAATGCATACACTTTTTGTGATGGAAAAGCGGATAGACCAATGACCGAAGCTCTCGTCGAAGGAAGGCACAGGCTAACGGACGACCTGCATGACACTATTAGGTTATTTCCCAGGCAGTAAATGGCAGTGCTCGAAATTGTGCGAGCAAGTTTACCACCGCATTGCATACACGAGCCTCTCGGCCGCGCGAAGATATTTCTGGCGCTTGTAGTTGCAAAGTCTAAATCGACTGACAGTGCTACAGCGCATGCGCTTGACTGGCTACTACAACAATGCTTTGCCCTAGATGTGGCTTAAGAAGTCCGACTGTGAAGTTTCTTTGATATCCGAGACCACTTGCAGTCTCGCACTGCCGCAGAAAGCCGTTTTCTGTCTATCCGAGACATTTCTCAGCGTGGATTAAAGCCCACTGGGAGTATCACCAGCGCTATCCCCAGACAACGTCCTTTTAGGTAAGAGGTCGTATCTCAAAACTGAGCAGATCCTTCAGACCCGCTTTGCGACACGGCGCTGTCATAATGGCATGAATTCTGCAGCTGCATGGCGGCGGGAAGCGCGATGGTGACACGAGGAGAAGTGGACAAACTTAGCATCATGTCGATCGTAACGATCATCAAAGGACCAGTCGAAAAATTTGTGGAGATGCTTGGATGCGGGGCAGGAGCCCGGTAGCGAGTGCACAAGAACTTTCTCTCCTCCTGCTTCAGCTTCTTTGGGTCAATATCCTTCATCAGTTGACCCAAGAAGCGAGATGACGGCGGCTAGAATTACACGAGGGATTCTTCCACTATTGTTCCCGGATGATCACCCGGTTATCCTGCAGGCCCCAGACGCGACGCCCAGGAGAAAAACTTGTCGCCTCTTCCTGCACTAAGCAGAGATGGTCCTGGCGTACCATAATCTTGAGCGCATCCTTGGAACTACGGTCTTTTGGGTGATGTCGCCAAGGAAGTGGTCCTCAAAGTGGCAGGCTCTTGGACCTCTGAGCTTGAATTAGACCACAGCTACGCCAATGACACCCAGCCGCATTGCGCTGTCCTGCCTAGATCATTACACTCTCGCAGGTATCGGTGCTCGCTATACCACATCTGACCTGTTCCTTCGTGACGACTTGCTCTCCACCCTCTACAATGGCCCGAGACTTGCTATTTTGGTGAATTCCGTGGCTTGCTTACTCGTGATCGTGACTTGGCCTCGACTGGTTCCTGGTCTAGTCAGTATCATGGACGGTTCGAGTATTGCCGGGACGTCTTATGATGCTCCTGTGTAGGTAGGATGGGAAGACACCGAATAGGCACTCTCCAGGCTCAAGTATATATATATCTCCAATGTCCATCTCTTTCAATGGTCATCAGCACTTCAATTACCATCAAAGCGACTCGTCTACACGAGTCTTTCAACCCAGCTTCTATATCTGATTCAAGTACTTTCGTTCAACTTCCGCGCCATAATGCGTTCCTTCACTGTTGCCGCTGCCTTTGCAGCTCTGGCAGTTGCCAACCCACTTCCCCAGGAGATTGACTGGGAGGCAGTCGACGCCCTCGCTCCTATCCCTACCGTCACCATCCCAGTTGTCGATGTTAGTGCTCAAGCTAGCACCGTCGCCTACGAGCCCTCTGCCGCTGCCACCTCTGTCGCTGCAGAGGTCAAGGCCTCTGGTGTCGATACTGAGGCTACCGGCGCCCTCAAGGCTCGTGGTGCAGCAACCACCTGCAAGCCTCAACCCACCGGTGCCGGCACCGTCCCCAAGGAGGACACTCCGGGAGCTTTCCTGACCTTCCCCGAGTTCTGCACAACTGCAACCAGCGCCCCTGTCCCTCAAGGCTACTACCAGACGTTTTCTGATCTGAAGGCATCGAACAACGCCTACGGGTGAGTACTCATGTTTTCAGAACTACCAACCGCCAGCGCTGACGGAATCTTTCAGTTACATGGGCTACACCGTCCTCGACTCCTACGACACCTACAAGTGCGCAGCCAAATGCGACGCCATTGACGGCTGCGCAGCCTTCAACATCTACTTTGAGCGCGACCCCCTCGTCAACCCCGACTCGGACTCATGCTCGAACCCCAAGTCGACGACCAACATCAAGTGCGTTTTCTGGGGCGGTCCAGTGACCGCCGACAACGCAAACAATGCGGGCCAATGGCGCAACAAATTCCACGTCGTCATCGCCGGCTCCAACGGCTACGTATCCAACAAAATCACCACGCCCCCGGACTGCACGGCGCCTACCTACCTGGGCAAGGCCGCCATCAACGCACCCCTCGACTGCAAGGGCGAGGACACCTACCTGGGCGTGCGCATCTTCCAAAAAGGCCCCTTTGACATTCTCAAGTGCGCCGCCGCCTGCGAGGCCCAGGCCGACTACGCCCGCGCCCACGACAAGCACCCAAAGACCTGCCAGTTCTTCAACACCTACATGCTGATGAAGAATGGAGAGCCCGTGGGTCAGTACTGTGCTCTGTACAAGAACAGCTGGGACTCGTCGTACGCGACAAACTATGGCCAGTACAGGGGCAGCGACAAGTACACCATTGAGTGGTCCTACACTTCTTCCAATGCCACTGACCCTTGCCCTGCTTGCAAGCCCCACAAGGCTTGAGCGATGCTAGTCCGTTGATGGGACATGGAAACGGGGTTTGTTATGGTTAAGATGGAAAGTCATTCCCTTATATTAATGTTTATCACCCCCTCGAATGCGTATATATGCTTTGCAATGAGTTATATTCTTCTTCTATGACCAGCAATCGTCCGCATCTACTGTGACTTGCTTCCATTCTACCACTCGACTTCAAAACCATTCGTGACCTAATCAGCTGTTGGAAGGGAATTCAAGTTTCAATATACATCTCAAGAGCAGGACAGATTTGCAAACTCATGGGACCGTTGTTTGGCAGATGACTGTACCACTGTCCTTCTATTCATCAATCATGCTTCATTGCTTACATCATGACCTAATATGCTAACAAACTCCTCAAAGCCGCCCATCCGCCGATAGCAGCCAAAATCGAGCCGAGCAACAGCGCCTCGCCTTCCCAGGTCCATAACAGATATGCCATGATGCCAACAATCAGTTCTCTACGTCTGGCGGCTTCCCGTCTCTGCTTCCAGCCAGCACGAATGGGGAAGGGCGCCGCAATCCCGTGCTCCTGCGATTGCGATGAGCGAAGAGGAATAGAGACGTGCAGTATCACGGGCTTGTGATCTGAAGTGGGTTGGAGCGGTAATGAATTGTATGTGTGGACGGTAGGCTCACGGCCAGACGGCGCAAGATACAGCACACGGTCGCACCAACTAGGATGACGATGCGATGACCAGTGCCAGTCGGTCTCATCTGGTACAACGAGCGCATCTGAGCCTGATCGAGCCTGCTGCTCCACATACTTCGCTGCTTGTGCGGCCTGCTTCTGCGCCTTTTTGGAATATTTATATGTAGGTGGGAAGTTGACTGGTGCTTCGCTAAGAGAGTGTAGCGTCTTGCCTGCCACCTTTTCTCTCTTGAGCTGGTCATTGTGCAGTAGGCGTGAGTAGTGCTGAGGATCTGAGGGCGAGTCATTACGGCGTGGCCAGGTGTGGTGGTCTTCTGGATGCGGCGGAATATCAGAGGTGCGGTAGTTGAGATCACCGCCAAAGAAGAGGTAGGAAGTGGGAGTAATGAGCGCACTGGACTGCTCATGGCGGGTGTTCTGGTTGTCGGTAGCGGATGAGAGCAGAGGCTCGGTCTCATCTTGGAGGTTGTTGTTGTTTGTTGCGCGCGTCCTGGTCTTTTCAGCACCGGTAACGCCCGTGAAGACCAGGTTCTCATTGATCATGCGCCAGTCCAGATTGCGTCGGAGCCAGGCATCCTCCATGGGAGCGAGATGTGCGGCGACGAAGGTGAGGTCCATCTGGACACCGTCGTCGTTCGTATAGCCGAATCTTGTACCCACTGCGCCCTTGTTGCCCATCTCCCAAGTACCGACTCCCGTGCCCGCCGTTTCAACGTATGTCATCCTCCGCGCAACTTCAGGACGGGCGAAGAGCATGAGACCCGTCATGCCCAGGTTGCTCGTGAGAATCGTCTCATACTGCTCGTCTTGGTTCCAGAGCCGTGCAGTCTTCTGGATAGCCTGTGAGAAGCGCTCAAAGTAGGGCGAAAGAAAAGAGCCGCCGAGGAAGGAATAGGCCAGAGGAGAGATTTCTTGCAGGGAAAGGACGATGACATCCGGAGGAAGCTGCGCTTTGGAAACTTCTTGGTTGATACTTGCAGCAAAGAAGTCGGTGTTGATCAATTCTCGGGCACAGTTGAACGTGACAAACAGGGTATTAAGGTCCGCCATCTCTGCCGTCTACTTGGATCCGTCTATGGAGGAAAAGGAAGAAGATGCAGTTGAAGCATGCGACTATGGGAGCTTCACCAAGCTTCACCACAGACGTCACCGAGCACAGCCACCCAAAACACCCGCCAAGGCTTTGGACAGCCGCCAAGACTGACCCAGCCCTGAGGGGCGTTGCCAACAGCCGGTTAAACGCCGGGCGCACACGAGCGTCGCCGAATCGAATATCCACAAGTTTGCGCAAAAAAAGACTCCCTTTTCTCTCCCCATCCGCGACACTCGGCATCAACACAAGTCACCATGCCTACCCGCCTCACCAAGACTCGCAAGCACCGTGGTCACGTCTCGGCCGGTCACGGTCGTGTCGGTAAGCACCGCAAGCACCCCGGTGGTCGTGGTCTTGCCGGTGGTCAGCACCACCACCGCACCAACATGGACAAGTACCACCCTGGTTACTTCGGTAAGGTTGGTATGCGCTACTTCCACAAGCTCCAGAACCAGTTGTAAGTCTGCCTTCTATCCATTGACCCCACAAATCACCCTTTTAATCATCTTCCGCAGCTGGCGCCCCGTCATCAACCTCGACAAGCTCTGGTCCCTCGTCCCCGCCGAGCAGCGCGAGAAGTACCTCAACAACAAGTCCGCCGACTCTGCCCCCGTCCTCGACCTCGTTCCCCTCGGCTACTCCAAGGTCCTCGGCAAGGGCCGTCTCCCCAACGTCCCCATCATCGTTCGCGCCCGCTACGTCTCTGCCGAGGCCGAGCGCAAGATCAAGGAGGCCGGCGGTGTCATCCAGCTCGTTGCTTAAGCGTCTCGCTCCAACAAAGGAATTGGTCCGACGAATCAAAAGTTATGGAAATGAGTGCGGGAATTACCACAAAGGCATCAAGGTTTCAGCGTGGTGGCTGGGTGGGAGTGTCTTCAGCGTATTAGTTGAATGCAAATTCTCCACCGAACAAACCATTTGCTCCAAGCAAATCTGAGAAGTGAGATCAACTGTCCCGCAAGGGAGAGGCCATCTCTAAGGGTGCGACCTTGAATGGGCATTGCGGAGGTTCAACCCTTCGATGCCCGCCGTTATCCTCGCTCCGTCCCTGGTGATATGTTTGTGCATGGGCAACCGTGATTGTAGTAACGACCCAAGAGGTAAAGTATCGCAGCGTCACCGTGAAATGATGGTCTTTACCGTCGGCTACATATCAGCAGCCCTGAAAGATTGTGTAAAAATCGTTGTAGGTACGTCGGGCGACATTCAGACCCGACTTGACTCGATGCTTGCCCCAGGATTATTGCTCATCACAAATCTACACAAAAATGCAAACTTCTCCCTTCGACACCACTGAAGACGCATTGCCATGGTGCTACCACCCGTTCTATCCTTTGATTGTCTACCGTCAGGAGTAGGCCGCAACCGATCTTTGTGACTAACCCGATTTCGAATGGCATTGGCAGGAGACGCACACTGTCTCTCAGATCTGTTGTCACCCATGCCGGCCTTGGGATGATAGCAAGATGATGCATGTGGCAGATTGTTCTCGCCGGATGAATCTTTATCTCCTTGAGCAGCTGAGAGAATTTGCATACAACGGTACCATAGAAGCAGAGACAATTCAAGAACAAGTAGCCAAACACTCCTGATTGATTATACTCCCTCCTCCCTCCACGGAGTTGATGGTCTCGACGTTAGAGCTATGGCGGTTCTTAACGATCAACATCTCAATGCGGCTGTGATGCAGTCTGCGTAGGATCATAGTTGCCATTCGCGACTTGCAACCCTTCTCCCATAAGGCCAAGCACCATCTGGTTCGAGCCTGAAGGCCCGGTAAGGTCCACGCCATTCGCACCGAAGAGATCTGGTATGCCCATGGTGGAGTAATCGAAAGCCGGCATCTCGAGCGAATTGTACAGCCACGAGCTTGCAGGGTCGTAGGTGTTTTGGTCAAAAACCTCATTACTGAAGGAATCGTGAGCTTAGGCACATAAAGTCACCTGAGAGAACTTACTTGAGCCAGGCAAAAGACTCCATGAGATTTGAACCTAGGTGACTTGTTGGCTCCGTCGAAGAGAGAGCATCTTTTGCAATCTTCATCACGTCCAGACTAATCGCGCGGCCCGTTGTGGAACCGATATGGTCGATTCGATCTAGACATTTCAGTCCCTTCTCGACCGCCTGGAAGACTTCTGTGGCATGTGTAGGCGTTGTCTCTGCGTCAAGGACATCGAAAAGTAACACAAGGCATGCCGAAACGATAAAGTACACCATGTTACCATCTCTTCTCATGGCAGGACAACGGTTGAAGAAGCTGTCGTATACCAGTGAAATGAGATGCTTCGCGGACAAGACTGTGCGGTTGATGTCCCGCTGGATGTCGATGTGGTCTCCTATACTGTCCTGTGCTTGGTGTTTCGAATCGAAGAAAGTGACGTATACCAAGGCCGGACGATTGATCAGTATGCATGCGATGTGATAGGTCGCTCCCAGGCAACTTCTTTGAACCTCCTGCCATGCTTCGCCAGTCGGGATTGTTTCGTCAAAGAAATGAAGATACGGCGGAAGCGTATCGAGGAGATCCCGAAGCGCTTGAAGACACTCGCTGTTGACGCGATTGACCTCGCTGAGGTCTGCAACCCGTTTGGCCCGCGTGGGCGAGTAATTGTGTGTCATGACTTTCTCACTGATTTTGCCGAGGCTAGCCATCGCTCGAATGTACGCGAACTCGATGTTCTGTTTTCCACTCTCGGACTGAGGAAAGTCGTCCGGATATGGAGCATCGATTAAATCATCGACGAAACAGGTAGGTCTGCCTATGAACATGGACATCATGCGCTCCATGTAGAAAATTGTCCAAAAAGTTATCCTGAGTCGGTTCAGAAAGTTATTGTTTCCGTGCACTACTTGTGCTCGATGAAGGCCCAGAGCCATAGCGGATCTAGAAGCGTGACCAAGATACAGGTAAACCATGTTTGGCCTTCCGATCTGCATTCCGTACAATGCCTATACCAAATTAGAAACTACGATATGGTGACAAAGAAGATGAAGAAGAGTTTACCCGCAGCAACAAGAGATGAGTTCCTAGAAGAGATGTTTCCTCGAACAGATCCGTTGGTACCCCAGCACGTTCATAAAAGTGCTGAGCCCAATCATCCGAGGATGAAGGAGAAGCATCTCTGAAATCAGTCAACCTCGCCCCAATTGCAAGGACCATAAACAGAATGGCTTTCTCTTTGGCGAACTTCTTGCTGTGTTCTGGCGTGTGACCTGGTCCATTCCAGAGGATTTTCCATGTTTGGCGAACTTCACTTTCGATCAAGATTGGTCCCTGGGGATGCATAAGAGTGAAATAGGCTGAGATAAAAGCTTCGCCTAGCTCTTTTTGTAAAAAACTACCGTCCGGTATAGAACTTTTCAACGACGAACTTTCATCACCATGAGTGAATATCTGACGTTCGATGCCCCATTGCCGCAAGCCTTCGGGCACCTGACGATGAACCATGAGAGGTGCATTGCTCTGTCGACGAATCCGTTGGTACAGCCGCTGTACAAACGAGAAATGAGAAGATGGCCCATAGAATTGATAAGCGTCCGTATTGTGATCAAACGCGCCAATACCGGCCCTCAATTCTTGTTGCTTCTTGTTGGCAACTGGGTCATCGAACGTACGAGTGTTGGGATGCGGTGGTGTCTCTGCCGCGGCCTGTGATTCTTGCCTCTGTACAGGCTTCGGTGCGATGGTCCGCCGCACATTACGAGGCTTCATCCCACCGGGATAGATGCAATCGACTCGACCCTGAACACATTTTTGACATGGAAGATTGCCATCACATTTTACTTTACGCGCTCTGCAGACGTTGCAGGCGCGTGAAGTTCGTGGTCGAATTCGAATGGACCCTGTTGTTGAGTTTGGTGTGAGTTGGGCATCCATCGCGCATCGATCGTACCAGAGCCTGCAACGTCGTCTCAATCGATCATGGTTAAAATGTGCTGATATGCTGTTTTTCGCCTGAATATTCTGCAAAGCAGAGACGCGAATGCGAACGAAAACGTTCAAAAAGTGGCTGACTAAGCTTGCGATCGTGCCTTCCGATTTTGAGCCTGGATGCTAGTCTTTCCCTGCCAAAGTGTTAGACATATCTGTGTACTTGGAATGAGCCTACCCGAATCTGAAACAGCAAACCCGGCAAGAAACCTTTTTGTAAAAGTCAAGGTGGTTGAGTTCAGCTGGTGGATTTTGCGTCCTTACGCGGAAACCTTCCGCCTTGCACCTCACCTTCTTTTCCTTCGTCTTGACTCGTGGTGTTGCACGAAGCACTGACGGCTCGAGTGCTCCGACACGAAGCTTTGGAAATGTCCTCATTGGCTCTGACTACCGAGAGCAGAAGGCCATACTTTGATGTTGCTCCCGTGTCTTCACATCCTTGCCAAGTGGAGAACCTCGGGACGGTTTAAGTCGATCATGCCGGACAAGTGGTACGTATATAAAGCTGACCGACCTCTGCTCGAGCAAACCTTTGCTTCTACTGTAATTGATATCATCATCCGTAATGCAGACCACCAGCTTCCCTCAAGGCTTGGAAAGTACCTTGAACGAGGACTTCTCTCTTCGAGCTGATCCGATCAAAGCCATCGGGTCAGAGGCCGAAAAGATCAATGAGAATGAGGATGCCGAGGCTAATGTAGCAACGCATCACGAAGATGGGTTGGACTTTGACAATCTGCCGCCGTTTCCAGAAGACGTCTCACATGCACCTCTTCTTCGCATCAGCTTGAGCAAGCTTATCAATGGAAACCAAGAAGAGACTGAAAAGTTGTGGAAAGCATGCTGTGAGCTTGGTTTCTTCTATCTCGATCTTCGCAGCAACCACTTGGGCCAAACAAGCTACCCAAAGTCGCCTGAAGAGAACGAACTAACTCAGAACGTTTGGGAACAACTCGACAGGATAGACTCAATGAATGAGAGTGCATTGCCTGATGCGAAGCCCACAAGCATCTTTGCCTCGCAACTCGAGGTACGAGTTGATGGTGAACAACTACTCGAAGATGCCGATGATCTCTTCAGAGTGGGACAAGGCGTATTCGATCTACCTGTTCAAGAGAAGGTCAGATACGATCTGAAAGACCAAGGAAGCTATTTCGGCTACAAAGGTTACGGTGAAGGAGTCATTGACGCTTGCGGAACAAAGGATCGCAACGAATTTTTCAATGTAAGACAATATCTCATCCAGCGCGGATTCAAGTACTGATGGATCAACCAGGTATCAAAAGACGACATCCTGGGGATATCAGATCCACTGCCTGCACCAGAGGTACTTACGCCGCATCGAGGCCTCCTCAAGTCATTCATGCAACACTCTCATACGATCGTGACCCTACTGCTACGTCTCCTGAACTGCCGCTTAGGTCTTCCATACAACAAGCTGCCGTCGTTGCATCGTTTGCATTCCAGATCTGGCGACCAGGTCCGTTGGGTTCACGCTCCACCTCAACCAATGGATGACCGGAAAGTGGCCTTGGGAGAGCATACAGATTTCGGTAGTGTCACTCTTCTTTTCAATCGCTTGGGAGGTCTGCAAGTCCTCTTGCCAGGCTCCGACCAATGGTGCTATGTGAGACCATTACGTGGACATGCAATCGTCAATCTGGGAGATGCGATGGTAAAATTTACAGCTGGGATTTTACGATCAAACCTTCATCGCGTCATCAATCCACCAGGAGAGCAGGCAAATCTTACGCGTATGAGCCTGGTGTACTTCGCGAGGCCGGAAGACGATGTTATTCTGAAGACGCTCGACGAAAGCGCCCTCATCGACGAGAAAAAGCAACGGGCGACTTCTTCACATGACTCAGAGGAGATTACGAGCAAAGAATGGATCCTCCGCAGAGCTCTAGGTCGGCGTCAGGGGGGTGACTGGAAGAAGTCAGCTGGCACGGAGAATGGACGTACGGCAAGTTGAGTTTATCTTCTGAGAACAGCAAGTCTTCTGTTGAGTCAGTACACCTAGAGAAATATTTGACTGCAATAATGGCCGAGTCATTCATACATTGTGCCAATCCTCGCATAAATTCGTTTGATGAAGTGCAGTGACTATTGAGTCTGGTCGGCCGGCTTTTGTTTCCTCGGTATAGGACCACCCGTTAATTTACGGACCTTTTTAGGGTTTGGTACTGGTTCTTCATCTTCAAAATCAAGTTCAGAGCCTCCATCCAGCTTCCTCATCCTGCGGCGAGTTCTTCTGTCATCTTGCCTCCTTAGCTCCAGCAATCTCGCTCTGCATCCCTCCTTATCGAAATTTGCCGGCCAACCGTAGCGAAGGTAAGTATTGTAGACATCCTTCAGTTTGGTCAGCCACGCATGGATGCCAGACGCGCGAGCACTTACTGCAGTATTCAAAATAGCAGAAGCGCGATGAGGGGGTTGATTGGCGGTATCGGGATGCCATGCTTCAAAATCATGCTCGACGAGCTCTTCCTGTTCCCGAAGGTTTTGGGCTCGAGAACAGAAGTAGCCAGGTATACCCGTGATCGTGTTTGGTGACAACATATAGACAAGTTTCTCATAACGTCGCGTCCATGTCTCGAAGAACTGTGTGATCGGCAAAGTGCGATGGGCCTTCCATTTTTCAGCTTCGGGCAGAGCTTCCATCTCTTCGTATGAAAGCTCAAGGTCATATTCTCCGATACTATATGCAGTGACGGTTCCTACAAATTGTTGGCAAAATACTCAACTTCGTCAAGCATGACTTGCCTCTTTCAGTGTCAAGAATCAGACTGTAACCTTCACGGCCCATGCCTTCAGTCAGGTAAATACAATGACCCGGAAGAGGATACACGTCGTCCATGAAAGTTCTGTTCCAAAACGTGTAGCCAGCATAGCAAAGTATCACCGTCTCATACTGTACCAAGAATGAATCGTGATACTCATCAGCACGGAGATATGGCAGGAAACGCAGGAGATCAATGACCGTGTCATTTTTTCCGTTTGCTTTCAAGGCCTCGGCATCGATAGAGTTCCAGCCATTCTCAGGAGGGATTTTGAGAGCCGATTCGTCCAGGTATGGATGCTTGATGATTTGCTGGTAGAAAGCAAGAACAGCTGACACTGTTTCATCTCGCGAGTACATTATTGAGGCCACCGCTGGAAGTATGTACGTTGCGCAGTTCATCGAGGGTTGTTGGCCTAAAGACCAGTGAGAATCGACGTTGTTGTGGAAACCGTGAATGGAAGGCGGTGAAGTTCTGCCGGCGTTGTATTAGGACTTCGCTCTCCATTTGAAGTTCAATTTCTTTCTGCCTCGTTACCTTCAGCCAGATTCGCGTCATCTACAAGCCATGTTCTGGGGATATCGGGCATGAGATCACTGAATGATGTCCCCCTCCAGATGAAACCTCGACGAAGATCTCGCATCTGAGAGAGGGAGCAGTATATGCAGATCTGAAGAAGGTAGAATCACGGTGCATCTAAGCAGCTCTCATTGAAGGTGCCTATCTTTACGACAGTAGGCAATTGTCGATTGTGACAATGTATATTGAACCAATGGGAAGATGGAGAGAACATCGAGGTGGAATAGCCAGGAACCGATATTTGCGTGATGTTACACAGCGGTAACAAATGGCAAGGCCAAGCAAAGCACGACAAATTCGAAGCAAAAGTGGTAGGTGCATCTATTCTCCTAGGAGCGCCGAGCAACTGGATCAAATCCTGATTTCCAGAATACCTCACTTCAGTGACCGAAGCTTGAGAACTAAGACTTGGGTTGATATTCATTCACTCACATTCAGCGCCCAACACCATCCCTCTTACCGGCACTTCCTCTGCTTTGAATTCACCCAGTATGGACGGTCAGGAGACCACCGAACAGTGGTTCGCGAATATTCTTCACAAGCACAACCAGAACAGCGATAACAGAGGCGAGCATGCAGAGGAGATTAACGTCCTCAAAGCCTTCTATCACAAGCAGCTGACAGCCGAAGAGGCCGCATACGCCATCACTCGACCCATCACCGACACCCCAGCACCAGTTCCGAAAGTAGGAGAGCGGGAGGAACACTGTTATCGCCTCATGAGTCTACTCGCCTTTGCCCTACTCGTTTGGCCGTTGACACGCTCATCCGACCTCATTAAACTCTTGCTTGTCATCAAGAATTTGACCGACAATCCTCATGGCGGAAGAGTTATTGAAAATGGCGAAACCTTGAGTTGGAGCACTCTACCTTACTTCGGCTTCATCTGGCTGCGCGAGATCTGCTGGCAAATTCCTGGTGGCATTCTACGGGAGACCGCCGAGGATCCCGAGAAACGCAAGTCTGAGATCGAGGTTCACATCAAGAAAGAGGACATCTCTGCCCAGCTCACTTCTGTGGGCATTTTTGGTCTAGAACATGCAATCCATCCCATGGTCAGAATCATGGAGACGAGCAGTGATTGCAACGACGAGTCGGACCTTCGTATCAAGACTTGTCCAGAGATTGAGATTCGCGCCGCAGCTCGCTGGATCAAGGCAAATGGAAAACAGCTGTACGAAGCTTCCCTCCAAGGGATGAAATACAACACTAAGAGAGCTCTCATAAAACCTTATCTTGTGTACGAGTCCGATCACTTGTCCAAGGATCGCTGGAATTTTTGGGAGAGGCGTCTGATGGAGCTTGCACACGAAGCTGACGGAAAAGACGAGATCACCAAGACAGAGGCAGAGGCTGCGATTCAGCACATGCAGGCTGTTGTCAAGGCATATGAGGGCTCATGACTAAGATCTGAAGATTGGAGACCGGCGAGAGTCGAACTCGGAGGATGGAGTCCAGCAATAGGCCTCAAGAAAGACGTGTGCTTTGCGAGCAGAGATTGGAGGCACGGAAAGAAGCAATGATAGCTGACGTGGGCTTGCTCATCTGTCAAAGGACTGAGAAGAAAATCGAATCTGCTGCAGAATAACACAACTTGAATGCAAGAAAGAGTGATGCCTGATGAAAAGTCCAAATCAGCCCGAGTACATACTTTCTCGACGTGATTAAATAGCAGACATTGTATAATGATTGCAAAGGATGGTTTAGTTTTTTCCTCTCCCAATATTTGTTTGCTGTTGTTTCGCTTCTGCAGAGGGCGATTCAAGGAATATACCAGTCTGTCCGGTCATAACTTCCAACACTAGGATGATTCGAGTATAATCACCCGAGTATGACTGTTGTCGCAATACTTGTTAACAACTGAGATGTGAAGACAGAGTATCATATTTGATCTGCTACAGAAACCAACATTCATGGTCTGTATACTAGTAAACTCTCCATCATATAGCCATTCCCACAACAACCTTCTCTGTGGGATATCAGAAAATCAGATCTGGGCATCAAGAAAACAAGCCAGTCTCGTCTCCGCCCTCTCCCGCCGTTGACAAGCATATGCATAAAGCTTGTCCAATGCCACTCCCGTTTCTCTTCAGGAAGTGGGTGCAAAGTCCATGATGACCTTGATGTCAGTGATCTTCAAGGTAGCCAGGCGGTCATTGGTGCTCTGGACATCTTTGATCTGCTCCGATGCCACGCAGCCTGGCTCGAGATTGACACTGCTGCATGCAGATGCATCGAGGCTGACAACATCCTCAGCGTCATCAACATCCATGCGCTCCTCGCCCTCCCCATCTAGCTTGGCCTTTTTGGCAATATGGGTCTGGTCTGCCTCCATCTTGCTATCTCTTCTTTCCAGGATATCAGCATGCTTTCTCTTCTCAGACCTGGCCATATCGAGACCTTCGTCGACGAAACCGGCTCTGACGGGTGCTTTGCCCTTGTCCTTCACGTTCTTGAGTCTGAGCTTGATCTTGGGAGCTTCAGTGGGTACGACGGAAAGGAAAGGGTCGCTGTCGGTGTGCTTTTCGACTCTTATCACGGGGCCGGCTGCCATGATGCGAGCTCTCATGCGAGTGGTTGCGGATTCCGAGTCGCTGGTTGAGCTGAATTGTGGAGAAGTGTTATTGGAAGCGGCGTTGATAGACGTGAATGGACGCAGAGGTGGTGGCATGGTTGACTTGGTGGTTTTGGGAGAGACCGGAGTGGCCGTACCCGAAGGAGGCAGCATGCTTGACGGAACCAGAGCAGGCGCATCAGAGTCCATGCTTTCAATAACCCGAGTCTCAGCAGAGGTTGCTTCCTGCATGTTCTTGCGTGATTGGCGCTTCTTCGCACCTTCTGGTACTGGAAGACGTTTCTCCCTGAGGACTGCCTGACGTCGCTTATAGTGGGCTTCCAGACTTCTTCTGTCCTCAGGACGGAGCTCAAGAAGGGCCTCGAATGCTGGGAAGTGTTCGATGGTTCCGTCTGCCAACTTGCTCTCAAGCCAGTCGAGGACAGCACGGACATCATTTGCCGTCTTATCATAGCCTCTGAAGCGGTCCTGCAACTCGACGGCGACCAGGACAGGAGTGTCTCGGACTCTTTGAGCAGCCTCGGTCTTGCCCTGAACTTCCATATCGTCAACCTTGGCAGCAGCGTCTTCCTCTGACAGCCCAGCGCGAGTCTCCTCGTAGAATTTGGTCACTTTGTCCGTCATGGCTTTGGTGAGCTGAATCTTGAAACGAGGATCAGAGCGCCATTGTTCAATCCTGTCAATCAGTTCGCGAGATAGTGGAAGGTGGATAGAAGCCATTTTGCCGCCAAGTCTGTGCTCATGATGCTGGTAATGCCTGCGGCACAGGTGGACGCGAACGCGCTTGATGATCTGGTTCCACTCGTTCTTGTTGTGGCCGAAGAAGCTGGAAATGACGGTGCGCGCCGTCTTCCTGGCAGGATAGTATTGCTGAAGGTTGTTGCAAGGAGGGCCGCCAAGCAGATGGTTGAGGCATTCAAAATGCTTGCGTCCGCCACTGGCAAATTTGGCGTTGGCTCTGTTTCCTTCCCAAACTCTGATCTGGGCTTGTGACATGTTCTTCACGTCCTCGGATTGGTGAGCATTGTCCTCTTCGATGTCGTCGTCGCTGTAAAAGTCGTTCTCGAGAGAGCCGTTGACAGAGACTGAAGGCTTTTTGTCAATGTCCATGTGCTCCGATGCATGATCCTCACGCGAGGGTGAAGCAGGCTTTGTGTCGAACTCTGAGCTTTCGGGAAGTCGCCTCGCCATCTTCTGCTCCGCACCCTTGCCCTCGGAAGTAGACGTCTGCGACTCGGAATCGGAATCACTTGACGAGGATGCGACTGGACGCTGAGCATGAGGCGATGAGTCCTTGTCACCGTCTCCATGTGTACTGTCCATGTTCTGATGAGGTGCTTCTTCGGTAGCCAGGGACACCTTGGGTACGGCTTGTCCTTCTGCGATGATCTCGCTGAATGGAGACAGATGTCTCACAGGCTGAGAAGCAGCTGTGGTCGGAGGTAAAGGCATGCTGACTTGCTGACCAGACAAGAACGGATAACTCGGTATGAGATGTGGTTCCTTGGTTTGGACAAGGCCTTTGCTTTGAACAAGAGCGATTGTGTATGTGGAAGAATGTCAACGACAGTTGGGTGATGTAGAAGAATGAATTTGATGGCGATAGAGCGTCCTTAAGTATACAACGGATTGAGGCTGTCAGCGCATGCGCGTATGCGTTGTCAGGGCCATCATCGTGTTCGCATGCTGAGGAGGCCATATGGTCTGCCATGCGCTATTCTCAACTCACCAATGATTCGCTTTCAGGTGATCAAAATGGAGACCCGGTAACAGCAATCGCACGTGCATGCTGAACAGGTCTTCCAATCGGACTCGAATATGATGACCTGCTGTAGCTACATGTCAGCGGTCCAGCAGCAGACGTAGTAGCAAATGTGAACAGCGCAACAAACACAGATGCGTTGGATGAAGGTGTCTTCATGGCGATGATTCAGATTGAGATCAGAACCTGCGAATGGGACCCATCGAAAGAACGTGTGCGTCTTGCGATGGAGAGAATATAGGAAGCGCTTGTGCATTAGAAACACCAACGTAAAAGGCTGTGAGCTGTGTGATACGCCGTTTCTTGAAAGATGGTGGAGGAATCATGGAAGAGGTACTTGCTCTCATCCCCATCCTCACTTCTCACTGTCCTCACTTGCCACATATATTTCCCAAAATCCAGGGACATTCCATCATCGGCCGTTTGGCACAACGGCCATCATGATGAGATAAAACAGCTTGTCCGTGGTGCAGTATGCGGCTTGAAACACCCACCTAAGGGCACTGGTTCGAACCCCTGTTTGGGGAATCGACAGGGTCCTTAGGGGCGCTCAGATCGAATCCACGGTTCATGGGTTTTCCCAAGGTCCACAACTGCTTGGTTTTTGCCATTTTGACTGGCTTTTTTTTTCGTTCCTCTCTCTATGTCCCTGAATGATGGTTTCTATGGCCCCTTCAGGTGTATGTGCAAGAGATGCGTAAGCGGAAGGGAGCACGCAATCTGGGCTTTCGGCAAGTCGATATTGAAGCACAAGTTTCTTCCAGGTTGAGGACATGACTGACCACATCTCTCTTCCCAAACATGGTGTACCGACCAATGGGTGGCTGCCAGAAGGCAAGCACTCGACTAGAGCGAGACATACCTATTGAGAGTTCAAATCGACAACGTCCTCAGCGACCAAGATATACGACAGGCTACAACCGTGTCTTTCGATGATAGTTGAATACAGCTCCCTGATCTGGTGGCATTGAGCGACGCCGTGGGTTCTCGACTAGACAAGTTCCTGCAAGAAGAGTGACCGCTCCAAATTTGTTCACAAGGCCGACTGTTCTCTCAATCCAACTATCTTTCATTGACACGTTTCGCCAGAAAGCGGGCATCAAAGACAATTGAGACGAAGAGATGTGGTTGCTCGGCAAAACTTGCCGGCTGAAACGGAAGGCGAGCGGAAGACTTCCGGCTGCGTGAGGAGAGCTACATGGTGCCTTCGTATCTCGCTGGCCGAGCGGGCAACACGTTGCCGGATATGACGGCGAGCGACGATAGAGCGGCCCGAGGAATAGCTGGACATGCCCAAGGTCCAGCGGCCATGCACCTTCTGCCGGTCTGGAGTGAAATTGCTGATATCCGTGAGCGAGCATCCATGCATCCTGCTCTTCCACCCCTCTCAGTCCCTGCTAGATCCTTCTTCTTCATCAACAGACATCCACAATGCCGACATTCAGCACCAACCCGTATGAGCTAGACCTGGGCGAGCTTGGCTACATCGAGGGCCTGAACGTGTCAGAAGCGTCGTCGTCGAAGGTGCTCTGCCACTACTTTGGCGGCATCCCGTACGCGCAGCCACCCCAACGATTCCGTGCGCCCCGCCATCTCCCCTTGTCGCATCGATATGGCAGCAAAGAAAAGCCGGCCAAGTTCACTGGCCAGGCAGGCGTGTGTCCTCAGCCTGCCTTTCTCGGCCTACCCAACCCCAGCATCTGGACCGAAGACTGCCTACAGCTGAACATCTGGATCCCTGCTGGAGAGAAGCCTGCAGACGGATGGCCTGTTCTGTTCTACATCCATGGCGGCTGGCTGCAGTTTGGAGACCCAAACTCGGCTCCCGCAGCTTTGGCGCCTCTTCTGAGTGAAACGGCATTCAGGGCCATCGTCGTCATGCCCGCCTACCGACTGAACGCATTCGGCTTCCTCGCGAGTAAAGAGCTGGAAGATGAGGCGAGAGCAAATGGCGAGACCTACGGCAACTGGGGGTTCTGGGACCAACGAACCGCTCTGGAATGGACGCACGATCGTATTGCCTCGTTTGGCGGCAACAAGGACAACATCACCGTTGCCGGTTACTCGGCCGGCTCCTACTCGGCCTTCCAACAGTTGGCCCACGACATCTATCTTCCCAAGCGATCCGCCATCATCAAGCGAACTATAATGTTCAGCAACGGTCCTGGTGTCCAGCCTCGAGACACCGAAGCACACCAGAAGCAGTTTGACGAACTTCTCACCTGGCTCAATATTCCCCTTTCTCTGAGTCCGGCAGAGAAGCTGTCTCGTTTGCGTAGCATTGAGCCTCGTCAGATGATCCCAGTACAGAGCAGCATGAAGTTCCACGAGTTCCGCCCTGTCACTGATGGCTCTTTCATCAGCAAGACATTAATCCAGAGCATCAATGACGGCTCGTTCGCCAAACAACTGCTAGATCGCGGCATCAAGATCTTGAATGGCGAGTGTCGTGATGAGCACTACTGCTACGAAGCCTGGCGCACCCCTGACTGGTCTTATGATGCCGTGTTCGACCGCCTGGTTGCCGATTATGCCGAGTCTGGTGTGAAGAAGCTGATGGAACTACGTGTGCCGGACAAAAAACTGCCATCTTGGGCGAAGGACTGGCCGGACGTGTTCGGCCACCTGTATGCAGACATGCAAGTTCACGACCTCGAACGTGGTTTTGCAGACCGTCTCGACAAGGGAGGTTTCACTATCGGGAAGGACCTTCTTCGCTACCGCATTGAATGGCGTGCGAAATGCGCCGACAACCTCATTCCTCCCGAGTGGGAAGTCACGCATGCTACCGACCGCGCCATATGGTTCTGGGGCTTTGGCCTGGGTCAAGGTCTGACTGCCGACGAAAAGAAGATTCTCAAAGACACGAACTCTTTTTTCGCTAGGTTTGTCAATGGCGAAGATGTACAATGGAGTCAGACGGGCCCCAAAATGATGTACAGACTGAACTCTAAGGGTGAGATGGATATGTGGGAAGACGACAGATGGGAGCAGGGTCTCCAGGGTTGGGAAGCTGTCAACCCGTAAGCATGTTTCAAAATCAGTCTTGTCACAGAGTCTCGGTAGAACTGTTTCTGAAGCTGTCTGGCTCACTTGTCACTCAGAGTCGAATCTGCTTTGGAAACATGCATGTCTCACTCAGCCATCACTGCGTACTGGCCAGCACAGAGACAAGATGTTGTAAATAAGTCTCACCCATATAGTCACTATACACACCGTCAGTCCCAATTGCAAGATCATCTACCCTTTCTTCCCGTCTTTCGATCCATCAACCTCATTTACTCACTCAAAAGATGTCGACTCCCTACCAACCCCACACCCATCGCGTCAAAAAGCTGCACCACGGCACCACTGTCGCCCCATTCGGTCTCTGGACCCTGCCATCCGCCACCGACGGCCCCTCTGCCGCGCCATCCTACGCACCGTACGGAGAACCTTGGCCTGCGACCTTCGAACCCGCAGCTCGCGCGTCCGCAACCTCGAGCACAACCAACGAAGCACCAAACACGTCTTGGGAGAGAACGAAGAAGAAGAGAGTTCAAACGAACGTTGCGAAGACAGAGAGGCCCTGTCCTTGGGGCTATGACGGCGCATATGACGGTAGCAGCAGCGGTGACAGCGGAACCGCCTGCTCCTGGTCCTGGTCGCCTTCGCCCCCATTGCCGGGTTCGCAAGTGATTCAGCGTCACCCTGTTTACGCGTCCGGAATTGCACCGCTCCAACACCACATCCGTGTTGATCCGCTGCTCTATACCTCCAGCTCTGGAGCTGCTTGGAGCGCTTCGATGCTTGATCCACGGTTGTCTGCGGCGACGTTTGACGGGCAGTATGATTGCTGGTCGCGAAATGAAGGGTTGCAGACGCTGGAGACGCATGCGATGAGATGCGTCGTGACTCCTGAGTTGGGAAGTGAGTAAGGTTGCGTTCACCTCTGCCGCACAATCTAACTTTGCTACTCTTGCAGAGAGAAGACGTGATTCTCTCAGTCTCTTGCTGAAGGAGCAGCCACGAACGACATTTAAACTGCAGAGGTGATAGATTGCGCAGAGCTGATGTGCGACTTGACGGAGAAAGGAACTTGGGCAAAGACTGTTGCGTGGCAGGATGGGCGAGTCAAACATAACGTTGGAGAATGTGGAACTGGAACCGCTGAGACTGTATGAGGAACAGGAACTGTGAGAGTCATGGCTCGCGGTCAAAATGTGATGGAGGGCGGCAAGAAAGAGAAATTCATGCAAACGTCTTCAGAGATAGAGTGCTGTCATTCCAAAGCCAGGCGGGACACGCTTATGCGTCTTTGACATTACCAGAGTTTGAAATGTTTTACGAGATTAGGAAACTATAAAGTCACCTTATCAGGACAGGACCAAGGTTTGATACTTAGGGGCTATTAAGAAAATGCCACGTAATTAATCGATTGTGCACTGATGGTGTGCAGCTATACCTATCTTGCACTGGTATATATCCAGCGTGATTTTTCCCGCTGGGGAAAAGGCAAAAAGTCGGATGTGGTGATTCAGATATCCGAGTCCCAATCTTGTGGGCTTTGAGCTCCGTGTGAGATGCCTTGTCGCGTGGTGAAAGCATTGTGTGATGGAGGGTGCAGCGTGTGAAAAGGAATCATGCGCTGCCGTATGGTGCGAGATGATGATGTTGCCGCTCTGGAGCAATGATGAGACAAGCCGGGGACAAAGGAGACGTGCTGGGATGTAGTTGATGCCAGACCCGTTCGTCGACGCCCAATTTGTTGTGGAGGGCATCACACTGCCTCCTGAATATATTCTTGTTGCTCAGCGCGTTCGTCGTGATCAGATAAGTGTGGTGTCTTCCAGAAGTTTGGTGGTTCAACCATGAGGATTGTCATCTTGTTTGGGAGAGACGGGCGTGTTGAAGCCCGTGACAGATGTCTCGCTGTTCCAAGCAGGATTCTGAAAGGCAGGCTGCGCGGGGAGCTTGATGGTGAGGATTGGCGGTCGTCCCTTGACAGACATGGTGGATGCTGTGGATGATACGGACAGGGTACTGGCTGCGCTGGGTCTGCGAGCGTCGAATTGCTCGCCCGTAGGTGCAAGGAAGATGGGCGTTGACTGGGAAGATGTGCTGGCTGTGCTAGTACTGTCTCCAAATCAATACTCAATCTGCCACAGGGGGTAACACACTCGTATACCGGCGATCGTAGGTCTGCTTGTACAGCTTTACTAGCTGGTTGAACCTGCTGACATCGATGGGCCCAGAAGAACTTGGGTTGAGATTGCGACTTTCAGAGACATTGTTGCTCATGGTCCAAACCGCGCTTGACTTAGGTGACGAAGGGACTTCGTGAGACATGCGGTCGCAGTTGCCGCACACTGACTCCAAAGTTTTGATGCCGGTATCAAGTGGCTCCCAGCAGGGTCCTGGACTGTGCTGAGCTCGCGCACACCGACCATGAGGTGCAATGACCGGGCGACTGTAATGGCCACAAGGGTGATGGTAGAGGGTCTGGACCAGACACATAGCGCACTACGTCGCCTCGAGGGCAGGCTTCGTCAACAGTGTGAGGTATGCCGTGCGGACCGGGTGACGGGGTAAAGGAGCCTGTGGTTGCAAGTCTGCGCGGGTTGGGCGCGTGGTGGTGGCCTTGTTTACTTTGCGCTGTTCATCTCGTGCGTGCGCGTGCAAAATAGACCGCCGTCACTTATTTCAGGATTTTGGTGCGAGCAGAGTGACGAAGAAGTCGTTGGTATTGACACGAGCCTACGCGTTGCTGGCGCATGAAGATTGCAAAAGCCTTGCTCTCAATGCCCATCTTGTGCGTGCGCGTGTGAGAGAGAACAATGTGTTATAGAAGTGAAAGTTCTTCGGCCATGTACGGAACTGCACAAGCCTAGTCGCGAATGCAAAGATTCTTTTGTGCTAGGATATTGAGGAGAGAGCAAGGAGACTGAATACATCATATTGTCGACCTACTCTTTCGTGGCCGACTCTCAGATATCGGAGCGCATAGAAATCTCTTGGGAGAGGCAGACATGTCCTTCTTGCGACTATCGTTACTTTCGATCACATTTGGGCGATGGATCAGGACTTGGTGTATGTATCAAGCTTCACTGAGAGCTCGTTAGTAGTGTCAACAAATATAATCCGATATAGGTCAGAAGACCGTCTCTGCAGAAAACGCTTGCTATCATCTAATGCTATTGAAGCGACGCATACTGAAATTGAACGTTTCTTGCATCCTACCAAGGAAGCATGTTAAAGGGGATCGATTGGTAAATCGCGGATGACAGGTCCGGGGTTGATTCCATCTCGTAATATGACTGTCCGGAGTGCTTTGCTTGTTCCATGTCACCCCAGGCTAGACGGTTGTGAGTAACCTCATCAATTTTGATCAGTATGTTTAAAGATGTGCGATTGGGGATGCGAATGAGCAGGACAGCGTGTGATGTCGTCGCTGTGGTTTAGCTATCGCGTAATAGGACGTCAGCCCAGCAAAGTATGCGTCCGCCATGCCCCTAGATCTTGCGAGCGAGAGAACCGCGGGCGCCGGGCGGAGGGAAAGCCGTAGACAGAGACGATGTATACTTTGCGGTTGTTGGGAAGAGCCAATACCAGGATTCTCGAAGGCTTCTCGAACGTTGTTTGTGGTAAAAGCGCAAAGCTCGACGTTGAAACGCCAGAGACACACATCTGTCGGCCCATCGAGAAGTGAGGTCGCTTGACACCCTTCCAAGTTTAGTACCCACCTGCCCGTTTGCCCCGGACTTCGTAACACCTCCGAGAAGACACCCTCGGGACTTGTTGCAGAATCATGCTTTTACTTGAAGAAAATGCCATGGCCGCGGCTCTTGACATGGTTTGCGCGAATTTTGTTTTCTTTTCTGCGCCGTCATGACTCAATGTATGGCGCAGCAGTTTGAATATACACGCCGGGCCTGTATGCACAATGGATGAGAGATTGGGTAATGGTTTGCTCCTTTCAGCCTATGCCTCATACCACCGTTGGATGCCTGTTTCAAGTGGTGGGAGAGAACAACGGACGAGTCGGGGAGTTTGGAAAGAGGGACTAGAAGGTTACGCCGAGAGCGGCGGACAGCGGACAGCTCTGTGGCAAACTTGACAAACACTCCGAGCTCGGGGCAACGGCGTGCACTGTTACACGCGGATCAGTGTCACATAATCACATCACGCGCGACCCCATTGGCTGCGATAAGCACGATTGATTAGGCCCGGCTTGCAGCCCACATAGGGTGTGCGGCGGGGTGGTCCAACAACTGAAAAACAGGTAGGGCGCGGTAAGGGCGTTGGACAACTCTCGGTCTTGCTGAAGAGTCGAGTGCTTCTCTTTGTGACAGCTTAACAAAGACATGGTTGGGTAGAAGCATCCAGGCCAGCGTTAGCTGATGAAGAGACCCTGAAGACAGTGCAACGAGTTACGAGCTTGAAGATCCGGACTTTCGATGCTCAACAGGGCATGAACCTCTGCCTCGGGTTTTCCGTCGCACAAAGACGGAAGAAGTTTATTGGATGGAGAAAGTCTGGGGATCGGTGTGCCTGGCGCAAGCCACTATCTTCAGAAGGAATCACATTGCGCATGCACATGTGGGATTTCTTCTGCGATACGCAACACAAAGGGCGGGACGAGATAGCGAATTGGCAAGACGGATGCGAATACCACAAGGGAAGTTCAAGACAATGTTGGAGTGGCAAAGTAACGAAACAAACAAAGGCGCAGCCAAAGACATGACGGAAATAGACATGGCAACGACAGAGGTCCCTGCCTTTTAGGCCGATCATAAGCGCGGTTTCGTGCAGACCCAAATTGGCAGAAGCCGAGAAATAGTGTAGTAGTACGTACACGAACGGGTTCCTTAGGAGATCAAAACAGTCAAGGGAAATCAGGACGGCGGGTGATATGATTGATACACATGGAGGATTGAGATCGGGTGACGGCAGCAGAGATAAATTGCTTTGTCTGGAAGGGAGGGGCAGGAAGGGGGGCAGCAACAAAGACGGATATAGCATTGAGCAGTTCGGTGGATGAAAGGCGGCGTTGGCGGCGGCAGACGCGAGCGGGCGGCGGCTGAATAGGCAGGGACTTGCTTATCGCAAGTGAGCCAAGTATGTAACTATCGCGCGGCCGGGCCCAATGCTCGCGTGGCCCTTGGTCTCTCAATCCAACACTCAAAACCGCTCGCTCTAATAAACCCCAGCCTTTGCACTTGCTCCATCTTTTGCTTTCCCTTCCATTCCACTTCGTCTCCATTCCTCCCATCCATTCGCTTGCCGCCTGTTGCTAGCAGCGTGCATCTATTCTTCTGCGAGTTGCATCTTAATCGACTTGTCAAGTCACATCTCACACACACAACACCGTCATCATGGTGAGTCACCATCGGCGACCCTCGGCAGACGCAGGACAGATGCTGACACACGCGCGCAGTCGGATTCACCATATACCTCCAACACTCAGACTGTGAGGATTTCTCAGAGGAAGCACAGCAATGTGCTTCTCGAGAGCATCGCTGACCATTCCTGCAGCTCAAGAAGTACCTGAGCCTTGAGCAGTCGCCCAAGCGTGTCATTGCCGAGTACATCTGGATTGATGGCTCCAATGGCATGAGATCCAAATGCAAGGTCAGTCGCCAAAAGAAAAAGCCGCGCGGCCGAAACATCGCGTGGGCGGACATCTTGCGCAGCACTGCCTCGGGTACTGTCCCGAGTGAGCCTTTTCTGCAAGCTTCCGTCCAAAATCGCGCAGGACGAGCGATTTGATGTATATCTCTCATACAGCACCAAGTCCTAACCACTCATACAGACCGTCGATCGTTCCGACGAGCAGGTTGCCAAGGGTCGCGTCCAGCTTGACGAGCTGCCGGAATGGAACTTCGACGGCTCGTCGACGGGCCAAGCCCCTGGCAATAACTCGGATGTCTACCTCCGCCCCGTTGCCGTCTTTGACGACCCCTTCCGTGGCAGGCCCAACGTCCTGGTCATGTGCGAGACCTGGATGGGTGACGGCAAGCCAAACGCCTTCAACTTCCGCCACGACGCTGCCATCTTGATGAACCACTATGCCAAGGAAGAGTTCTGGTTCGGTCTCGAGCAAGAATACACTCTCCTTGACGTCGACGGATGGCCGTACGGCTGGCCCAAGAACGGTTTCCCCGCTCCTCAGGGCCCCTACTACTGCGGTGTCGGCACCGGCAAGGTCTTCTGCCGTGACCTCGTCGAGGCCCACTACATGGCCTGCTTCTACGCCGGCATCAACATCTCTGGTACCAACGCCGAGGTCATGCCCGCTCAGTGGGAGTACCAAGTCGGCCCCTGCACCGGCATCAACCGTGAGTCATTTTTGCAAGGCCTGGTCCGGCTTGATCAATCAGACTGACAATCTTCTTCTAGTCGGTGACGAGCTCTGGATGTCCCGTTTCATCCTCCACCGCGTTGCTGAAGACTTTGGTGTCAAGGTCACTCTCTCCCCTAAGCCTATCCCCGGTGACTGGAACGGCGCCGGGCTCCACACCAACGTCTCGACCGCTGCCATGCGTACCGATGGCGGTCTGAAGGTCATTGAGGATGCCATGGAGAAGTTGGCCGCCCGCCACAAGGAGCACATGGAAGTCTATGGAGAGGACAATGCCCTCCGTATGACTGGCAAGCACGAGACTGCCTCGATGGATAAGTTCACTTGGGGTGTCGCCGACCGTGGCTCAAGTGTCCGTGTCAACCGCGCCGTCGCCGAGCAGAAGAAGGGCTACTTCGAGGACCGCAGACCCGCCTCCAACGCCGACCCTTACCAGATCACTGGAATCATCGTCGAGACTCTGTGTGGCAAGGTCGAAGGTGCCAACGTGCACAAGAGAGCGATAGCCGCCGACAACGTCGACCTTGACATGGTCGTCCCCGTTCACAAGCCCTAGATGGCTTTTTTCACGCGACCACGGCCACAGTCTTGCGCACTCGAGTGTGCAGTAAAACACAAGGAAAAAACAAACCACACAAGGGAAAGACATTTGGGAAGCACAACTGCATGATATACCTCTTGCTTCCAAGGTCGATTCTCTGGCTTGGAGAAGTGCATCGAATGGCGGTAATTCTGATACAGCAGGGAGAAGGAAAGAACGGGTGTCTTGGGTAGAGACACTGTCGTTATATCCAGGTAGCTCTTTTTCATTTTATATCATATTTCTGAGCAATGTTCATCAAGGTCAATGCCAAGTGAGACTGCCCCAGCTACCCCGCGATACCGCAGAAACTCGTTTCAGTCGGCCCCTCGGACGCAGTGGTGCGGCGGCTTTTTGCGATAGAGTGACAGGTCTGTAACCGAGTTTTGGAGAGAACAGCATTTCCAACCGACGATCAGACGCTACAAGTCTATGCCGAGATGCACAAGTTTTTAGGACAGATTGTGGACCGTGTGGGAGCTGTGGGAGAAGGGCATTCTAGAAGCTAGATGCGATCACGTGAGAAGGTGTAGAGTGGTTGCATCCAACGACGGATCCATGTCCCAACCAATCGAAGTCGATATTGCACTGCAAGTTGAGGCCATATTCACACATTGACTCTGTTGTTGCTGGCAACACAAAAGCTGGTTTGTAGATGATGGTGGAAGTGAGGGTTTAGTGTGCACGTCTGAACGACGCGCGCTGAAAACAAAATCGCCATGACGACGCCCAATGCGAGGAACGTGAACGTCTTCACCAAACACACTCCGCGCAGTGTGCCTTCACCTGCAGTCCCTCCGGCCTCCAAGGCACCTTTCTTCACCACGGCGCAACCACAGCATGCTACTTCTTCGTCCAAGCCCGCCATGGGCGGCGCCGCCATGACAGCCAGCTTGAGCCAGATGAGCAACGCCTCGACCGCTTCCGCCCAGGGCCTCAATGTCATGGCTAGCAACCTGCTGGGCGCATCGCCCTCGGCCAACTTGCTCGCCCTGACATCGCCTGGTGCTCTCGGCAACCTGGACATTGGCACTCCTTCGGCTTTGCTCGATCCTGCCGCTGCCGGCTCGCAGCCCATGAATCTCAGCTTTTCCGACTTTGGCATGTCTTCTTCTTCTGGCAAGCGCAACGAGGACGAAGAGTGCAGACAGAAGCTGAGTCTCGTACTCGACAAGCTCCTCGGACCACAGGATGCACGCCGCTTCGGAAGGATCAGCGAAGAAGGAGTGAGAAGAGTCGGTCGTTGGGCCGGTCTTGACGTCGAAGTCACGGTTGAGCACCAAGGCCGCGATAAAGAGGGCAACAGAGATATTGCTGTCGCTGGCAGGAACAGTATCATGATTGACTTCAAATTCATAAACCATCTGGTGCACGATATTATCGTTTCCATCTTGAGCAACCAAGAGGGTGTCAAGGCACACGAGGCTGCCGCCGCCCGTGTCTTGATGTCCGACCTGACTCCCCCACCCGGGGTTTCTGCTATCAATACAAATCTCGACCGCTTCGCCGCGAACATGGAGACCTTTGCAAAACTGGACAAGCTTAGTGTGCCGGACCAGCTCAACTGCTTCGAGGCCATTACAGGAGTATACGAGAGCTTGAAAAAGCTGTACGACCACGAGAAAAAGGCAGCATACGCCATCATTCAGGCAAAACGCACAGACACTGATCTGAGGGCGATGCGATATGCCATGTGCAAGAAGAGCGGCAGGCCTCAAATGCACGCGCACAGAAAGATTGGCCTTAGCTTGGATTACTGGATGGAGAAGAGCAACATCTATCCCAACCGTCCAGCTGCGTCGAAAGACGAGTCCGCCATGGACATTGATCCGAAATCTTCACCTGCTCAACAAGACGACGACGACGAGACTGTCTTCGCGCTCGACCTCACCGTCGATGACTGCGATCCCACCATATATCCATCTGTCCGTGTGTCTTCGTCCTGGATCGCCGACCGCGTCCTCAAGCCGACAGAAGAGACTACAGACCCAGCAGACCTGCTATCGGGCACACAAAGCATCGATTGGCTAGACCCCGAACCTACCTACATCTCGGACGCGAATGGCCAAGGAGGCGATGCCATGGCTATCGACAGCAATCCCGCCTCGGGAGGTCAAAAGCTGCCCGCGGTCAGATTTCTAGCACGACTCAACCCGCCACTCTGCATGCCTTGGGGGATCGCGAATTCAATCGTGCAGTCCGCTGGAGGCGCCGGCGTTGTGAGCGATATCATGACCACGTTCGAAGCATGCCTACTCCAAAAGCCTTTGCCCACTTCGGCAGACGCTGCCGCACCTTCAACCTCAACCACCGAATTGCTCACTCCCGACGGCGGCAAAACGCATCACAAGAACACGCTTTTCGTGCCCAAACAGGAGTACGGCTATAAGCTGAAGGAAATCCCGTTTGCACACCCTCGTCAGATTGTGGCGCTGTTACCGGAGCTGAGGAAATGGGCCTTACTCGGAAGTCTGATGCGCGGCACCTTCAATACAGCCGGTGTCGCTGTCACGCAAGCAAGCAATCAAGAAGCTCCGTCCTTGGCAGACCTCCTCAATTCGGCCAGTATTGCCAAAGACAGCGAGAAGGACGCTGTACCTGTTGACCTCTCGCTATCCTCGTCGCCTACGTCACGGCTAGACTTTGTCTTTCCTGTCGCAGGGATGAAGAGGGAGCTAGCGAAGGTTAGCGTTGAGGTGCTGCCCGATGCGCAGGTAGTCGTGCTGGCACAGAATGTAGCTGCAGGCAGTCGAGAGGAGCAGGACAAGGCCGCGCAGAAGATGGCCAAGGCTTTGGAGGTTGCGGGTGATATTGGAGTGTGGGTTGAGTGGATCAGAAAGACCTATGGGTCTTGAGACGGACCTTGACGGTCAAACCGCTGATAGAGGTTTCACCTATTCTAATACACACGCATACATGATGTAAAGAAAAAAAAAAGAATAACGCCGCATATGCCGCCAAAAAGAAAGCAAACTTTCAAGAATATATGCCATCACATGCCTTTTGTAGTGAGCTTTTTACAAGATGATATCGTACAGTACATGGTGCAGAGTCGGCGAGGAAAGCTTTACGCCCTTCCCCTGAGCATCTCCTTCTTGCCCTGCTTGCCCTTGGCCATGGGTATCTTGGCCTCGGCCATCATGGGAGCCTCCAAGCCAGCCAAATCGATACTCCTCGCCTCCTCAATCTCTTTGACGCCATCGACCAAGCCCTGCGGACTCTCGATGCGCTGCTGCTGCGCGGATTGCCTGGCCTCCCTCCTCGCCTCGAGCTCCCTCTTGCGCTGCTCGGTCAGCAGCCACTCGTCAGGGAACTGGAAGCGCTTCTTTGGCTTTGCGTGCCTGAAGTCGACGGGGAGGTCATTGAGCCAGGCCGAGTCTGGGGATTTGGCCTTTGCGATCAGGCCCTTGACGACGTCGCCCAGGTGGCGCTTGTTCTGGGCTTGGGTCTCGTGGTCCTCGCAGCTCATCTTGACCGTCTTTGTTTCGGGGTTGTAGCGCACGCCGGCCAGTTTGATCAGGTTTGTGGTTTGTTGGGGGTTCAGGGACAGGTCGGAGGGGTCGAACTCGACGACCACTTTGCGGCTGGCAGGGTGTTGCTCACCCATGTAGGTAGTGTAGCGGAAGCGCAGGGGGGTAGCGGATGTGGGGGGTGTGAAGGGTTTTGTGAGGTCTGTGGTTCGCCATTGTCAGTGTCTTGTGGGTTGGAGAGGAAGAAAAGAGAGACACGCACTCGCCAGCAGAGGCATCTCCCAGCCGGCCAGACGCGCATACTCTCTGATCTCCCGCGTCTGCTCCAGCTCGCCGTGACCGGTGCTCGAGATGTCGTCGCCCTGGAAGTCGTCCTCGTCGGGCCCAATGTCCTCCTTCTCGCCCATCTGGAAGAAGCCGTCATTGCGCGGTTGCCTCTCCTGCGGCGGGTCCGGGAACTGCAGGTCCAGGCTCTCGAGCTCGGCGCGGATGGTGTCCTCGAGCTCGCGGTGGGTGCGGCTGTCCTTTGCGAATTCGTCGCGCAGGGCGCTGTCGACGGTCTCCATCTGCTGGCGCTCGGCCGGGCTAAGGGTGTTGTAGGTGCTCTGGTCATCGCGGTCCAGGCGGTTGTAGAAGGCGCGGTTGAAGTAGCCCTCGCTGCCCGAGGCCTTGTCGTTGTTCTCTTCGGCGCGCACGGGTCGGGTGCTGCTGAATGGCCGCCAGACTGCCGGTGAGCGCAGACATTGAGTGCGCATTTGGCGCTGTGCTGTGCGGCACAGAGTCTTTGCTGCTGATGCCATGGCGAGGGCTGTGTGGCGCTGCTATGGCCTGCTGATTGTCGCTGCTGCTTCACGGAAAGTTGGACATGGGCCGGTTGAACTTCGGGCTTTGCGGCCTTTTGCTCTCCTCCGATGCTCTTCGTCTTTCATTCTGCATCATCGTGTCTTATGGCTCTTCATGCTATTTCTGGTAGATTGTCGAGGCTAGCGATCAATATCTAGTGCATCAGTGAGTGGCAGCGGATGAAAAGCATGAAACGACAACTTCTCGTCGGCAAGCGAGATGGAAGGCCGCTATCGAATCTTGAGTGTCGGAGACGACAATCCGAAAGACATGATCGAGCACGATACAAGTCTGCCAAGTCGTTGAACAAAAAGAACGTCTTTACTAATCTGCTAGGTGATCAAGATTCATCAACCATCGAGCATTTTGCTGTCTCGAAGCAGACTGAGAATAGTATTGAGACAGATAGGAATGCTGGAAGTTATTGAGACAACCACTCGAGACCTCATGCTATATCTCGGCGCGTTTCTCCTCAATGCATTCTCTCACACCAACAGAGCAGTAACATCTTGCCTATCTACTTCTTCCCTGGCAGTCTCAAAACTCGAAATTATTGCTTCAATCGTCGCCATGAAAGAAACAGACCATGTCAAACACCCACTACCAGCATCATCCTTTCCTTTAGGCCTACAACAACAGATCGATAACATGACTCGAGAGAAGTTAGTACTGATGCAGAAGAGCATCAAACTCCAAGAGACCACCAAGGCGGCAGAGGACAAAGCAAGTAAGCTCCAGGATCATCTAGCCAAGTCGACGGCTATCAACCGAACCCTTGAGCAGGACCTTGGAGCGGCCAAAAAAGACCTCGAACAGTCTCGATTCATTCACCTGTCAAGGCTGGAAGAACAGCATACACAACCGAAGCAATCCGATGACCCTGGTTCTGGAAAGCAGAAGGAACACGATTCCATGAAAGTCTCCCAGCAACTACTTCAGACAATTGTGCAAGATTCGGAGCAAAAGATTAAGCTCAGCGAGGCAATCATCGCCTCTCTCGAAGGACAAGTTGCTTCTCTCCAGCAGGACCTGAAGTCTGCACGAAATAACTACTACCAGCTACAGGGAACCGTCGCAGAGCAGCAGGACGAGCTGGAAATGTATGAAGAGCAACGCAGGAAGCTATCAGCCAAGGTGACCGCCTACTATGCCGAGATCAACCGCCTCAAAAAGAAATCCGATGCGTCCTTGGCCACAATCTGCACTCTCAAATCCGCGATCAACGCCAACGAGCGCTTCATCACTCTACTTGAAGAGCAGCTTCGCCACACTCATCAAGAGTACAAGGACCTCCAAGGAACGCTCTCGAGCATGATAGCCAGGCCTTTGCACATTCCAACCAAAAAAGACAAGGGACATAAGCAGAACAGTACAAGGGCCGCAAATGCACATGGCGGCCAAGATAGACCACAGACTCCCTCCGGATCATCTCACAGCATAAACGCACCGCAATCTAACCCCATTCACACGGCCGATCAACATGGTAACAACAGAACACCTCAAAAAGCTCAAGGCCACAAAGGATGGCAGATACCACCACTTCCCTCTCCGAGCTACCCGAACCAAAGTGCTACACAAGGAAGGGCATTTTCCAAGTCCCCATACTCGGAGATCTCTGGTGGCTCCCGAGCTGCTTCGCCTCATCCCAGTTCCCATGCACAAGTAGCACACGGCACCAAGCCACCAACTCCGCGTCCAAATGGTCCAGGAACCAGCATGCCTCCCACGCCACAGTACCATGATCCTGAACAACGCTCAACCCGCACTACAGAAGGTCTGACCTCGTACATGAAAACAAAAGCCGACTTGAATGAGGCTCTAGCCATGTGGTCGCAGGGCACGCGAGTTGACCGCAGGCCATAGACGTCGGCACGCAACGACCGGGACAACAGCAGGCCGGCCACTCCTCAGAGCTTTAGACCAGACCAGAGCAGATGCCCTCGAAGGGCGAACTATCGTCCTCGGCTTACCTGAGAAGAGACAGCTTTGGTATGAGCCTCAGGCCTTGAGTCGGGCAAGGAGGTTGGAAAAGGTTGCACCACTTCGTGATGAGGGCGAGTTTGTTTGAGACATGATGCCATACGATATGTTGACTATAAGGGGTGAAATAGTCACGTTGGTCACCAACTGGACTGGCAACTCTGGTAAAGGCTAAGCGAGGAGAAACCCATATGCAGGGTTCTGGGTTCATGGTTATTCCAAGTATTTTCTCTCTGTGATACGATTCTCGTTGCCCAGTCCTTTTCCCCTTATCTCCTCCTCCTCCTTCCTCCAATTTCAGATAACAATGTCGCCACGCGTGTATCGAAAATATGCTTTGTTGCTTTCTTTGTTCTTGCTTGAGACGTTAGTGGTGGCTAAGACCTCTTGCCGTTGACCACAGAAAGGTGGGCTCAAGAGCTGAGCTTTCTTTGTTCTCTCCGAAATTGAGGGTAACAATGATCAAATCAGAAGAGTGCAGGCCACCCGGACGCAGCGACAAGATCCTCGAATTCCATTGTCAGTCAATCATGGCTAAGGGTACATGTAGCTGGAACCAATAGGGGGTAAGTTGCGTTCATTTTGCATGTCAAAGGCCTTTGTTTTAACCCCTGACTCAACCCCTTTTTGTATTCAAGTTCGATGATTCTGTCCTGGAGAGACAAACCTTGAATGTTGAACGCCTATACTGTTCGTCTTATATGTATCTTCCAGTCGATCTCTGTATCAGCTTCATCAGTTCCGGGCGGAGGGCGTTGTTGGAAAGTGGTGGGCGGATCTGGAGGGCCTTATGATCGGTGTTGAGGCCACGGGGCCATTGCTTGTTTTGGAAGTTTGAGTGTGCTTGATTGGATTGGTTTGGTCGAGTGGCTTTCTGTTCTTAGGGATAAGTTCTTTGGGTACCTCGACACACTCTGCATGGGGCTGATTCCATGCTCATCAAGGATCTACGCACACTATCAGGGGAAGAGATGGTCATCGATCGTTGCGAGTTGGGCGTCAAGGAGCACAGGGATGCTCAGAAACATATATCAGACTGTATGAAAGGATGGGTCAAGGTCATCCACCCATGCCTCTGGGAAAGCAAAAAAGGAGAGGCTGGTGCAGAGTCGAACCAGTGGCCTTCTGGGCAAAAATAAACAGATTATATTCCTACTTTTCCCGGCCGTACGGCAACGATCACGGGGATCGGTTCGGTAGCACACAGGCAACTTGCGCTAACCCGGCCACTTACTAAAAGGCCCGGTACTTCTGCAAATTATATAGTGTGATAATCAGTCACTTCCCTCCATACGCCTGCTATGACGAGTTTCTTCAGCAAAAAGTCTACATTAGAACGGTTGTTGTTCTCTCAAGATGATGTTGTATGTGCAGTCAGGGGCAGGTGTCGTTCAAAGAAGGTCTGAACAAAGAAACTTCAACCACAAGACGAATCTGTCACGGCTGCCGAGATGATTGTTTCTTTGTCAACTAGTAATCTCAACGTGCAATTTCTGGAGTGTGCAGGCCCTTTGTGTCTCATTGCTTTCTGATCTTTGTGCCGGATTGTGCCTTCATATCAGCCACACCTTTCTTTCTTCGTCCCCCTGGAGGCGTATCACAAGGAGACATGCAAGCAGTAGTTTAAATACACCATCAAGGCACTGCGAGAGCCACTGAAGGTTCTCAAACTCTGAATCACCGTCGTTGCTCCGCCGTACACTTCAGGCCTGGTGCCTTTTACGAAATCACTTATCCCACGCAGTCTTTTCTTCTCGACACGAGCCCACCTTAGTGCAGGCACTAATCTTTCTCGTCATAACAACTTTATTCACAGCTTCCAAAAGAAATTTCTGGTAATCTAACACTAATATTCTATATAGTATGGCCAACAAAAGGACACAGAACGAGCAGCCTCAAGGTTATGGCTCGAAAAAGCAAAAGCAAAATCGAGACGACAAGAAGCCTCAGAAGCCCAAGAATGAGCAGACGAAATCCAAGAATGAGCAGACAAACCCCAAGAATCAGCAGAATGGGAAGCAGCAACCAAAACCCAAGCATCAGCACTCCGAAGACCATCACTCCGAGAAGAAGCCAAAAGGCCCAAAACCTGGGTCACTCAAGTTCTTCATGCAAAAGGAGGAAATCAAGTGTTGCGTGGGCACAAGGTCCTCTTATGCTACACAAAACCGTTGCTTTGAACCAGTGGGAACCAACACCAAGTTCTTGATAAAAGAGCAGCTTCTCTGGCTCAAGAAGAACCGAAGCAGCGGCGATGAACTTCGAGGACAGCTGGCAGAACTCGCTGGCCATGTATTGTGTAATGGCCACGCAAGCCAGGTTGCCGACGTGGTCATGGCGTGGGAGCAAGAGCTCATCGATGGACATCTCTTGATCCACGCCCCTCACATCCAAGACGTCCTCTGGAACGGGACCCAGGTATGCGTTGGCACGCATGGCAGAGGACCACTCGCCAGTCGTTGCAAACACCCCATCAGCGCCGAAAACAACCATTTCATGTATCCGCATTTGTATCGCGTCCATGAATTTGGCGACACCAGAGACGTCTCGAGAGACTTGTCCGAGATTGCTAGATTCGGCTTGTGCAGTCAGTGTAAGGGGCAGTCGGACGATGTAATATCCAAATGGCGGGCAGAGCTTCCAGAGCTCATGTTCGGCTTGGAACTGACTGGTCAAGCGATGACTGCTGTACAGGTGCCAGTAGGCCTATATCCATATGTCATGTTAAGAGGCGGCGTTTCCTAGTTAATAACCTCTGGAGGGCTCTTCGTTAGTGCCAAATCCAGAGCCGATCGTTTGAAAATATATTCGTAAACGCCCATGGTGTATCCAGATTCGCATGTATTGTTTCCTGATTGTCTCGGGAAGAGCAAGAGCTTTCGAGACAAGTGTTGGCGTGGGTCTTCATATGAATGTGAGATGTGTCGAAGGAGTCAAAAGACAAACCGAGCATGTCTCAGAGGTCTTGCTCGCAGAACGTTTCGAAACAAGAGGGGCTATTGCCGAGCACGATATAACCCGCTGACCCGATCAATTCCTCGAAAGGCATTGCTCTATCATCTCCCGACTTGTGAACTTGACGTTCGCAGAATCTTGCATCAAGCCGTTGCATCAACCTTTCGGATCAATCTCTTGCATCAACCTTTCGAATCGATCTTTCGCACCATAGCACCATCAGCACCATCAGCGCCATGCCTTGGCAGCTCGTCACTCTCCAAGATCTCAAAGAATCTGGGATCCAAAGATACTGCGTTGGACGAACATCCCGGAACGAGAGATGTGGAAACTCCATCCCGAAAAGCACCTTGGACACCGCACAGTTTGTGCTGGATGGCATCAGATCTAGAGATGACCCAAAATCTGGTCACCGTCTGGTCTATAGACTTGCAAGGCTGTGTCTGTGTGAGCGAGATCGCCAAAACCAGGCTGAAAATGTCGGTGGATGGTGGTGGAGAGATGCTCAGGACCCTTGCCTTGCGAACGACAGATCCACTGTCCCCCGACTACCTCCCACAGTCCGTTCCTATCCCCTCTCTCAAACGGGCAATGATTCTGATGGGCTGGTCCAAGAGCTGCGAGCAGAAGTTGAGTTGCTAAGAAGCCAGCGAGACGCGAAGGATGAGGTCATCTTCGATCTCAAACGGCAGCTGTCAAGCACAAACACAGCATATACGCGTGCTCGACGACAGGAGTATCTTTCTGTTAATCTCAAGGATGCAGAAATCAGGACTCTCAAATCAGAGATCAAGACTTTTGAAGAGAAGCTCGACGTCGTAAAGACCAAACTCTTGGAACGCCAGGACCGCATCAATGTTCTCGCCCAGGACAAGGAAGACATCATGGAGCGCAACAACGATCTCCGGACCGAGCATCTCGCTGCCGATAAAAGGATAAGTGAGCAGAATCACGCCATCCAGGAAGCTCAGAAAGAGATCTCGAGGCTTCGTGACCAACTGGAAAAATCCGAGGCTGCCAATCAAGAGTTGAAAATGAACGTCTTAGAGACGGAGGGGAAATATGGGGAGTGCAGAAGGGCTTTGCTGGTGTCTCAGAGAGCCAATATGTCTCTCTCTAATGCGCTTCAGACATCAAGAGATGTCAACGAATCATTGCGAAGGGACGTCTCGGACCTTGAGGGCAAGGTCGCCGACGCTTTAGCAGCCAACTCGACTCTCCAAGAGGAGAAGACGGAGCTCCAAAAGGTCATCAAGAAATGGGAGTTCATGCACGACGAGTTCAGATCCATGATGAGCGAGCGGAGAGAAAGGCAGACTTCCCGCTTCCTCCTTGAGGCCAGGGTCAGGGAGCTAGAGGCAGAGGTCGTTGAGCCGCAAGAGGTTCGCGCACTCACTGAAGAGCTCAGGGTTGAGCTTCAAGAACACCTTGACGTGGCAACGGCTAGTCTCGAGACTCTTCGTGCGTCGATGCACACATCGACAGATCCCAGCGAATCTTCGGAACCCGAGGAGGAAGGGGATACTGAGCAGAAGACGCAGGGCTTCGGTACCCAGGAGGGAGAGGCTTTCGTGCAGAAGGCGCGTAGCGCTGAAACCAGATTTGCGTGTGAAATGATGTGAAGGTGGATACCAGTTGAAGAGCCAGATCGTGGGGTTGTAATCTCGGCAGAGCAACGAAATAGTGGGGGTTCTCGACATTGCTGTGGCATTTTTACCCCTTTTCAGAAGTCATGTTCCCCCAAAGACGTATATTGATAGGCAGTATTGAGACCAAATCGAGCGTATGTTTTTGAGAGAATGCGGCCATCGACCTCTCAGAGGGGTTGTAGCCATCGGGTCCCGGGCCTCTGCCTTTAGATAGTGAGTGCTGAGGCTGCATAGCTTCTTGAAACACCACAAAACTACCAGCACGTCCTGAATTTGACAGTAGTTCAAAGAGAACCCAACAAAGACAACGGACAGACTGTATGGGTGGTACGAAAGATGGAGGAGGCAACCAGCACAAGGCGGATGAGTACCATGATCGTATTATGACACGCTTATGCTGCATGTTGTGATTAGGACGCACCTCAATGCACGAACCCGCTCTCAACCATCTTCTGCACGTATTTTGAATACTCGCCAGCGCTCTTTCTTCGCAGCTCTTTGCCCCACTTGACCATAGCAAAGAAGGTCAAGCACTGTGCAAGACCGGCCAATGCAGCTACAATGAATGCATTTTGCAAGCCCATGTTGTCGACCCAAGGTGTGATGCCGTATCCGATGGCGAAACTCATAGTATTACGTATCAGGATGACGGTGACGATGGCTTCACCGCCAAGGTCTTTGTATGAGTCCACAGCGTAGGATACACTGAGCTGAATACCAATCGTATTGGTCGCAGCGATGACACCCATGGCAAACACACAGCCGAACCAGTGCACGTGGTGTGCTGCTCCCACGCCCCAGAGGACCAATCCACCAGGGATGAGTAACAGAGATGGCAGAAACAGCCATAATCTATGTTCTGACTCGAGAACACCTTTGTTGCGGCGTGCCATTGCAAGGACGATTTTATCTCCGATGGCTCCGGTGTAGAATGATGCAACAGCGACCCCAACAAGGGGTGAGAGATAGGATAAGCCGACCATGCTGGCAGAAAAGTTATAGGGTGCGTTGCCGAGGATCGAGGAAGATGTCCCGTTAAGAACGTTGAACCAGATCAGATTGCTACCATAGGAGAAACCGGCATAGAAGATGACTGGGAAGGTGAGAAAGATGAGAGGTCGGGTTGCCATGCCTCTAAGGTGGTTTTCCATGTGCATATCAGAGGACTGCCAGAGTTTGAGCTTGTCAAGATATGTCTTGCGCTTGACTGATCTGACAGGTGAGAGTGTTTCTTCCTCCGAGACTGTTCTCTGATCTTGAGGGTATGTCCTCTTCTCATCGGGACGAGATGAGGCAGGTTTCGGCTCGTCGCACTCCGCTTCAGTGGGTATCACTCCCGTGATTGTTCCTCGAGAATAATTTGTCTCTTCCATGAAGAAGAACAAGAAGACGAAGCCAGTTCCGCAGAAGATCGCGCACCAATACAAGACCCACTGCCAGCCTGTATAACGTCAGCTGGCTTTGTTCTCTGTTGACTTGGGAATAATCTTTCCGCTCACCTTGACCATCTGCAATGAAGCCAGCAAGCACGGGCGCCAAGAAATTGGAACCGGCAAGGAGCAACGCATACAAGCCAATGTATTTGCCACGTTCGTGCTGAAACCAAACATCCGTCACAGTAATTTCGCAGAGACTCTCGATAGGTGCACCAAAGAAGCCTTGAAGAATCTTGTTGGCAATCCACTGGCCATTGCTCTTGGTGTAAGGCGCCCAGAGTTGAATGGCCATGGTTGCTAGTATACTGAATAAGTATACAGGTCGTTTTCCGTGTTGCAAGGCAAGCGGCTGCCAGACAAGACAGCCCCATCCAAAGAAGAGGAACATGTAGCCGGTGCCATTGTTGAGCTCATTCAATGTCAGACTCGTCTCTTCAGCGATTGGCTCCAGGATCGAGTAAATCGCAGCACTAGCAATGCCGACCATGAGGGTGTAGACTCCCATGCATACCATGGACAGTGTCTTCCTTCTGAAAGACCAGTTTAGAGGATCATCTGGATCTTGCGATGGCGTTGGCACAAGTACGATGTCTTGTTGTCCGCCTCGAGCGTGCTTTGCGTGCATTGTCCCTTCAAGATCGACCAAATGGATTGTGCCGGGTATGGCCGAGTCTTCGATCATATCCTGGGAAGCCATGGTCTTTAATCGAATGTTTGTTCCGACGAAAGTTGTCAGGGTCCAGTAGTTGCAAAGGTCTGTCTCTTCTTCGTTGTCTACGCACTCGTGTAACCTTTGCACTCATACATGAGAGCACAAGAAAGAGATGTGCGGTGGCTCAGATGCTTGTGTGCTTGATTAATACTGTCCTGAGCTACTTATCTCGTCTCGCGATAGCGGAAAACTGGCTCCACGCCTAAATTGGCCACCAGAGATAGGCACAGCCTTGCCATACGTTGGCCGAGAGCTTGAATCATCCGTAGACCAACCACAAGTGTACTTGCATGATTAGCAGGAAGAAGTTGCGCAAGATCTGCGGTCGATAAGCCAGAATGGAACATGACCGCTTCAAGCTGCCAGATGCGGGGTGATTAGAGCAGGTGGGGTTGTTATCTGACTCCTGGTGCTGCTTCACATCAATGCTTGCACCGAAAACTGCTGGAGGTGTGTGACGAGACATTGACCGGGCATTGAGCGAACATTGAGCGGTACAGCATCAGTAGACTGTCAGTTGGGACTTACGCAAGCCTCGATCTAGATCTTTCTGTGACCGTACATCTTAAATTTCACTATAAGCCTGCGAATATAAAGTGAAAAGCCTGCGTGAAAGGAGCTTGTTTCCTTACAAACAAGTTACGTCAGTACATAATAAGACCAGGACCAATTTACACTGCGACATCATTTGACAACTCACTTTGACATCTACGACATCTTTGAGGCACTAGCGATCGTCCTGTCTTGCTAAAGTACCGACGACATCGTTATGGCGATAGCAACATCATGTACAATCGTTTAGGCATCGACGGCATCGACGGCATCGACAGCATCGCCATGACATCGTCTACCGACTCGTTTAGGCGCTGGCTCTTACGAGAGCCCTTTGCTGCGTTGACAGTTGCTTTCGGAAGCATCACTTAAGCTCTCGACGTCTAAGCACAGCATAAGGTTCTAACTGCAGGTCAGGATCATCTTCTTAAAAACCGTGTCGACAGACAAGTAAAGTGAAAGGCGGAGAAGTCGAAAGGTAAGTTCAACCCAAAATCTTGGCATATGTATCACGTGTTTACGCGCCTAAGGCACCTGTGCACCAAAAAAGTTCCACCACCCAGCAATATATTAACTACCTGTCGTTCCCCAGTTGAAATAACATAGCGGAGCGTTTATTGCGTTCATTAGAGCCAAAAACAGCTGCAGATATGCTATCATGAGCATCTATTGACCTAATAGGTATTGACCAGCCGATTTCCAATCATTATGGACAAGCGCCTGCATGATAGAGTGTGCGAGGTGGCGGGTGTGTTGCTCGACCACCTCGCTACAAAGCCTAACGCTTATCTGGCTGCTGTCCTATGGCACGATGCACCGAAAGACATGACAAAGATCAAGAGCGAATCTTTCATGTTCGCCAAGTGCCTAGGTAAGACGACGGTCGAAAAGATTCGCCAATCATACAATCTTCACGGTCCAGAGTCCGCGCCTTGGGATGCTTCCTTGCACAAGGGCTCTGAATTCGTTCCGCTTTCGGACAGCCTGAAGATGTCGGAGCTCGATCATTTTGGGGACAGAATCGTTGTGCTGACCGCTCAACTTTCCGAGTCGGTCGAGTATGCTGCGACCAACGAAGCTCTCCCAGTCAAGGCTTCAGTCGCCGACCAGACTACGACTATCTCTGAAGCTATCGCCGAAAATTTGGGAAACGCAGCGCCTTCCGTCCAGGCCAATCCCGTCGAGGCCAATTCCGTCCAGACCAATGCGCCTGCAAATCCCACCAGTCAATACAGCATCTCCTCTCGACCAAGTGGTGATCCTTCTGCACTACCGCCTACTTCTTCGGCGAGGACGCCATCGCATTCCAGTATTTCGCGATACACACAAAGTCCTCGACCCGCGTCACCTCAAATCAACGCTATGCATGCCCCTTCCACTCCTGCTAGAGCATTCGCCCACCAACATCGCGCATCCATGAATGCACTGCAACCTGATCAAGGCTCTCCTCGTATCAAATCCGCTGGAGTGTCTTCCTCAGCGAGGAGAGAATCTTATCAGCATTCACCTAAGCCTACAAATGCATATGCATATGCACCATACGGTGCACCTGCGCCACACGTCCAAGTTCCATACCCTGGACTAACAAATTCTCACATCCCCTCAAGCCACACAAATGGCAATGGTATCGGATCTCCTGCTACTACGCACAGAGAGCACCCAGTAAGTTTGGTTTCCTTGTTTACAGGACTGGCTGGTGCTTTGCACAGTTACGCATGTTTGGTAGAAAAACATGTGTTTACAGACCAGAGTTTCCACGGCCTTGCAAATGCGCGTTGGAGCAACTCGCATTCATCACATGTCAGTTGGGAGTACAGTACCGTGCGTGGACTATGCGTTCACATTTCATGACACTGTGCTACACATACCTTCACAGACCACTCACAGACCAGCGTGGACCAGCGCAGACCAGTGCACGGACATCACAACACTATCTCAGTTTCTGAATTGGCTCCTGTAATTAGTGGACTGATCGCGTCAAGCAGGAACTCAAGCCTGACATTTCACTTCCTGCACCTTTGTCTTTATCACACCTCGACCAGGCACAAATGTGTGAGCCAGTACTCGAAACCAATAACTCAATGGACGAAGATCGTGACAGCATTTCGAAAGCAATTCCATCCTGCGTCCATCTTCGAGCACTCTCAAAAGAGGAATCTCCCGAAAAGCTGGAGGCCGGAGTCAAGACGGGCGTTCGCTTTCTTGACAAGCTTGCAGAACAGCTCAGTCCATCCAAAGAGACTGAAGACGTGCAAGCATGGCTTCGACAGATCGAGCTTGTTAGACAGGATGCTACTCGCGCTCGTACCGTTGTCGGCGTCGTTGGCAACACCGGAGCCGGCAAGTCTTCGGTCATCAACGCGATCCTAGACGAAGAGCGCTTGGTTCCCACAAACTGCATGCGCGCTTGCACTGCAGTAGTCACCGAGATGTCCTGGAACTTCAGCGACAACGAGGACAGCAAGTATCGCGCCGAGATCGAATTCATCAAGCCCGATGATTGGGAGAAGGAACTGAATGTCCTTTTCAACGAAGTCCTCGACGGAAGTGGCAACATTTCCAGAGAAGTGTCTGATCCGGACTCGCAGGCCGGCATTGCTTACGCCAAGATGCGAGCTGTGTACTGGAGGCTGACCAAGGAAGAGTTGGCTGCCAGTTCTGTGGAAGAACTCATGGCCGACTATTCCGTCCGCAACGTGCTTGGTACAACCAGGAACATAAAGGACAGATACTGTGATACCTTCTACAAGAGCCTTCAGCACTACGTGGATTCCAAGGAGAAGCCCGATCAGACGTCTGACTCGGATGACGACGACAAGACCAATAAGAACAAGAAGAAAAAGAGAAAGCGGGAGCAGGAGTTCTGGCCACTGATCAAGGTTGTCCGCCTCTATGTCAAGGCCGATGCTCTTTCCACCGGCGCTGTTCTCGTCGATCTTCCAGGTGTGGCCGACTCGAACGCTGCTCGTGCTGCTGTTGCCGAGGGCTACATGAAGAAGTGTACAGGCCTGTGGATTGTGTCTCCCATTACTCGTGCTGTTGACGACAAGGCTGCCAAGAATCTTCTGGGTGCTACATTTCGTCGTCAGCTCAAGTACGATGGCACTTACTCGGCCGTAACATTCATCTGCAGCAAGACCGGTAAGTATCATACACCTCTTCTTCCATCTCTGTACAAGATTCTGTTCTAACGCTTCACTTAGATGACATTTCAAACACTGAAGCCGCCGACAGTCTGAATCTTGGAGACGAACTTGGCACCCTTGAGGTTCAATGTACAGCAGCCGAGCGTCGCCGCAAGGATGCAAAAAAGGAAGCCGAGAAACTCAAGGATGAGAAGATCTCACTCCGAGACACCATGGACAACTGTGACGAAGAGCTCGAGAAATGGGAAGCACTACAAGAGAAGATTGACGACGGCGAGACTGTTTACGCTCCCACCTCCAAATCCCGCAAGCGCAAGAGATCTTCGTCCAGCACCGACAGCGAGGACAGCGGCGACGAAAGAGACAACTCTGACAATGAGTCGCAATCGTCGGACCTTGGTCCACCTCTCACCGCCGAAGATGTCGACAACAAGATCCACGAGCTGAGAGACAAGAAGAAGGAAGCGCGTCGTAAACGCAACGAAATCGAGACTCAGATCAAAGAGATCAATAATACCATTAAGGAGATCAACACCGAGATCGACAACATCGAGGCTCAGAGAAGTCAGATCTGCATTGCTGCCAGAAACAACTATTCCAAGTCGGCCATCCAAGTTGACTTTGCTGCGGGTATCAAAGAGGTTCGTTCTGCCGTTCTTGCTAACCTGGTTGGAAACGAACTGACAAACTTGAACAGCTCGACCAAGAAGTTGACGCCGAAGAGAACCCCGACGAATTTGACCCCGACAAAGAGAAGCGCAGTTACGAAAAGGTGGCTAAGGACTTGCCTGTCTATTGCGTTTCAAGTCGCGCATACCAGAAGCTGTCTGGCAGACTCGTCAAGGATCATGCGGTCCGTGGTTTCACCGATGTCATCCAAACTGAAGTGAGTCTACAGCTTGATCCGGCACTGTGGCCTTTCTGACCTTTTCAGATCCCGGCCCTTCAGGAGCATTGCAAGAAGCTCACAGAGAACGTCAGGGCTGTTGGTTGCCGTCGTTTTCTCAACTCTTTGACTCAGCTCCGCAACTCCCTCGCACTCTGGGCCTCCAACGACGACTCTGGTGTAAAGCTGACAGATCAACAAAAAGATGCTGAGCAGAGGTTTCTTTCAAAGGAGCTCAAAGAGCTTGAAAAAGTACGCGGACAACCCCTTGGTGGAGTCAGCTACTAACAGTGAGTACAGGCTCTCGATAACAGCGTGAAAGTCACCCTGACGGACTTGCAGGAGACTCTCGACGAGAACATCTTCGACAACTACGATCCCGCCATCATCGCTGCCAGAAATGCTGCCTTGCCGACCTCTCAGAGATGGGGTGCACACAAGAACGACGGTGGTCTTGTCTGGTCCACCTACAAGGCTACAGTCCGTCGACAGGGTGTTTTCACAGGCGCAAAAGGTCTCCAAGACTTCAATGCCCAACTCACGGAGCCTATCTACAAGCACCTTGCAAACGGCTGGGAGAAGGCCTTTCAGCGTCGATTGCCCCACGTCTTGAGACAATGTGCGACAAATCTCGCCCGTCATCTTCGCGAGTTCCACAAGGCCATCGAGTCGCATTTGCTTTCTCAGGGCGGCAATCCACGTCTGGCCCTGCTCGCATCGCAGCTGTCTGCCTACGAAGGCGTGTTCAGCGACTTGGCTGGCAAGATGGTCGACCTGATCGGCGAGCGCCAGCGCGAGATCAATCGTGGATTTACTCCCAACGTCATGACTGCGATGATACCTGTCTACGAAACTTGCGCAAGAGAGGCTGGTCCCGGTCAATACATGCGCATGAAGAACCACATGGGCAATCATGTCTCCATGGAAAAAGACTCTATGTTCCAGAGAGCCACGCAGGCTGTGCGCGACATGCTTATGCAAATGTGCGATGCCGTCAAAAAGGGCCTAGCGAGCAGAACCGACCAGGTGTTCGTGGCCATGCGTCGCGACTACCTTCAAGTCATTAGCAATGTTCACGTGGACGACGAGATCATGCCCAAGCAGGAACGCAGTATGAGGAGCAAGATTGAGGAAATCATCCAGAAGAGCGAGGATGCCTTTGAGGCCATTCTTGAAGGAAGATATGTATCCTGGGATGAGGAGGCGGCATCTGCTGGCGCTGAAGACGAGGGAAATGGACGTATGAGTCGGGGAGAAGATGATGAGGGAATTCCGGACATGGATGATGGCGAGAAGGGCAAGAAGGACACCCCTGCCGAGGGCGATGTCGCTATGGAGGATGCACAGGCTTGAAGAGGGATGGGACGGCGCAACGGCTTGGAGTGAGGGGAAAAAGGGAAGGCGCAAACATTACTTTTGCAGAGCAGACCAAGCACACAACTCACGATGATATGCATACAGACGACACTGCACAAACAAATCAACTTGCAAAGAAATTGCTTCCCGGTCACTTAGCTCGCACTTTGCCGTTACTTAACTCGCACTTTGCTCTTACTTGACTCGCACTTTGCCTTTACTGGACCGTCAGTATACTCGCACTTTGCCTTTGCTGGACCGTCAGTGTACTCGCACTTTGCCTTTACTGGACCGTCAGTATACTCGCACTTTGCTTTTACTAGACCGTCACTAGTTTTACGTTTAAGAGGTATCTTAGCAGATACAGGTATTTGTGTGTGCTTGTTTGTGCATGGTTATAGTGTATCATCTTACTACTTCGGAATGGAGATGAAAGTGAGATGGTTGCCGTGTTGAGTTTCTAGATGTGTCGGCTTAGTCTTGACAATCCTGGCGTCCGGAGAGACGTAAGGAATCTAGGGACGATGTTCACTCATCGCCTGACACATAAATCGCTCCGAATAACCCATTTCTCACCCTTTGTCACCTCGCGACCCTCGTGCACCATACACTCCTTGCCGTGGCGATGCAACAAAGCGAGACCTACTTCTGGAACTGCTTCAACTGGAGGCGGTGGGGCGGCCCTCTTCGAAGGCGGGTCAGGGTAGAAGACTGTCTCGCCACCTCCACATGTTGTCAGGTAGAGCAAAAGCGTCCAAGTCGTCCTGGCTGGGATAGTGGTACCATCCGCATTGGGAAACATCAAGTTGTTTGAATCGTCGTAGTGCTGGTCAAAGAATTGCCCTTCGGAATAACGATAGATTCGAATGTTGGGGTTTAGACCCAAGATCTCGCCTCCGAACAAGTCTTTGCGTTGTTTGTCGTCGAGCGGCTCCCCATCGACTTCTCCCACGGTGATCAGGTGCTTGAGCGCAGTCTCTTCCCACAGATGGCGTGCAAAGTCTGGGTCGTCGATTTGGAATCGATCGTTGACACGGACAGCTTCACCACGTTTCGGACGCCCGGGTGTAGTGGTGAGAGGCAAAGAGCGCAGAAAGGCGACATACTTTGCGCTCAACGATGAAGTAAACAGGCGCGGAATGGTCAAAATTTGAGCAGGTATCAAAGTCGAACATGTCAAATCAGATGGAGGCGGTAGAGGATGGAGTGCGGGCCAGTCTGGCTTTTGGATCGAGGGCTGCTTAGCCGGAGCCACAGTAGGTGTCTTTGATGCTTTTATCTTTGATTTTGGAGGCATGACGACAGGTAGAATTCAGGGTGATGTTATAGAGGTGATGAAAGGTCACTTTTGAGGTTCGGGAAAGCCTCGGCTTGAACATGTTGGCTGACCAACCCTGACCAGCATTTCATCCTCGACGTGATAGAATATCAAGAGGTGACCTACCATTGTTTCTCAAAGGGGATTGTCGGGGTGTCCAGGACAGTCTTGAAGATATGCCAAGTGAAAACAGACTACATAAACTTGGTCTTCGGGTGAATGAGATGTCAAGATATCGGGAAAAGATGTGAGATGTCAAGCTGCAGAAAGCGGAAGTCAAATTGGCTCCCGCTGGCTAGGGCGGCCCGCGGGTAGTTCCTTCTTCACCGCCCGCCCTTTGCCGCGTCTTGGCCCGCGGTACAGGCACGCACTGCGTGTTGCAGACATTCCGAGTCTGGGTCGCAAAGAAAAGTCAGGACAGCAGGACGCGTCGGGCCTCGTTTGCGCATACTCGACACATGCGCCGACAGCAGCAGTAGTGAATGCGCGCATCCAGGAAGCCCCCGAGACATGTTTAATCGCCGCAGACGAACATGGAAGTGGAAGCAACGAGTCTCGGGGCCACTGCCTTTGCGGCACCTTCGCCCGGCATGCCCGACCTAGGGACTCCTCAAGCCCCGTCGCCCTCGCCATTGAACTCGCCCTGGCCCGAACTGGAAAACGCCACCGAACGCATTGGGGGAGAAGGGGAAGCGACCCGCGAACGAAGCGCAGCAGCCGAAAGCCCAAGGGACGACAATCTAGGGGGAAAGAGCGTCGCGCAGCAAGACGCACCAACTGCAGTGCCACCTGCTGCCGACAATCAAACTCTCGATGCGAATTTCCAGCCAGAGTCTCAGGCCGCAAGTCCGTCGCATTCGCAGCCCTCGACGACCGGCTCCAAACCTCGGACGAAGCCCATGTCCCTCGCACAATCGTTGTTTCCGGAGGATTTCGAGGACGAGCCAGAAGCCCATGACCACGCAGCAGAATCTAGCCAGGCATTGCATCAGTCGCCAACCGCAGAGCAGGCGCCGTCGCAGCCGCAGGCAGAGCAGCAAACACAATCCCTGACACAAGACAACCAAGCCCTGTCGCAGTCGCTCTCTCTGGACCACTCCATCGACCCCCTAGACCAGTCGCAACCTCTACCACCGCAGACCCCCACCAAAGACTATTCCGAACTTGCCCACGCTGTCGCCGGCCTGAACCTCCCAACAAACTCGCTTTTTCCTGCCGACCTCGCCCTCGCCTCGTACGAAGCCGAGGAAGCCGCTCCTGTGCAGGACACCGCCCAGAACGACCCCATGCAGGCCTTCGCAAAGCTGCAATTTCCCGATGGCGACTTCTACGTCAATACCTACGCCGTCGAACTTGGCCGTGACCTCAATGCCGCCAAGTACGAGCGCAAGGCGGGACGCAAGCACAAGATGAAGCTGAACAGGGACGTTCAGATGGAGCACGAGGCCGATGTCAAGATGGAGGACGACGGACACAACATGGCTCGCAGCAACGTCAGCGAGAGCGGTGGCATTGTCGGCGTCAACATCGATTACGAGAGCGATGACAACGAAGAGACCAGGCGCCGCAAGCGCAAGCAGTTTCGCTCCACCAATTCGCAGGCCTCGGTCGACCCCACCTCCTTACATGCAAACCCCTACGACTTGTCGCTTGACTGGGAACCGCAGAAAGACAAGCCGTTCGAATATGAATGCCCCTTCATTCCCATCCATCCACAGGCTGGTCAATCTTTCAAGAATATTTCGCGTAAACACGTCCGCATCGAGTACAACCTGCAGAAAGCTGTTTGGGAAATGCTCGTCATTGGCAGAAACGGCGCTTTTCATGACGATGTCCATCTCGACAAAGGTGCTTTGGTCAAGCTTCATCACGGGAGCGAGATTCTGATCCAAGGCATTACCATCATTTTCAAACTTCCCGACAACGCTCGCGACGAGGACGACGAGGAAGAGCCCACTCATCTGCTCTCTGATACCGACAGCTCCCTCTCTGACCTTGATAGCGTAGCCAGTGCTGCCTTTGGACAACACGACGAGGAGCTTGAGTCGTCTGAAGACGAGCCTCTGCGTTTCAAAAGGCCGACCCAGAAGAAGGAGCGTCCTCGGAAGATCATCAAGCTCAAGTTGTCGCTCAAAAAGAACTTTCCTGCTGTTGCTGGAAAGCCTGTCGAAAAGGAAGAGAAGAAAGACAAGGAGAAAGAGAAGCCGAAAGAAAAGGAAAAGGAAAAGGGAAAGGAAAAGGAGAAAGAAAAAGAAAAAGAGAAGATGAAGGCACCAGAAAAGGAAAAGGAGAAAGAGAAGGAGAGGAGACCTTCCAAATCTGGCAAGCAGTCCATCAAGACTGACAAGCCCAAGAAAATGGACAAGGCAGAGAAGACTGTCAAAGCCGACAAGACTGACAAGGTCGACAAGACTGAAAAAGCCGAGAGAACGGACAATGTGGAAAAGGCCGAAAAGGCAGAGAAACCTCAGAAGGCCGCCGAGAAGACGACCGTCACACCAAAGAAGCCTGATGTCGTCGAAAAAACGGTCGAGGATAGAAGGGAGTCTGCCATTTCCACTACAGAAATGCCGCCTCCCGCTCAGCCAATGGACGTACAGCCGTCGGTTGAGGCTGACCAGTTTGAAGCTCTACAACAGCTACAAGTGACGCCGTCACAAACACCTCCTGCAATCCCTACAGATCTGCCTCCAGGCTCGATTCTCGCTGGTTTAGCACCTGAAGAAATTCCTCAGAAGCGCAAAGGTCCTGGCAGACCGCCCAAGAACGGCGTTATGTCTAAGCGCGACGAAGCAATCATCAAGCGCAAAACCAAAGAATTGCAGAAGATGGGCAAAGCCATTCCTCCTCTTGCCGAACTGCTGGCTCTTGCCAGAGCTGAAGGTGGAAGCACCACCAAGAAGGACACCAAATCTGAAGATGCAAGAGAAGGCGAAGGCCCAAGCCAGTCTGCCGAGATTGATCCTGCTCTCATGGCTATTCAAGAACACAACAATGCCACGCCCTCTGCCGAAGTCAAGACGGAGGGTGGTATGCCAGTCACCCAGCCTACGCCAGACAAAGATGCAAATAAGCCCAAGCGCATCGTCAAATCTCCTTCTCCGCAAAAGCCAGAATCTGAATATACAGAAGAGGAGCTCAAGAAACCGACGCAGACGTACGTGGTCCTCATTCACGAGGCTCTGTCAAAGGCCCCCACAGGTGTAATGGACTTGCAACAGATCTACGATGCCATGCAAAAGATGTATCCCTGGTTCAAATACAGAAGTACCACGCATGGCTGGCAGAGCAGTGTCAGACATAACCTCATCAGCAGTGAAGCATTCGAAGAAGCCGGCAAGATTGGCAAGGGTAGATTGTGGAAAATCAATCCCAACGTTTCCATCGACAAGGAGAAGAAACGCAAAGCCCCTACGCCACCACCGGAGAGACCGCCTCAGCAATATCCTTACTACCCGAACAACCAGTATCCATACGGTCATCCCGGCGCTCCTGCTTACGGGGCCTACGCAAGGCCAAGCCCCTACGGAACACCGTACGGCCCGCCTACCGTGCAGAATGTGGCAAGACCGCCAGTCCCAACCCCGCAGCAAAAGCCTGGTACATACTACTCTCCTTATGCTTCGACGGCTCCAGGTACCGCTGTCGCCTCGCCCTATGGCCCACCCAGCAGGGCTCCTTATGCACCTTATCCTCAGCCTCCACGGCCGTCTGGCAGCGTGTATGGACAGCCACCGCAACCTCAGCCTGGTCAACCGCCAGCGCCAGCACAGCCAGGTCAAGCACACCCGGGCCAGGCACCACAAGGCCAGCAGCAACAGCCTCCACTGCAGCCTGGTCAAGCCCCGCCTCCACCTCCAGGACAGGCTTATCCATCACAGGGTGGACAGGGTCCTCTACCGCCAAATGGTCAACCACGATATCCTCCCCAAGGTCAGCCCCGAGCTATACATCCTCAAGGGCAGGTGCCGGCACAGAACCCCCCGCCTCCGCAAAACAACAGCGGTATTACGTCCGAGAAGATGATTGACAACATCATGGACTACCATAAAAAGTATCTGAGTGGCTTTCAGGGACAGGAGCAAGAAAAGCATCGTGCAATCTTCAGAAAGGCAACCAATAGACACATTCATCGTGGTCAAGAACATGGCCCATTCGAATCCGAGGAAGAGGAAAAGCTTTTCAAAGCTATCCAGGATATCATCACATCAACCCAAGCCGAGACCGCGTCTGCTGTCCCCCAGCAACCTCAGCCAAATGCTCCCAGGCCCATCCAGAATGTCCAGCCGCAAGGCCAGACACCCGGCGCTCCGATGCAGGGTGCACACGGTCCACTGTCTCAGCCACCGAACACTGCTAGTACATACCCTCGACCTCCTGGCCAAGCGCCATCGCCTGCTCCTCAACATGCACCAGCTGGGCAGGCCTCTCAAGCGGGTGTACCAGCTCAACCCGTTGCAGGTCAACCTCCCGTCCATCAGACGCCGAATTCGGGAACTTCGGAGAGGGATCTGGCACAAGCACTGAAGACAGCAATCCCTACCAACCAAATGAATGCGCAGACCGGCCCACCAGCTCCGCAAGGTATTGCACCAAGACCTGGTCCGCATGTGCAATCAGGCCAGCAACATCCACCGCAGCAAAGAATGCAGCCTTCATCAGGACCACAACAGGTGCCTCAGGGTCGACCCAATGTACCACCAGTACCTTCGGTGCAGCAAACACAAGCTCCCCGACCCACCTTCACAGCACCTTCACATCCTCCATCTACCGCATCAACGCCAGCACCTCAGTCTCAGGCCTCTACTCCTGCGCCACAAAGGCCTGTTGCTCCCATACAGCCATCACCCGCACCGACCAATGAAGCTCAGGCGTCTCCTGCAGCCCCTCAACTAGCGCGACCTGCGTCTGCTGCTCAAGGCCCACCAGCGATTCAGCCTGGTCCGGCGCCTGCCGCCTCTCCAGCTCATACGCCTGCTCCTCAAGGTCCATCTCAAGCGTCAACTCCTGCACCGGCAAACCCAGCATCGACCACCACACCTGCTTCAGCAGCTGTGCCAGCACCGACAGCGCCTAGTCCTGCTCCTGTGGGCCAACAATCGGCATCTTCTGCTACAACCAGCCAACCTGACACACCAGCGCCTGTATCTCAGGTTCCAACTGGTGATTCAGCAGGCAGCAGTTTGAAGCGTGCTATTGAGATTGATGATGACAGCGATCATGAGGCCAAGAAGCAGAAGACGGATACCCAAGCCTAAGATGCTGAAGGGTGGATGCGAAATGAAGTTTACGAGGCGTTTAACTTTCACTGTGATTATTCTCGCATTGGTTTCTTCTATTGTTTCATGTCTGGAGTTATACCCAAGGGTGGCACGGGGGATTGAATCGTTCCAGCGAAGATGCGTCAAGAAGGCGTAGTGGGCGGTTGAAAAGAAAAAGGTCATGGCGTTCTTAGCAATGGCGTTTGTGCTGAAGAAGATATATTGCTGCACTGATGGCACTACTACTGAAGTTTCGAATTGTGGCTGATTACAACGCTCCAAGTCTTTTTCGTTGCTAGTGAGTGTAACGAGGTTGTTTTCAAAGTTTGTGAATCATTGCGTTCGGAATACGTTGATCCTGTGAACGCATTGGCTACGGTAGCGGCTACATCAGCAATAGCACACCAGATAACATGTCTGCGCTGCACTTGAAGTGGTTGGGAGAGCACAAGCCAAAGATCCTTGATGCTTTCGATGGAGTGGCAGATCCGCCTATTCCTTGGGCGCGGGCACTGAACGAGGGGGGGAGTGATGCATACGTGCCGAGGGACGAGATTGAGCGGTAAGATCGTGACGGTCTTCGGTGAGGCGAGTGCTTCGGCTATGGGCTTTCGATGGCGGGTCAGATGTGTGATGTGATTGTGTTTGACCGCGAGGAGCCAGGAGTGAGGACACAGAAAGCATCTCTCATGATCTTTTGGACACACAGAGACAAACAATCGAGGGGGTTAGAATACCAGTACTCGCCAACCACCAGAGCAAAATCTATATAATCTCCCGGGACTCTTCTCTCATCAAAGCTGCCAGAGGATGGCGCGGTCGCATGGCTGAGTGGTAACACTTTCCATCACTGCATTCTGCCATAATCTGGCGGCGCGGATGTGTTCAGGGGTTCGAGCCCCGGCGCTGCCGCCCTTGGAAGAAGAAAATTTGCGGCAGTGCCCTCGATGGGCACTGAGATCGCTGGATTTCTCTGCCAATGAGAGATGTGTGGATGTGAGTCTCTGTTGGTAGTTCTTTTGCTCTGGTGGGTTTGCGCTTGGCGTTTGTGGGACAGCTGAAACGGATCAAAGTTGTTTTTGTCTTGTGTGGCGGTACTCATATTGCGCAATCATCCTTGAAGCAAAAGACTGACCGCCTTGCGGGAACAGAGCTGATACCCTGGACCGTTTTCTGTAGAACACAACCTGCTAGCTGGCTGTACAGGTCGAGAGAATAGTTTGCCCTCAGAAGAGCACGACATCGAAGCCCCTGCGTTCGAGAAACACGTCCCAGCGCTCGCCATTGCCATGGTCCCAATACGCCCTGAGAGCCTCGAGAGCAGCATCAGCATTGCCCCACCCGTAATTGCGGAGGCGATTCATGCATCCTTCTATGAAACTTCTGAGTTCAGGATCTTCGGCCTCACAGCCAGCTGTAAACAGAGGCCAAAGAATGAGTACATTGGCAGGCGACTCTGGTCTCAGTTTCCCTAGCAAATTGAGCATGGAGGCCAGTGCTAGCGCGGGCTTGGGGTCCAGTTCTGGAAGTTCTTGAACACGACGATACAAGTGCAGCAGTGCCGAATGAACAAACATCTGGTGCACGTACACGGCTTCCTCCACGAGCACGGGATCTTGAGAGTGCGACAGGGACGGCGAGGAAGCTCGGGTGAAGAGCAAGCTCAGCTGCTGTTCTGTCAACAATATGTTGTCTGCAAGCAGCATGTTCAAGTCGTCGGCCATTTCCGCGTAGCCAGAGTCTAGCGATGAACCCAATGCTTTGCGACGTCTTTGTAAGCGAGCCATGCGACCGATGCGAGCAAGTACTGGCATGAGCTCGAGTGAAAAGCCGACAAATTCGTCAATATATTGCGCAGAACCACCAGCGGGCATGCCGATAGACCAGAATTGACCGTCCGACGAGGAGGTTTTATCCAGGCTCATGATACTGGCAAAGATATCTACCACGGCAAACCAGCGCACGAGGAAAAGATTCTTCTCGTCCAAGCCAGCGACAGGCTCGTGCCGGTTTTTGCCTAATGCGATGGACAGTAGATGTTCGGCGCCACGAAGATGCGTGCGCATGGCGACGGTATTGCCGGCCATGACCTCATTTGTGCAGAGAAACAGTACCGTGCAGATGGTTGAGAAATCAGAGGCCTGGATTGGGTCATTCATAGCCCTGCGTAGTCCCGTGATGGCCTTGCGCATGAAAAAGGACGCTCGGTTCTGGAGTTCGCCAGAGTTGTTGTGGGTCAAACGGCGGACTTGATCGCAGGACAACGCCAAAGCTGCGGACAGTAGATGGGGTGTTTGAGATGCGACGGAGAGGACGTCTTGGTGTACAGACGGTGCCATCAATGGGAACAACGTGCGCGAAGTGTGGGTGATGTAATGGTGGAGGAAGAAGTATGCATTAGGAGACTCAGACGGGCACAGCAGAGGGTATTGACTTAGCGAATGCGGCAGTGCTTAGACATGTTAGCGCTGTTTCCACGATAGCGTAGAGATGATACTTACTCGGAGGTGAGTAATGTTGATATGGAACGAGCGAGTCATCGCGTTCGATTATTTCGTCAAAAGGCTCCAAGTCGTCGCCAGGCGTCTCAGAGAAAACGTTCGCGTCTAGTGGTGTGTCATCTGTAGGAGGAACAATCGGTTCTCGGTAATCGTTGGATGAGATAGAATCGTCAAAAGATTCGAGCACTGTATTGGGACGAGACAAGATGGATTGACAGGAAGCCGTTGCAGAAGAGGATCTACCATCCAAGTCTCCGAGATCCTGGTTTTGTGTGGTCTCCACATGCTGTTGTATCTGTGGCTGTTCTACAAAAGCCGGTACGGCCTCATCAGTGACTTCTGCTTCAGTCTGAGTGGCTGGTATACGTGGCGTCGGGTTGAGAGTAGTATCTTCCGAGGCCTGTCCATCAAGATCGATTACCCAGGGCTCCTTGGTCCTTGGCTTTTTGAATGGTCGTCCTTGCGTCCAAGATAATTTCAACGCATAGCTGCAGCATTCGGGATGTCTTTTGCACCTTTCGCAAGTGGGCTTCCCCTCATCACACTTCACGCGTTTCCGCTTGCACTCTGAACACCCGGTGCGTGATTTTGAGCCGCCGCCGCTTTTGGTAACAGGCATCTCGATTGCATACTCATCGGGCTTGAACCCTTCAGGTTGGGAAGCTGAATGACTGTTGGTAGTTTTTGATCGACTTGCGGTCAAAGGCCATGGGAGCTAACCCAAATGAGTCATGGGCGGACTCATTACCCTATTTTTACGTGACAGAAAATGGCTTGGCACGTAACCTCCAGATCTTGCTCCGCGTTTTTACATTTTTCTCCAACCCCTCCATTAAGGTTGATGTGACTTTCTGATCATCTTTCTAAATACCTTTTCTTGTCGCTATTTCATCCATACCTCTCGAGTCTCTAAACTGGCCACCAGATAACCGCCAATCATCATAATTGATCAATCATCATCATGGAATCTCCCGAATCCAGGGTCCTCATCGTGATCACTGGAGGTACGATATGTATGCAGCCTTCAGAGAATGGCCTGGTACCGGTATGTGGTGTAGAGCTTGAAGAGAAAGAACGGCCAAATGACATTTCTCTAGGGAAAAGGCTTTCTGAAGAACGGCTTGGCGCCTCGACCATCTTTCAACGACGGCTCGTACCCAGAGCCGCTTGAAATTGTGATTGATGATAAGGGCACTCGCAAAGCCGTGCAGAGCTTGCGAACCCCTGCCAGTACCTACAACCGACAGGTCCGCTACAGTGTCCTCGAGTTCGATCAGCTCCTTGACAGCAGCAGCATTGATGCCGAAGGTTGGGACAAGATTGCGAGGACCATTGAGCGAAACTACCAACTATACGATGGCTTTGTTGTTTTGCACGGAACCGATTCTCTGGCTTACACAAGCAGTGCGCTCAGTTTCATGCTTCAGAATCTGGGAAAGCCCGTAATCCTGACTGGATCCCAAGCACCGATGATGCAATTGCAGAATGATGCCCAAGATAACCTCCTGGGAGCATTGGTCATCGCTGGCCATTTCATGATTCCCGAAGTGTGCTTGTTCTTCAACTTCAAGCTTTTCAGAGGCAACCGCGCAACCAAGGTCTCGGCGGATGACTTTAACGGATTTGCCAGCCCGAACATGCCTCCTCTTGCCACTATCAGTAGCTTGAGGACAAATGTCAGTTGGGATTTGGTCTTCAGACCAAGGATCGTGAATCCATTCTGCGTGCACTCGAGCCTCGACACTGCACATGTGGCTTGCTTGCGCGTCTTTCCTGGTATCAAGCCCGAAATGGTCGACCTGTTTCTGCGGACCGAAGGACTCAAGGGATTGGTGCTCGAGACTTTTGGCGCCGGAAACACTCCTGGAGGACCAGACTCTCCCATGACCAGAGTTTTGGCCGATGCTGTCCAGCGCGGTATCGTGATCGTCAACGTCACTCAGTGTCTGAGCGGCAGTGTCAGCCCGCTCTATGCTCCGGCGACCTACCTCGGCCGTGCCGGCGTGGTTTTCGGTCAAGACATGACCACTGAAGCTGCTCTGACAAAGCTTTCATACCTTTTGTCCATCCCTGGTTCAACTCCAGAGGACGTGGCTAAGCAAATGCATGGTTCGTTGAGAGGCGAGCTCACTGAAAGAGGACGGACCCACTTCCAACATCCAACGAATGGTGCTCTGACCCCCGAGATCTCGAGCCTGACTGCTTTGGGATATGCCATTCGAGATGGCGATGCTCTCAGCGTGAGAGATGTCGTCCGAGGCGAGAATCGATGGCTCTTGAACGATGTAGATTACTCTGGAAACACACCTGTTGTGAGTAGGATCCAGTAATCAATACTGAAAGTCGGCTGACATGAGCAAACAGCACCTTGCAGCTACAGGACCAAATGTTGATGTGTTGAAGGAGATGCTTAACCTTGGTGCTAGCGTTCACTTGCGAAACCGCAATGGTCGCACTCCTCTATTCGTCGCCGCTCACGCCGGTCTTCCCCACCATGTTGAGGCTCTGAAGGAGGCAGGTGCCCATTTGCACTCCGATGAACAGGACACAGCAAAGATCTTTGCCAAGTCAGACCCTCACCCGGACGTCTGGGCGCTTGCGGGTGTTGATGAGCACTGAACACACATTCTCTCTTAACATGCATCCCATAAATTTGGATATGCTTGAGCCAGTGTGTGGCATGGCGCAAAACAGAGAATTTTCTTCGAATACGTGAGACTGCTCTGGATGCTTGAGAGGTCTAGCTCAAGACTGCTATTACAGATTCTCTGAGGAGAGCGAGTCGCGCGGCCTCCACGGAAGTACGTGATTTGCGGCTCCATGGATACGAAAGAACAGAGAAGACGAAGTGAGAAGACCATAGCAATTGTCGTTAGCTGGATGAGCGCTCTTGCTTGGCATCTCACGACCCCGCGAAGGATATCAGTCAGAGATGAGAAGGATGCGAGATAAAGACGACAATCTAGGTCACTCACACCATCCCGATCTAAATATAATATTACCCTTAATTAACACGCAGAGTGATTCACTCATCGGCAGATTTGTCCTTGCTATACTTAGCAGAACGCATCATGCTTCCCGCATAAGCGCAATTAACAGACATTGTTGACATGCATACGGCAAATTAGCACTTCATTGTTGCGAGATGCATGCATGCGTGCCGCTCAGTGGTGAAAGCGGAACCCCACTCTGTTTGTCGACCTCAGACCTTACCAAGACTTCACCTGCTGGTGTAATCACCTTGTTGTCAATAATGACATACCATACCTGGGAACGTTGAGGATTGAGATGCTGAACAGCAAAGCAGTATACCACGTCTCTGCTTCAAGGGCCGAGGATAAAAGCATTGCAAAAGAAGAGGAGTGAACCAACCTCGAGTTAAGCGCCGCCAAAACCTGCCAACATCTGCACGCAATCTATCCTTTCCTGGCAGACCACCTTCCAGCCCATCTGCAGAATCTACAAGCCGCATTCAAGCTCGACTGTCAGCGCTTACGGCACACGCGGCAAGGATGGCAACATAGACGCCAACAGTGCACCTACACGACTTGCTAAATTCTCCGGTGCTTTTCCGTTTCCTGCAGCAATAATGCTTGACTGAGTTGTTGGTGCTGTTGTTGCAGACCGCTTGACGCGTAGACTATGCATGGCGGCGCCTCGCAGCTAAGCTCGCCGTCTTTGACTTGCATGCATGTGCAGATGTAGGTGGTTCAAGTTTAGCAGTCCTCTCGTACGTACCGACATTGAGCGGCAAAAAGGTATATAATTCTTTGTGTTCCTCTGTCTCTTCCAATTATCTTCCGACATAATCATCTCGACTGCTTCTTCTCAAGAGGTGACACAGCATTGATTGGCTTCTGTCTCTCAACCCTGCACCATATCACCACATTATACCTGCTATCCAACTCCGCCCTTGAACATCCGTACATAACCATAATGCCTTCGACCGTCTCGCGACTACTCCTGGTCCTCCTCCTCGCCACAACATCACTCGCATTCCCCACAGCCAGCACAACCTCGAAACAAAACTCGGTGCCCCTAAATGGGCTCGCAGCACCGTCCGCCTACTCCCTCAAATACATCGCTCTGGGGCTCGGCACCCAAAACTACAGCTGCAGCGCTGCAAACGCCATCCCAACAGCCATCGGAGCGGCCGCCGACCTCTACGACGCAAACTTGCTCAAGTCGCCCTCAAACGCGGCTTTGATCCCCTCGTTCGCGGCCGTGGCATACAGCACGCACACCTGGTTCGGATTGCCGACACTGGGACACCATTGGTTTAGTGCCGCGGGCGTGCCGACGTTCAATCTCGAGGGCCGTGCGTTTTTGAGCGCGAAGAAAGTTGCTGCTGTGGCGGCGCCTGAGGGCTGTATTGATGCGAGTGTGGACTGGCTGTTGTTGGAGGATGATGGGAGAGGTGTTAGCAGGAATCTCAAGGCTGTCTACAGGGTTGAGACTGCTGGTGGTGATCCGCCTGCTGTCTGCAACAGGGTTGGAGTGGTTACCGTGCCGTATGCGGCCGAATATTGGTTCTACGGCTGAGTGGGGGAAGAGTTGGAGTCTGGTGGTTTTGGTATGGGAGGGGTTTTCTTTTTCTTGCTTTGTTTTTCTTTCGATTCTTATGACGGAGATGACTTATGATGGCGGCTTGTTTTCTTCTGTTCTCTGAATGCGGCACACGGGTCTCACTGACCGAAAAGCGAGCTATGATACCCCGAGGGAGGTATAGAACAATCGTTTGCTGTTTTTACATCACTCTCCGTGCAGATCTTTTTCTGCTGCCTCATCTATAAGCCCACTGATCGAGAGGTCGCCTTTGCTCGTGCCTTGTTCAATGGCCCTCCTTGAACATCAGTTTGTTTTTCACTTGCTTTTGCTGTTTGGCCGTCACTGACGTCTCACAGAGACAATGACCGCCACGTCAGTTTTTGTTGACTAGTCTCGCACTTGGACTTCACTGACGTTTTGCAACAGTTGAGCAAAGTACGGAATCGCCATCTGGTTTTTTTTTTCTTTTTTTTTTTTTGTGGGGGGGGGGGGGGGGGGGGATGGGTTGATTAAGCAAACAAACAATCAAAGCCCCTTCCAACCCATCTTCATGACGTGATCTGCCTTTTTCCTTGTGCTCCTGACCAGTCCAAGATGCCGCAACTCGGCCAAAGAGCGCTGGAACAGAGCGTTTGTTTGTGCTTCATCTCGACCGTCGCCTAAGATGGTGATGAAAGCAGTCCGCAGATCAGCAACGTTGATGAGCGATCCACTTTCAAGGTACAGCTGGTAAAGTATGGTGGTCGACGGCTGAGTTGAAGCCAGTGTACTCTCATCACCAGTACTAGTATCTGGCGTACAGCAAGAACAATCCAGGTAATCGTGGGGAGAGGCGAGTGCGCGCTCAATTGCGCCACGAGGCTTGGGCGTAAACACATCGCGGTGCGGAGACTTGAGATCGTAGACGAATATCTCGTGGAAGACCAGATCTTTCGGGTCGATGAGGGTCATGCTCAGGTAGCTGTTCAGCGCTTCGACGAACTGGCGGAGGATGTCAGAGTAGGCGGCATCGCCTTTGGTCAGAGTAGATTTTTGCTTGCTCAGTTCTACTTTCTTCGCAACGACTGTTGTTCTGAGAGTAGCATTCCGGAGGTCATCTTCACTGCGGAGGGGTGCTCCCCCTTCTTTTTGTTGAGATTTGAGCTGTGCGAGTTGCTTGAGCAGCGCCTTGCATATCTCACGAAGCTCTCCATCTGTGACAAGCAACAACTCGGTCAGGATATCTTGCAAAGCTTCCGAGTTGGATCTTTTTAGATGCAGAAAGAGGTTCCTCTCGAAGTTGGAATCTTGAAGCTGCCCCGCAAGTGCATCAACCAGAAGCGTTGATTTTGCTTGCTGTTGCAAGGCAAACAGATGTGTCTGGAGTATTGACAATATTTCCACTGCCTTAAGAAGGCCCTCAAGCTTTTGACAGCCCACGGAGATTTGGTTTTGAAGGTATTGCAGAACGTATTTGTCGTCAGACAGCAAAATTCGCACGACTTCGGTATCCCGCTCATCGAGCAATTTGTCCACATGGCTGTTTGGTTAGCAGACGCAGACGAATCAGAAATGAGAATACACACCTTTGAAAGGATGGCAAGTTCCTGACGGCCTCCATATGTTCAGCTGTCACGTCCGACAGTTTGACAGACTCGTCCAAGAACACGCTGAGGGCATTGGCGTAGAAATGAGATAGGTATGCATACTGCAAAACGTAAGCGTGATGCTCTAACAAAGGGTCAAGTTTTCAGCGCACCTGAACACTGTCCAGGAAAGCATCAAGGCTCTGTATGTGTTCTCGTTGACGTCTTAGGGTGGCAGAGCAAATGCCAGGACCTATCCACAAGCTAGGCTTGCCCGAGTACAAAGTGTCAGTCGCCCTCTCCAGAGCGCTTTCTGCTTTGATAACGTCAAAGCGTTGGCCTTGGATGCAGCGAATGGCCTTTTTGGACAGCTTGACCTGAAAGTTCTCAATTGATGTTGCAACGCCAAAAAAGAAGACAAAGGGTATTCTATCTTGCCAGCGGCTTCGAGTTCATCAGCGCATTGTCAACAAAACACCCTTTGTAATAGCTCACCTCAGCAACTCGATCGTGTCGGACAGCAAAGCACCGTCAAAAGCTTCACAGTCCTGAAAAGCAACAACCACGCGAGAAAGATGCTTCTCTTGCGAGTAGTTGTACAGGAGTTGAAGATCATAGTTTAATAGGCGGTTTCGTTTTTTGGTTGACTTGACGGGATCGGCTTCATCTTCGTCGTCCGACGTAGCTTCGACAGAGGTTCCCTTTTGGATCAGGTTTTTGAGGAGTGTTTTGAGATTCGGAGCCAAGGCAGAAGTCAGAGAGATGAAGGCGCTATGATCAGATTGACTGATTTCGTGGTAAAGTTGAGAGAAGAGCAATGCATGAGATGCAATGCTGGGACCAGTGAGAATGATGGCAGAAGATACTTTGCCAGGGGAAGGTCGAGGGTCAGTGTCTTTTACAAAGGAAGAAATCTGACCGATGGTGGCTTCGTTGATTTCAAGAAGAAGGGTCTTCTCGGATCAGCAAACAGTATTGTCTTTCATAAGAAGCGAACCGACCTTGAGACGAGATTGTTGCTCAGCCCATAGTTGTTGATAGAGGGAGCGGCGGAGGGGCCAAGAAGTCTGGAGGCCTTGCAAGGGCTCAAGACGACGTTTTTTGGCAGGTCTCTCTTTCTTGCGAGAAGATGGATCATATGCATAGCACGTCTGGAAATCCATCTTTCACGAGAGTATGATTGACATCAACAGTGTCTGACCTGACCTGGCCTGGTCTTGGGCGGTGGTGAATGGGGACGTGTCGCGCGTAGACGCTATACCGGGTTGGGAAATTATGACGAGCTTTCCAGAAGCAAAAAGTTTCGAGCTTGAGGTTGCTTGCACCGCGATACATGGAACTTTGCACCTTGACAGCCCGACGACGACAGAAGAAGAAGAATAAGGAGAATAAGAAGAAGAATAAGAAGAAGAATAAGGAGAACAAGGATAAGAAGAAAAGCAGGCTTGATGCACGTCTTCGGCCTGAGGAGAAGCACTCTACAACCGCGACTGTTCCAGCAGGCATGTCGCCTTGCCTCGACTTCGACCCGCCGCATCATCGCCCGCAACAGGAGATTGGCCGCTTCGCAACAGCCGTCACGGCCCCCGAGAGCCTTGGACCATGTACAGGATGACGAGGAAGAAGACGCGATCAAGTGGTTCGAGCAAGATGTCGAGACGGGCGTCACACGTCGCGTCGAGGGCAACCCGGAAGAGCTGGAGGCCGTCGAGTTGCGACAGAAGATCGCTGCCTTGGAGAAGGAGCTGAAAGAGTACCGCGACGACGAGTCTCATGAGGACATGTTGGCTGCCCTTGAACCCCATGAGCGTGCAAAGGTCCAAGAGGCCTTGACACGGCGCTCACGGCAGCAGGCGGCCACAATCCACGGCCTCAACATCAGCCTGAAGATGCCTCCTCTGGCCGTCCCTCTCCTCAAACGTCTGAATGCCGCTCTCCGCGATGCTGCCCTCAATCCGACAAGTATCACCAAGCGAAAAGACCTCTGGCGATGGTACGGCCGCGCGAGACACAACTTTCCCGCTCTTCCGACAATGATGCCCAAAAAGGCCTGGCAGGTGCTCTGGGAAACGCAGTCTGTCGACTCGCCCACGAATCCCGACCGCTTGCAGCACATGGAGCAGATGCTGTTGGACATGGCTTCGACCGGCTTGGAGATTACGCCAGACCAACCCCTTGTCTTGATCGATACCTTGCTCGCTCTTGACAAGGTCGAACACGCCGCTGCCCAGTGGCAACAAGCTCATGACTCCAGTCCCGAACCCACCGAAGCGCTTCTTGTCCTAGGCGTGAGACTGTTTTCTCAGAACGGCCGCTTGGACAAAGCTCATAGCGTCCTGTTGCAACTCTTCGACCATTTCCCCCATCATGATCCTCGGATTGTGCTTCCTCTGCTCTCCGCCAACCTTACCGCTGGCAACGATCAACTGGCCTTTGGTTGTTACGTGCTTTTGAGCCAGAGGCTTGGTACAGACATGACTATGGAAGACTACGACGCCGTCTCGCTTACTTTCCTCGAGCACAACAAGAAAGACTTTGCCCTGGCTGTGTTCCGTGACATGATGCTTCGGGGGCCTAACAAACAGCTCAGCCATGACTTTTCTCGTTCCACACGGCAAGCCCAACTTTACAATACCGTCTTCGAACGCATGAAGCTGCTGACTTCTCATGCTGAAAATGCCGAAGAACTTAACCAAATCTCACTCGGAACTCTCAGTGTCTTGCCACCCGAGTGGCAGAACAAGTTTTTTTACGGCAGTTGGCTCAAGAGGCTTCTCGGCATGAAGCAGCTTGAGGCAGCTACCAAGGTCATCGAATTGATGTATGAACGGGGTGTCGAACCCGATCCAAGGCATGTCAATGGCCTGATAGGAGGTTTCTTCCGATCCGGCAACCAAGAACTGGTCGACACGGGCGAAAAAATGGCCTGGACGATGATACAGCAAAGGCTGGAATTCACCTACAAAGCACGTCAGGCCAACCGAAATCAGCTCTCGGCCCCAATGCCATCGATATACAGCACTGAAGAAGGCGTTACAATACCGGCTCACATGACTCGACCGGTACCTCGTGCGACGATGGAGACTTTCAACGTGCTGGCGCTTCACTATTCCATCAAAGAGAAGTGGGCATACATCTACCATCTCGACCGCATGAGACGACCTGCCCAATACAAGATGGACACATACTTCTTCAACCACATGTTGAACATGACGCTGAACAATAAGGACGAAGTGGCAATGTGGCTCGCTTTCCTCAAGCAAGCAAAGCACACCTCGCCAGACATGGAGACTTACAACATCCTCTGGACCGGGCAACTCCAGCATCTCGATCCGAAGAGGAACAGAGACCGCAGAGGTTATCCGACTCCGCGAGAAATGTTTGCGCTGATGACTACCTGGTTCTCTCGATTTGAAGACTGGAAAAAATCACAGAAAATCGACGAGTTTTCTCCTGAAATGTATGCCAAGATCATATCGAGTTTCTGTGCGAACAAAGACTTTGCCGGATGTTTGGCTGCCTTGCACGGCATTGCACAAACGTACAAGGTGTTTCCAGACCCCGACATCGCTCGTATCATCATGACGGGTGTGTCGAACATCCAAGAGGCTCAACCCGCGACCGTCAGAGGACGTAGAGGTCGCCAGCAATTACCGAGCAGTGAGGTCAGGCTCAAGCAGACATCAAAGGTTATGGCTACGCTTGCCAGCAAGAGAGCGAGCGCTGCTCTGGAGGAGGGCGTTGAGATCACGCGCATGGACGAGGCGGCGAGGAAAGAGGAGAGTCTGAATTTGATCTCCGAGTTTCTTCGTGTCGTGCTCGTTCGCGCCACCGGGAATGCGGATGATGCAGAGGCTAGCATTACCCATGCGTGTGAAGCGATGCGTTTGGAAGGCATCAGGACTGGCGACAAGGATTCGTCGAATGTATTGTAAGATAGTGTACATGTAACAAGATCTTCATGGGGGGGTATCATTTGTAGCATAATCGTGTAAATACGACACCACTCCATTTTTTTTTCCGCGTCAATCGTGCTCTTCCTCGGTGAGGCCTGGACAGCCTTCCATTTCGGCGTCTGGATACCTATATTTGCACCAGAAGCAGTAGTTGTAGGTTTGGCGAAGATAGTCGACAATGCGCTTGAGCCTCTCTCCTGGCTCCAAGGCATTGAACTCGTCCAGTTCAGCATCTTCCTCTTCTTCAACGTCCTCTATTTCTGTGCCCATGGCGAGCTTGTCATCTGCGTCTGCTTCGGGATCGTCGTATCGAGAAGAAAGACTGTCCAATGCTCCTTTGCGCAACACGCCCTCTTTTTGCCGGTCAAGGCGCTGCCGAGCCAAGTTGCGCCAGAGGATGTTGACCTTGGACGGGTGCGCCTTTTGGATGTCGTCTTGCTCTTCGGTGTCGAGCTTCTCGGCGACCTTCATGGCTCCCCACATCATGCCCTCGTTTCTCTTTTCTTCGCGCTCGCGCCTGACCCTCTCCCGGTACTCGCCCTCGTCAGCCTTTTGCCTCTTTTCCTTGCTCTCCAGCGCGTCCATGTGCTCCCGGATCTTCCTCTTCTTCTCATTGTCCATGCCGATACCGCCTCTTCCTTCTTTGACGTTCAGCTCAATCGGCTCCGTCCGCGCATCCTTGGACTTTCCCAGCGCGCCACCCTTGAAGCCCATCCTGGCCATCATTTGCGCGCCTTTTGATTTCGGATCCAGGGTTGACTTTGAGAGGGCGGCATCGCGGGCGGCTTCTGCTTCTTTTTCTAGCTCTGCTTTGGATTTGGTGCGGCCTTTGAGTTCGGCGAGTTTGCGCTTGAGTTGCTGGCGTTGGAGGGAGGTGGAGGGGAGGGCGGGTTCCGGGTCGTCGAAGCTCATGTTCATGTAGTCGTCTTCTTCATCGCTGGCGCCCGCCATGATTGTGCGCGTCTTCCTTGGGTGTTTGACTTTGACTGAGGATGGTGAATCTGGAAGCGAGATCGCAAGGTCCCAATTAGATCTCCATGCCGCGTCCGTGCTCGCTGCCGCGGACCGAACCGCTGCACCGCGCGCATGCTGACGGCATTCGGACCCTTGGAGGCACGAGTCGTCTAATGCACACGCTCTCTGCCTTCACTCTGTTAAGAATCTTCTCTTCTCCTCGTGCCACCAACACATTTATTGCTCTAACATGGCAGCAAGAGAGATTCCCGGCTTCTATTACGGTACCACTGCTGAATCCTGATGACATGTCAGATTCTAAACTGCTTTACAGATGCGGAAAAGGGCAAGTACTTTCGTGTGCAAGCAAACCATGTTGCGCCACAGGGCGCCAAGTACTCTCATGAGAATGTGCGGAAGGAGAAGGAACTGTCAAGGGTAAGTCTTTTTTTTGTACCTTGATGTGTAACCTTGATGGTCTCTTTCTATACTATTTCCTGCACCGTACATCATTTCCGTAATTACGGTTCTTACACATTTATACAGAAGCGCAAACGTTCCGCCGTCATGCAGCAAAAGCGCCAAGCCCAGACCGTCAGGCGCTCAGCAGTCTTGACCTCCTCTTCAGCTGCCGGCATTGGATTATGGCGGGAACAAGGTCGCTCTCACTTTACAAACTATGAGGCTCGAATCGCTGCATTTGCCAGTCAGCTCAAAGGATGTGAACAAATGTGCCTCAAGAGCTGTGAAAGCTGCGGCAAGCGCGACAATATCCACGACTTTATCATGGACGATGAGCTGGATGCTTTAATCCTGGCGCTGGGATCCCGTAACTATGGTAAGAAGACTGAAGCTGTTGCAAAGCGGTACAGTCATACAAGAAGTGAGATATTGATTCTACTCTCAGGCAGAGTTCAGTATCTGAGTGCTCGCCATCATGCCTACGACCTGGCGGCTTTTCGATCAGATGTCTCGTCAATCACCATTTCATCATCAAGAACACTCATCGCTACTACCTACGATCGATCGCACCCCGGAAACGTCTATGTGGCAGGTATGACAGGGCAACTGGAGTACGACGGAGCCCCACCAATTCTGGACTCACCAGCACCTTGTTACTCCATGCTTGGCGGAGCAGAGACTGCGCTATTTACCAGCAGTGCAAGTCCGGCCGGTGCTCGCGATGTCATCGCTATCGGAAGCTCGGAGGGCGTATACATGATCAGCGCTCAGGGCGATCTGCTTCATCATCATCGTCTGCGCGAGGACGTGCGGTCGATCGATTGGCTCACACCGACCGTAGCTGTAGGAGGGACCAAATCCAAGGCGGTGTATTTATGGGACGTCAGGGCGGCCGGATCATCACTCCGCTTCAGACACACGAGCGGTGTATCCGGAATCCGTAGCCTGGGCGACGGCTCACGGGTACTGGTATCAGGCGTCAAGGGGGCCGCGATCTACGACACACGCATGACAAGCAAGCCGAAGGGACCACATGCTGCATCACCGGCTCTCCTGAAAATGGCACCCATGACGACAGAGCTGCCCATGCTAGCCATGGACATCTGGCCGCAAGCCAGCATCGTGGCGACGTCAGACGACAACAACGTCGTCCAGCTGCATTCTCTATCCAGCGGGAAATTGATGGGCAGCCTGACAGGCGCAAATCCGGCAAAGGAATTGGGCCGCATCCACCGATTGCGCTTCATGCATCTCTCTGACGGTAGACCGACACTGATGGCGTGTCAGGGCTCGAGGCTCTTTGAATGGTGCTGGGGCGGCGTTGAAGACGACGAGGGCTGATGCAATTTTTCTCTCTCTCTTGTACATTTTCTCCTTCTTCTTGGGATGCAGAGCGGCGTTCCGGAGGCGCGGAAGGGGTTCATTACGCAAACACACATACGTATACCCCACTGGTTTCTTAGACGAGAACAGATCATTAGGCGATATGGGATGGAGGGGCCACGGGATTCTCTTTCAATATCCTTCACTTTTTATATTTTTTTCCTCTCCCTTTTCAATGACATTGAGAAGTTCCTTTTGTTTATTCGTCATCTTCTCTGTGAGCTATCGAAGAAAAGTAAAAAAAAAAGGATAACATGTTCCGAGCAAAAAGAAAAAAGAAAAAAGAAAAAAGAAAAAAGAAAAAAGAAGAAAAAAAAAAGTGGGTATCAGCCTCTTGAGAGAGAGAGAGAGAGAGAGAGAGAAAGCAATCCGTTTAGTCCAAAAGAACTTTGTCACCACCACTGTTCTTTCCTTCCTTCCTTCCTTCCTTCCTTCTCTCATTCAACCTCATCGTCGCAAAAACAAGCGAAACCCATCACTAGCAAAAAAAAAGGAAAAGAAAAAGAAAAAAAAAAGAAACTACCAACCAGACAAACTCCCATCTAATCCCCCCCAAAATCCAAAACGCCAAGTTTATGCCTCACGCCTCTTTGTTAGAAACACACTCCCTCCCGCTCCGTGATCGTCATCAATAGCGTCAAGAAAAGAAATTAAAAAAAATTCAAAGCGTCAGCCGCATCCTGTACTCGGGATTCCGCTTCGCGCACCACTCGGCCAGCAACGCGTGGCCCACTCTAACGGCGACCAAGGGTTCCGTCTGCAGACCCAGTGGCAGCGCGAGGGGCCCCGCGTAGCTGGCCGGTTTGACGTCTTCTTCTTCTTCGTCGGCGGTATCCAGCGCTTTACGCCAGGTTTTCGGAAACTCGGTGACGAGGGAGGGCAGGGGCAATTTTGCGGCGCCCTCGCGCGAGGCCCTGAGAGCCGCGCAGGCGGCATCGTGGAGCGCGCGCGCGTCCTCGGGCGTCATTTCCTGGGGGCGCTCGCGCTTGGCGGTTAGCCTTGCCGTGATGATTGCGTTGCAGACGACGCCCAGGTGGCAGGCTAGACCTTCCAGCAAGGGGAAGTGGTGGCAGTGCAGGCGGACGAATTTGATAAAGGCGGGTAAGGTGAGCCAGGTGCGTTGGGGGTCGGGCGGGGAGGGCGGGTTGCGTGATGCGAGGCCGCGCTCGCTGCAGTAGAAGGAGAGGATGAAGCAGAGGAAGCTTTCCAGGGAGAGGGCGGCGGCGGTCTCGATCGAGGCGTCTTTTTGGGCGGAGGCCGAGGCTGAGGCGGCGTGCTTGAGTTCGCGGCCGAGCTTGCCGATGCGCGAGGATTCGGCTTCCCAGGCGTGTGTCTCGGCTGTTTTGGAGTTGGCCGAAGAGGGAGAGGGCTTCGTGGTGCCGTTTGTTTGGCGTGAAGATGAGGCTGGCGGGGTGCCGTTGACCAAGCTGTCGGTGGATCCCATACGGCTCATGGCGACCGAGGTGCGAAGGTCTCTGTTGTTGCGCGCGGTGGGGGTTTCTTTTTGCGCCGCAGGGGTTACGGGGGCTGGCGTGCCGGGCTCGGTCTTGATGGGCTTCTTGCGCTTGGAATCTGGAAGCGCGGTATCCTCTTCTGGAGCGCGGGGACGTTTGACAGCGGTGGTAGCCGGTGGCCTTTCCGGTGGTGGGTCGCGAATTGTCTTCTGGGGTTTCGTCTGCAGATAACGGCAGATGTTCTTGCGCATGGATTTGGGTATCTTGAGCTTCACAATGAGAGACGGGCTGTGATGCTCTTTGTCTTCCTCCTGCGGCGTGTCGCGCGTGTCGGCGTCTGGAATGCTGGGCGGGTGCTTGCGCGACTTGTCAGGGACAGGCGCAGGGGCCGGGGAGGGCAGACGCTTGGATGCATGTTTGTGTCGCGATCGCCTGTCGGATGGTTGGTAAGGATGGGCGTCGAGCGAAGCGAGAATGTTTGCGGGTAGAGTGGGCGATATAGGACGGGGCGGGAGGAGGGGTTGCTGTGGATGTTGTTGTTGTTGTTGGTGGTGGTGGTGGTGGTGGTGCTGCTGCTGGTGCTGCGAGTTGGATGGGGGAATTTGCAAGGGAGACAACATGCGCGGCAGGTTGGCCGAGGCGCGCGACTTGAGCGACGAAGACGGCGGCGATGGGGGCTTGCCGTGTGTCGTGGGCTCGGGCTTGTCTGGTTGCGCCTTCTTGTTGGCGTATGCGGCCAGGCTGATCTTCTTCTTGGGCGGCATGCTCGGCGTGCTCTGCGAACTGCTCGCCATGTCCCTGTCGCGGGGGCGGTGGCGCTCTTTGGCGTCCGAGGGCGCATACTCTTGCTGGAAGAGCGAACTGCGATGCTGCTGAAAGACGTCGGACAGCGGCTCGTGGTAGTAGAAGGTCTGGTACTGCTGGTTGGGGTGGTCGTCGCGGGCGAAGGGGGTACGCAGCAGCCACAGATCGGCCGAGTGACGCGAGTGGTGGTGGTATTTGGGCTCGTCCTGCGGGATGCTCAGCACGTACGGCTCGTCGGGCGTGACGGCGCGCATGCGGTCGACGGCGGCATCGATCTGGCGGAGCAGCTGCTCGGTGACCTGCGAGGGCGGGCGCGGACCGGCCATTGTGCTGTGCGGGCCGGGCCTGTCAGATGGTCGAGGCCATGCGTGTCGGGGGCTAACGTATGTCTGGCGCGCTCAGCTCTTGATTGCTGCCCCGTTCCACACGTGTCGCTCCATCAATCGCATTCATTGACACACGACGCGGCTCACCCTGGCCCTGGCCCTGGCCCTGGCCGCATCGGTACAAGGCCGCGCTAGTCCATCACCGCGGGCCCTCCCGCTTGCCGCGCCGCGCCCCACATCGACTGCCATGAAGCTTTCTTTCACTTTTGCTTCGCCCTGCACCTGTTTGCCCTCTTTGTGCCTAACCAAGACAAAGAAACCGCATCTGCACCTAGCCGCCCTCACTCGTCGACTGCCGTGTGTAGTACGCGCTTCCCCGCTCGTTCCCTGCATGCAATCCGGCCTTCTCTACAGGCTTCGACGCTGTCATACACTACAAGTACCGCAGTCCCGAGCTTGGCCTAGGATGCTGCAATGTTTGCTTGCTTCCACTGAATAGGATATCGTAGACATGGCACCATGTCTATTGTATTGCGAATCTGTGATGGTCGTGTTTTATCCGTGTCTCTTGTGTGAGAAACCAAGTTATGTGCTAGTTACAGTGTGCTCGAGGTACGGTCGCAATCGAGATGCAGGTCGAGTATGACTGCTTGCAAGCCGGACAGAGCGATAGAAACAGATGGCAGCTCGATGCGATGCAATGCAATTATTGCGGGCTGGACGAGGGGCATTCTGGTCTTGGAAGCAAGTGGGAACTGCCGAGGAAGCCCGGCGGCTCACCGCCTTGGGCTTTATGCTGCTTTTGAAGCGCAGCCGACCAACACACACGCCGCACCTGGCAAGACGAATCAACAAAGCCGCCACCAGCTCTACCGCTCCCGAGAAACGCCGCATTCGGTGTGTTTCAGTGCACCACAGCTGTCTGTTCTCCCATCTTCTACTCATCAGCACTGGTGGGCGAGCATGGATGCTCAGGCAAGTCCTGCCCACGTGCCCGGCCAAAATTTGGCCAGCCCTGCTAATGTCTTGCTCTGCAGGTCGAGAGCGCCATCCAAATCGCCTTCAACCCTCAGGCCGACCAGAACCTCAAAGCGCAGGCGTACGAGTTTCTGCAGCAGCTGCGCGACGATGCCTCGGGCTGGCAAGTCTGTCTAGCCCTCTTCACTCGCGACCCTCCGCCGGACGAGGTCGTGCGCCATGTCTGCCTCGAGCTGGTCAGCCATGCCCTTCAGACCGCCCGCCTCGACGAGCAGAGTCTGTCCTACGTCAAGGACAGTCTCATGACCTACATTCACCACAACTTTGCCCAGCAGTCGGGCAGAGTCGATTCGCCCAGCATCCAGAACAAGCTCACCCAGACAATCACCTACCTCTTCACCTCTCTCTACGCTTCCTCCTGGCCCACCTTCTTCCACGACTTCAGCTCATTGGCTGGCGACGCAAACTCTCTCGGCTCCGACAACCCCCAAGGAACCATTCTCTACCTGCGCATCATCAATTCGATTCACGACGAGATCGCCGACGTCCTCATCCCTCGCACGCCCGAAGAGTTGAAACGCAACGGCGACCTCAAAGACCATGTGCGCTCGCGCGACGCCGCAAACATTGCCCTGTTCTGGCAACACGTCCTGGCAAGATGGAGACAGATTGATCTTGGGATTGTCGAGCTGTGTCTTCGCTGCGTTGCACGCTGGGTCAGCTGGATCGACATATCGCTCGTCGTCAACCAGAACATGCTGAACTTCCTGCTCGAGATTGCTGGCCAGACGGGCATCTCGTCGGCGGAAAGCACAGAGGCCAGGATTCGCGATGCTGCAATCGACACCTTCACCGAGACCGTGGCCAAGAAGATGCCTGCCCAGGACAAGATCAACTTGATTTCTTACCTCAACCTGGCCAACGTTGCAGGTCAGCTCGTCGCCAGCCCCGCCCTGAACGAATACCGCAGCACCTCCAACTACGACAACGACCTCGGCGAGACGGTAGCGAAGCTCGTGAACAATGTCGTCTTTGATCTGGTCAAGGTCCTCGACTCTGAAAACCTCGATCCCAACACCGCCTCGCAGGCCGACGAGCTACTGCAAATCTTCGTTCCCTACCTTCTCCGCTTCTTCTCCGACGAATACGACGAAATCTGCTCGGCCGTCATTCCTTCCCTTACCGACCTGATCACCCTGTTCCGCGTGCTGTCCAGGCGCGGAGGACTTCCCCCTCAATACGCTGCCATGCTGCAGCCCATTCTGGACACCATCATTCTCAAGATGAAGTACGACGAGACGGCCGATTGGGGCGCCGAAAGCGACCAGACAGACGAGGCGGAATTTCAAGAGCTGCGCAGGAGGTTACATGTTCTTCAGCAAGCGGTGGCTTCGGTTGATGAGAATCTCTACATGGAGACTCTGAGCAGAGTCGTTGCCTCGACTTTCAACAGAATCTCCTCGGACAGCAAGCCGAATTGGCGAGATTTGGATCTGGCTCTGTACGAAATGTACCTCTTTGGCGAGCTGGCCGTCAAGAATGGCGGTCTTTATGCAAAGAGCACACCTTCTAGCACTGCATCTCAACATCTCATTGAAATGATGGCCAAGCTTGTCGAGTCTGATATTGCCGCATACCCTCACCCCGCCGTGCAGTTGCAGTACATGGAGATTTGCGTACGATACTGCACCTTCTTCGAACATCACACAGAAAGAATCCCCCGCGTGCTCGAAAACTTTGTCCGCTTCGTCCACAGCGACCACGTCAAGATCAAGACTCGTTCCTGGTACCTCTTTTTCCGCCTCGTCAAGCACCTTCGAAGTCAGCTCGGAAACGTCGCCCAGACCGTCATCGAAACGGTTGCTGATTTGCTTACCATACACGCCGAGGTACCAAAGGAAAGCGACGATGACGACATGTCTTCTGAGGAGAATGATCAATCTGCAGATGCCGTCTTCACTAGCCAGCTTTACCTCTTCGAAGCCGTCGGATGTATCGCTTCTACCACCTCGGTACCATTGGAAAACCGCATGCTGTACGCCCGTACGCTTGTTGGCCCGCTAATCGCCGACTTGGAACGTCACATCCCAGTGGCCAAGAATGGAGATGAACGGGCCATCATCCAGGTCCACCATCTCATCCAAGCAATTGGAACATTGGCAAAGGGTTTCTGTGACTGGATGCCAGGCAACACGGCAGGCGCACCTCCGCCATCCGAGCTGGCCAACGAATTCTCACCAGCAGGTGAAGCTGTCTTGACTGCTCTAGAGTCCCTCAAACAGTCTATGCTGATCCGTACTGGTGCACGCTTTGCCTTTTCACGCATGCTGGGTGTCCTCGGGTCGAGCATTCTGCAAAAGCTGCCAAGATGGATCGATGGTCTGCTCTCCCAGTCTTCGACCAAGGACGAAATGGCCACTTTCCTTCGTCTGTTGGACCAGGTCGTCTTTGGTTTCAAGGCAGAGATTATCGAGATCCTTGATCAACTGCTCACTCCCCTTCTGCAGAGGGTGCTCGGAGGATTGTCAGAACCCACCACCGGTACTGATGATGCGATTCAGCTCGCGGAACTCAAGCTGCAATACCTGCAATTCATCCTCGTGATCCTCAACAACGACCTGGCCCCTGTGCTCGTCAGTAGCGCCAATCAACAGACCTTTGAGACCATCCTCACAACTCTCGAGCACTTCTGCCGCGACAGCTCCGACTACCCTACCGCTCGCCTCTCTCTAGCCGTTCTCACAAAGATGACTCTTGTCTGGGGTGGTCCCGACCTCGCCATCCCCCCTCCTCCGGGCTCCAACCAAGCACCTGCACCAACGGTCCCCGGCTTCGACGCATTCATCGTCCAACGCTTCTCCCCACTAACCTGGTCCCTGGTGTCGTCTCCATCCTTCCAGCCCAAAGACGCTCAGGCTCGCAGCTACCTTGCCGAGGCTTCGACCCTGCAATGGACCATCCTCCGCAAGGCAGGCCTCGCCTACGAAAGCTATCTGCGCGAGACCGAGATGCGCGGCATGGGTTTCCAAGACGCCATCATCGACGAGTACATCAAGCACCTCGAGGCCAAGGAGAAGATGGACTTTAAAAAGTTTTTCATTCAGTTCGTGCAGCAGGTTAGATCATGATGATGCTTTTTGACAAGGTTTACAAAAAAGGGGGCATCCATTTTGCGGTTCAAGAGTAGGGACGTTGCTTTTTTTTTACATTGGCGGGTTTTTTCGATTGACGGGGCTGCTTTTGCTATTTTCCTCCTCCTCCTCCTCCTCCCAGAGATACCCCCCAAAAAGGGAAAGACATGATAAAAATTCGATTCCAAGCTATCGAAGATGTGTGTGTGTGTGTGTACTATTCCTTTGTGTTGATGCTCGAGATGAAATGCCTTGATTGGATACATCTTGTCATGGTGGAAGCTAGATGCTCCGAGGATGTATTTGGCTCGTGGCGGCATTTGCTCTAGCAACACGCAGCCCTTTGAAAGGGCGTCGCCTGGCCTAAATGGCTCCAAGAAGTAATCATTCAATGTCATTATCTTTACGGCGTAGATGCTACGAATCTCTACAGGAAGACCAAAGCCTGCAGAGAGCTAGCCAGGAGACAGACGAGTGGCATAACTAAGGACCCGTGCGCATCTTCTCCATGACCTCGGGCTTGGGCGCCACATCACAGATGTCACCGCAGTTGCCACACTTCCTCCTCTCGGCATCCTCCTTGAAGGCATTAACGGCCTCTTTGATCTGGGAGCCCAGGTCCGTGCAGACGAAAGCGGCCTCGTGCACTCTGTGCCCACAACTCTGGCAGTACCAGCGCAAGCGATCGACAGCGCCGTCGGGCCGCGGCTGCTCGATGACCACGCCGACAGTCTCGGCGAAGCGGACGGGGTTGTGCGGCGTGTTGGCGGGCAGGAGGAACAAGTCGCCCTCGTCGATGTAGATGTCGCGGAAAGCCCCCGAGGGCTCGACCGTCTTGAGCAGCATGCGCCCTTTGTACTGGTAGAAGAACTCTGGGGTCTCGTTGATGTGGTAGTCGGTGCGTGCGTTGGGCCCGCCGACGACCATGACGGTCAGCGGGTCGTTGTAGACGCAGTAGTTGTTGATTGGCGGTTTGAGGAGGTGCGAGTTTTCTTTTAGCCTGTCATGGGTGTTAGTCTTTTTTTCTTCCTGTTTTTGGGGAGTGTAAGGCATTGCAGAAGGTTCGAACCATTTGGGCAGGTTTAGTGGTGAGCCTAGTTTCGTCGTTTTTGTTGTCGTCGCGGCCGACGGTTTGGCGGTAACGGAGAAATTGGCCCGGAGGATGGCACGAAGTGGTGGCACGACTGGTGCTGCCGTGCTCCTGCGCAGAGCTTGTCTGCTCAATGTTCTGGATGCTTGCATGATGTCGTCGTCGTGTGAAGGTGGGAGAAGTGGAAAATGTTCGAGAATCGACTTCTTTGGAATGTGTTGCCCCACGTCTACAAGCGCGTCATGGACGGAGGGTCCGAGGTGTCAATCACGCATGGAGAAAGGGCACGGACGATCCTGCCAAGACTATAATGGAGATAAGCCCGGGCGTGAACACGCTATAATAATGCCTCGTGAGCAGCCGAGTGTCTCATACTAACGCTTCAGTTCTTGCTATCGAGGTTTCCCTATCTCCTCCAGTTTCCCCTCGACTACTCAACTACACGCAATCCCTCGGAAACAATGGACCACTCACACATGGATCACGGAAACATGGGTCACGGCGGTGGTGGCATGGACCACGGCAGTGGGGACATGTGCAGCATGAACGTAAGTCACAGCATTACCACTCGCCCTCGCAGTACAAAAATTTCAAAAAAAGAAGTCGAGTTGATGATGGGCTTGCTAGATGCTGTTTACCTGGGACACCGAAAACCTGTGCATCGTCTTCAAATCCTGGCGCGTCACTTCGACCATGTCGCTCATCTGGTCGCTGCTGGCCGTCGTGCTGCTGACGGCCGGCTACGAACTCGTGCGCGAGATTTCGCGCCGCTACGAGGCCAGAGTACAGAGGGATATTGACGGTCTACCAAGTGAGTCTCTTCCCTCCTCCTTGTTCTCCGTTTCGCTCTCTTTTTTTTTTTTTTGTTTTTTTTTTTTTTTACTTTGTCGTCTTGTCCTGCTGTGTCTGATATATTCTTGCCTTTTTTGCATTTGCTTTTCTTGCAAAAACAAGCTTTGGGATCACAAATGCTAAAGGAGCATCAACCGTAAGACGATGGTGAAGGAAGCTCATTGCTCGATTCAGGACGAAGCGCCGCCGAGGCCCAGGCGCAATCAAAGACCATCAAGGCCGCACTCTACGCCGTGCAGGTCTTTTATTCCTTCTTCATCATGTGAGTCTCCTTTTTCTTCTTTCGTCTTCCTTTGACCATCTCCTCATGTCTTTGTGTAGGCTTCTTTTCATGACGTACAACGGTTGGATCATGCTGTCCGTCGCCGTGGGCGCTTTTGTCGGTTATCTGGTCTTTGGCAACTCCACTGTCACAAAGAGTGCTGCTTGCCATTAGACAAGGAACAAGGTCTTTTGGTCTTCTTTTTGTTGAGAGTCACTTTCCCTTTGGGGCATACAGCAAGTATATTGGATCAATCTAGAGGTACAATGTTGGAAATCGTGTCGGTGCTGAATCTCCACCACCCCGTCGAGTAGTTTCAACACATATCGTTGCCATACGTGCCCGCTTCGCTGGAGAAACACGGAAGAAGGTCTGCTTTTACTCCCTTCGATCCAAGGTCATCCATCAGGCCGGGGCATGGAAATACATCAAGAACCCACATGACGAGTAATCCGCCGTCTGTGACCCCTCTGAGCGAGTCTCGCGACCTCCTCTAACGATACACAGAATACGTCGCCATGTCCCAGCATAATTACGCGACTCTTGCCACCTGGTTTGCCTCGGATGAAGGCTACATCCCAGGCCGAGTCCAAACCAGTGGCTGCAGCTTCAGCCAACGGAACCGTCAGCGAGTCAGAGCTGATTCAAGTCATTGATACTTTGATCTCATTCCCGGAGAGATTGCGATCGGACTCTCAAGCGCGGCTCAGAAACCGAAAAGACGGGCTATTGGAGCATGTATTGACGAGTGTCCAGGCGACAATGTGATTGCAGACGGTCAGATGGTGAGTTTTGTTAGATCCATGGATGGGCCCTGTTTTCTCAGCAAGAATGTAATGTTTGCAAAACCACAATCGGCTTGACAATAAAAGAGTGTTTCCGTCACAACGAGAGAAAAGAAAAGTGAAGACGTGGTAGAACTGTGAAGAAAGTCGTTTTGTTTGCTCTATGTTGCTTGATCCGACGATGAAACCAAAACAACAACCCAATTCACCTTTTTCCCACCCAAATCGTCCAAGAATCAAAATCAAAAAAGCCAACCAGCGGATCCAAATGGCTCGCGATCTGGATCTTCCCAACGAGCTCTGTCTGCCATTGTGGTATTACATGGAGACCTTTGCCGACGAAATCGGAGAGGAAAGCAAGATGGGCGCGGACGAGATCACGGCCAAAAACATCCTGAGCAAGATGACCATCGAAGAGATCCTCAACGAGATTGCCAGCGAGGGAGACATGGCCAACCGGTTCTCCGCCGAGGACTACGGGTTTGCCGCCGAGGACTACGATTTCGACGCCGACGACTACAATGTCACAGCCGAAGACGTGGTCGAAGACATCGCCAACGAACTCCTGGATCATCCGCCGCTGCCGCCCCTCTTGCGCGTGCGCGCACACATGTGCCTTGGCTCCGGCGACGACTTCGATCACCTGTGGCACGCGCAGAAAGCCGTGTGTCTGGTCAAGGCGCTGATGGACACGCTGCCTGCGCCGCGAACCGAACAAGAGCAAGCGTTTGAGCGAACCCTTCTTACTGGGGCCGAGAAGGTGTTGCGTTGTGCCGAGCGCGATACAAAGACGTTCGAGGAGATGGTGGATGTGGCCAATGAGGCTGAAGGAGATGTCGATGATGACGATGACGACTATGGCTACGAAGGTGTTGTCTTTTATGGAGGAGAGGACAGCGATGAAGGTGAGTTTGAAGAAGTCGAACCGAGAGCTTTACGCTGATTTACGACTTGATGAGGATCGCCCTGAATATTACACCCATGGCCACGGCGACAGCGTTACGATTGATTTAACAGATGCCGACCACTGGCAACAAGGCGCACTGGACCCAGAGACGCTGAACATGTTGTACGAGCAGGAACAAGAAGAGCCAGAGCAATGGTACACGGAGCAGACGGCAGAGTGAAGGAGAATCAGATACGCCATCATCCCCAACAATGAATAGACCGGGTGGGTTGCGCTCAGGAAAGCGGGCACCATGTATTCCCAGGACAAGTTGGATGACGGCAGAATGTTGTTGGAAGACACAAATTCGAAGCAGTTTCGCCATGTCCTTCAACCGTTGACTGTGAAGGCTGGGCTCGAGAGCTCGTCCATTCTCGAGGAAAGCATATTCATATCGTGTTGTTGGCAAGGAAAGGCGTATTTCTGCAGCCGAGAGTTGATAGCTGCTAGAGACCTTTCTGCCCTAGTCCCTCGTCTCGAGCCTCTGCACGTCATGCACTCAATCTGCCAATCAGAAAGGCTAAACAAAAAAAATACTTTTGGCACAGCCCTATGACAAACATTGTCTGTACTTCAGAACTTGCCTTGGCGATTCTGGCGTTGGTCTTGGCCGTCGACATTCAAGCATGCATTGCACTTGGCCATGATGTGATTATTGAACCATGATATTGATGGAGATCCGGTAGGACGTATGAAAAGTCATCCAGGACAAACCACGTGCTGCAGAAGGCAGAAGTCTATTGATCCTTTTTGCTCTCGGTACCCCACACATTCAAGCCTTCGCTTCATCACCTCACATCTTCCTTTTTTCCATCCTTTATCGTGGTTTCATATCTTTCGCACTCGTACAGATGCCTTCTCCCACAGCAAACTAGCGTTCGGGCATGCCGAAACGAGCTGCCAAAGTAGTCCTAATCTAAATTTCGTTCCCGTCGTGGCAGGGGAGGCAGGTATTCGGGTAGATAACGGTGGTACATCATGTGGAGGTTCGGAGTCGCCGAAGGGCTTGAACTCTAAGTCGACGGATCTGTCCGAGTCGTCGACACGTGCAAACAGGACTGCAGGCGGATCTGCCGTTTTCGTGCTTGGGTTCTTGTGTTTTTGGTCGCGGGTGCTGCATCCCAGTCATGAACTCAATCCTTCGCGAGCCCAAGGTATTGGGTCACCGCCCGTTGAAGCATCGGTGAATGTCTGGTTGCTCGATGGTTGGATCAGGGTAAATCATCGTTCCGTCCGAACGCTGTGCTCGATAGCGCTCAGTGTTGGGTCTTCTGCAAGCCATTTCCCTTGGGCGCTGTCCTGGGATCGGAGAGCCAACTCTACGCGAGCTGGCGTCACTGACGCAAGTTCCTGGAGCACCACATGTCAGCTTATCAAAGGATGAAGCATACGTGAGGCCGTTGATTGCAGCTCCGTCGTGTCGCTACGTGGTTGGGCAGCAAAACATCGCAACCCAGGCGCATGGATCAGCTTCCTGCAAGCCAGGAGCTTGATTTCTTACACTGGGGTTCGTACCACTTCTCGCGCGGCTTCGGTCAAGGAAAAAGATTGGATAGCTGAAACGTACCGCTCGCAAAGCATTCGATATCTGTTGTAACGCCCGGGCATGCACGGGTTGGGGTCGTCTTCCCCCTAGGATAGCAGCCCTGGCGTTCACCCAGCGCAATGCCGCACTGGCCTTGAGGTAGGTCTGTTGAATCTTGAAGCGTCGGATGCTGGCATCGAGCATAATCCTGGTTACACGTCAGATACCAGGATCAGATCCAAGGCCGGAGCACACAAAGACATACTGTTGAAGCTGTGTCTTTTCCTGCTCCTCATCTCCATCAGGTTCCGGGGCGTGAAAATCAAATGGCAGGCAAAGCAGAGCTTGAGCATCTGCCGCACATTGTCGAAGCACAGTGTAGCCCTCGTCGTGGTATTCTTCAGCCGAGGGGTTCGCTCTGATGCTGGCTATGAAGTGTTGAAGATTCCTGAAATCGGAAAGAATCTCGGCGATGCGTATGGCGCGAGCCTCATTTACTAGGCAGGTGCAGTCAGAGGGGCGTGTTCCGAAGAAAGGTACAAGGAACATCTTACATCCATCGGCCATTGGGCAGGAAAAGATCAAATCAGCTTCAACTTGGGTGGGAACGTGGTTCAGGAAGAGCAGTGATCGACGGATATATAGTCGAGCCTTAGAGCGCAATATGTCTCTTTGAGAGGCAGATGCTTGTGTCTTCGGAAGGAATATATTTCATTGTCACATCGGTAATATGCGAAGAGGCTTGTGAAGATCGAGGTGTGCAGAAGCGAAGGGGTCGCCGTGTTGGATTTGGGACAGACGTTTTAAGTATGACCAAGAGGGGAAATGGTCCTTCTTGAAGCATAAGCACTCACGATAACAAGAAAGGATCACAACTAAAATGGCAACTCGAAGCCCATGGCGTCGCCGGCCAAGACGTCACGAGCAAGCAAACGTTCCACAGCATCCGGCGACACCAACAGTGCACGTGTGCCGAATGCACGAGAGAAAAGTTAGTGGCAGCATCAGGCTCAGTCAGGTATCGGCAAGTCCTAGGGTTTTTTTGGTTCTAGGGAAGTGATAAAGGCGGGGAAGAGCGCCACAGTCAGAGCTACCGCGAAGTAGCCGGCATGGTGCCGGCACTTGGATTGGAACAAGGGCTGAAATTGGCTAGACGAAGAAGAAAACATGCTTTGATACGGAAGGGTAATAACACAGCTTGATTCATGAGATGACGCAGACTGCTTTTCAGCGCCCCGTGGCTGAGTCGGAGTGGGACGGAGACGCACCGGCGCCTGCGCAATATGCACGCGGGTCCGGCGAAGGCGATGGCATGGCATGGGATGGATTAAATGACGTCGTGATGGTAAAAGGGCGTTACGTTCAGTCCTTCTCGGCAATCGACTGCAGGCGCTCGTCGATTTGCTCTTCGGTCAGAGTGGTGAAGGCGGTCGTGGTGCCTTCTTTACCATCGGCACGAGGACCGCCGACGATGCCAATCTCAATCTCGCCCTTTTTGAAATCGACGCTCAGAACGGTGCTGAGGGTGGTGATGGCGAGCTCGACAACCTCGTCCCAGCTGCCCTCGGCGGCAGGCTTGTTCCTCAGCTTCTTCTCGAGGTGGTTCATGGCCTCCTGGGCCTTGGGGCCAGAAGCAGTGGCCTTGTAGCCGACGTAGTAACCCGCAGGGTCGCACTTGTAGAGCTGAGGGCCGAGCTCATCGTCGACGGATATCAGGGTGGTGGCAACGCCCAAGGGACGCATGTAAGCCTGGAAGGAGGGTCAGCGCGGGGCACACGAGCGTGATGGGCCAAGGCCGTGGTATCGTACCCTTTGCGTGTAGACCTGCGAGATGTTTGCGAGGCGCTTGGCCAGGACATCGCAGGGCATCTCGTAGCCGTTCTTGTACCTGAACTCGGCGGCCTCTCCGCGCGCTCTCATTACCGAAGCTCTTGCATCCGCGATGGAACCGGTCATGACACAGCCGACTGAGGGCGACAGGCGGTGGATGTACGAGACAGACGAGGGGTCGATGAGCTTGTCGGGGACCTTCTTTTGCGAGATGACGACGGCGCAGTCCTTGCCGCGGATGCCGACCGAGGTGATGTTTGCAGCAGTGATGGCCTTGAATGCATACTCTGGGCAGTGTAAGTGGGTGGAGGCGAGGGCCGGGGCGGTGGGGCGATCTGGGGGTACGGACCGACTTGGTAGAGACGACCCTGGTCAGAGAAGATGGTGATGTGTCTGTCGTAGCCTGCGCTGCCTGTTGCGAAAGTGAGCGATGGGAAGTTGAAGCAGACGAACAGACCTACTCATGATGGGCGGCTGGATGTGTGGATGTGGATGTGGATGTGTGCTTGCGTGGTCGTGTCAAGGCTGCAAGAATCAAGGACTCCGGCGAAAAGAGCGAGCTGATGGAGCGAAGACGAAAAGGTGATGGGCGGGCGTGAAGCTCTCCAGAGTGCAGCGCGCGTTTGCCTGCTCCCGCTCTCAATGACGAGCAGCGAGAGCTCCAGGTCGCCGACGCGCAGCGCTTGGCACTCCCGAAGCCTCGCACTGGCAGCCGCCTCCGCCCTCTCCGCCAAGTTTTGATATTTTTTTGACTTTCAGGTTTGCATGTGATTGCCTCTCTTTTTGATATGCAGTAATTCCAACCATGTCGGCCGAACAACGCATCCCCGCCTGGAAGAGGCTGGGTCTCAAGCTCACCAATGCCAAAGACGCTGCTCCCGAGCCTGCGTCGCCTGCGTCGCCTGCTGCCAATGGCCTCGCAAAACGTGCTCGGGACGACGCAGACACTCCCAAGTCCTCCAAGAAGCAGAGACTCGACCAGAACGGCGTCGCTGTATCTAGCCCTGCACCCGCCCCCTTGCACAATGCGTCAGTAGCGTCAATATCCAGTCCCATGCCCAGCAAACTGTATGCTCGCCGTCTTTTCTCGTCTCCACCTCTCGCTCGGTCTTGCTTCCAAGTCTTGCCCATGTTCAATTCTGCCTTTCACCATACACCACTCTGCCATACAACTTCCACTCACTGACCCTCTGACAGTCGCGCCTCTCCCGAAAAGTCCATCCTAACAACACCCAACGCCAAGCAGGGCGGCCCTCGCAAGTCTGTCGTCTTCTCCAGTGACACAAAGACCCAGGACGGAGACAGCGCCCAAACCTACTTTCAAGCCTGGGCCAACGACGAACTCGAATACTACGCCCAAAAGGCCGCAGCCTATGACGCCGCCGAAGCAGCAAAGGCCGACCAAGCCAAAAACGCAGACACCGAGCCGGTCGTGAAAGCTCCCGAGACGGGATTGACGCCCAAAAAGTCAACCAAGGACGCAAAGGCGGAGAAGAAGGAGGCCAACGAAGAAAAGAAAAAGGCAAAGGCAGAGAAGAAGGAGGCGAAGAAGCAGAAGCGAGAGGAGCAAAAGGCAAACAAGGACGAAGAAAAGGCTGGAGACAAAGACGACGTCAAACAAGAAAAGAAGGCTCCAGAACCCACGACGGGCGCCGTGGAAAAGAAGCCCAAGGTGCGCACACCGCGCGCCAACGACAAGCCCGTGCCCGAATACGTGCGCTATCTCGAGCACTACCACACCGCGCGCGACACGTGGAAATTCAACAAGTCCAAGCAAAACGACCTGCTCAAAAACATCTGGAACACGTACCGCGTGCCGCCGCACTGCAACGACGCCCTCGCCGCCTACCTCGACGGCCTGCAAGGCGCCGGCGCACGCCAACGTCTGCGGCAAGCCGCCCAATCCGCCACCATCGACCTCGTCGCCTTCATCCGCGCCGAGATCCCGGACGTCAGCGACGAGCCCATGGAGTCTGCCGAGGCGAGACGCGCGGCATACGATGCCGCGCTGCGCAAGCAAGAGGACATTTTGCGCAGGAACGGCATCGACCCGGACCCGGAGCGGACAAAGATGCTGCGGGAGAAGAAGGACGAGGACGAGCGTGTACAAACCGTCTGGAACGCCATGACCAAGGATGAGCCCGGTCTTGCGGTCAGAGAGGCGCCGAAGATCGACACCGCGCGCGCCAAGAGGAAGAAGAGAAAGTCGAGGACGGACGTTTCGGACAGTGAGAGCGACAGCAGCAGTGACAGCAGCGACAGCGATTCCGACAGCAGTGACGACGACAAGCCGGCGCCGAAAAAGGCCAAGGTCACCAAAGTCAAGGCTGACTCTGCCTCTGACTCCGACTCGGACTCGGACTCAAGCAGCTCAGACTCAGACTCAGACTCGTCCAGCAGCGACGACTCTTCCTCATCATCATCATCAGAAGACTCCTCCAGCGACTCGGACAGCGATTAGACAATTTCCTCTCCCCCCCAAAAAAACAAAACAATCCGCGCTCAAAATTCCACCATTCCCAGCATTGCCCACACCAACACGCTTTCAAACAACAGCCCCCATTCCCCGAGAGCACTTGGAACACGACAAACCTCCACGCCGCAAGACCACTTGGATCCCAAACACCCCTCTTCCGCGTGTATCCAACCTGTCATACCCGTCAAAACGCATTCCACGAGTCTGGGGGGCAGACGAATCTAGATGGAGAAAAAGTCATTTGTCGAACCAACAAGACACATAACAAACTTTGAAACCTGCTGAAAAGGAGCAAAAAAACCCCCCAATCACGGGAAAAAAAAGGTTTGAGTTGGCCTCACTTTGGTAGTACAAATCAAATCAAATCAAAAAAAGAAAATAAAAAGAAAAAAAAAGCCGGCCAAGAGCAAAAGAAGGAATCCATCGTTCCCATACCCGTCACTCTCAGTAGCTCGAAATAAAACACTCTGGACCAGACTGACTTGCCAGAAGGGGGGGAAACAAAAGACACCATTTTTGACAAAAAAACACCCATCCCTTCCTTCCCTAAGAAAAGAACGCCAGAACAAAAAGTCTGGCATCAAGAAAATCCATCCGACTCAACCCTCCTTCGCAGCCCCGCCATTCGAATCACCCTCCCCTTCCCTCGCCCTAGCGGGCCTCCTCTCCCTCTCCCTCTCCCTCTCCCTCTCCCTCTCCCTCTGTTGCTGCACATCACCCCTATCCCTCTTCTCCTTGTCCCCGTGCCCGTGCGTATGCGTCGGTCTCCTCCTTCCACCCCTGCGGACCGGACTGTACACGTCGTTGAAATTCATCACCACGCCGAGGAACCGCATGTCCACGTCGGGCTGGTACGCCAAATCGCCCAGCAGCACATTGACCCTGGCCCGGAAGTCCGTCGCCAGACTCTGCAAGCGGCCGCGCAATTGCGCCAGGATGGCGGCCTCGTCGGCCGCCCCTCCGGCGCCGGAAAGAGGCAAAAGAGGTGGGATGGGGGAATCGGTTTCGCGGTCGCGCGTCGACGATGTCTTGTTGCGGTTCCCGGTGTACGATGAGGCAAAGGCGTCTCCGTCTTTTTCGCTGATGCCCCAGCCTCCTGCCGCTGTGCGCGTTTCGATCTTTGCGGCGAGGTCTTGTCGGCGGGTAAATTCGGCGACCGAGTAGGAGTAGAGGCTGTCGACGGCGTCCTTGTAGGCAAGCATGAGTTTGAGGAGCTCGTGCAGCTGGGCAGTGAAGTCGGGCGCCGCTGCTAGAGACGACGACTGTGAGGTCGAGGGTGCTAAAAGACCCTTGCGGGTGATGCTGCGGAGGTAGGCAGTGTGAGCCGAAATGAGTGTGTCGAGCGTAGCATCTGGCGTCCGCATGGCCTTTTGCAGTCCCTCCCAACCAGCTTCAATGACCTCGAAGAGAATGTAATGCTGCAATTGCGAAACGAAATGTATCATCTCTGCAATCCCGCCTCTTGCATTCTTCCAATCGGCGTCCACTTTGTCACCAACAGCGCCGAGGACACCACGAGCACCAGTCATGGTTCTTCGCCATGTGCTTCCAAGGGCAAACTCTACGCGCTTGACACGCCAGAGGAAATTGAAAACTTTGAGATACTGCTTCGACGCCCATGGTGTGACAATGACGTCTAGCGGAGAATCGACCCTGTATTCAAGAGTAAAGACGTCCCATCCAATCTCACCATGCGAAAGCTCGAGCATTCGAGCATCCAGCCGGCGAAGTACGTCCGGAGAGTCGTGTTGGGCATTACTGTTTCGAATCGCATGCTCAAGCTGAGCTGTCAGAGTATGTCTGTACTGACTGTTGGCCGGCCTGTCGAGGTTCGAAGCCAGTGATTCCATGAGCAGAGCAATGAAGTCACCTTGGCCCAAAAGCAAGTACTTCTTGAGGGCTGCAAGGTGCTCAAACAGCTTGAATTTGTCTTCCATGAGATGAATCAAGCGAGCCATTGTGCCCTTGTATGCCGAATCGATGGAAGATTCCAGAGTCGCCGTGTCACCATAGCGAAGCTCTTGCATCGAAGTCTTGCTGTGGTTCTCTACCCAGGCAGAATCACCACATCCGTAGCGAATGAAGTTTAATGACTTGCCAATCAGAAAGACTTTCTTGGCAAAGTCTTGGGTGATGATGGTTGGGATCATGTTTTCCTTTAATCGGTACTTGTCCTCCCAGACGCTGGTTGCACCACCACGACGAGGGTCGGATTCGATGTCTGCATCGCGATTCTCATAGACAAAGTACTCCAAGAACGGATCCTCAAGTTCACCATCGTAGATCCAATGTTGCAGCATCGTGTAGAAGGGCCGAGTAACGTGGATCAGGAGTCGCTCAGCAAAAGTATACACGAACGGGTCACCGTGAGATGAAGCGTATGAGTGGATCAGAGTTATCAGTTCTCCTCCCTTTTTCTCTGTCATGGCCAAGTCAGTCCAAAACTGCAGGTGAAGATAATTCGATAGATTACCTTTCGCTTCCTCAACTATCATACTCATAAGCCTCAAGCCCATGGTAGCCTCTCGGGTCCAGACAACACATCGTTTTAGTGTGACTCCAGCCTTACCCAGTCCTACGTTTCCAGGAGATTCTTGCAATTGAATCAATGCCCTCCTGATATGAGCTTCAAGGGTAGCCACCAAACTAAGATAGGCCCTCAGCTCGACACCGATTGCAGAGCGCAAACTCTGACCAACCAAGCCACCTTTTGAAGATTCGACAAAAGCGGACAAGCTCCGATACAGCAATGAGGGTTCGGCGAGCGTGTGAAGAAGACTGAGGATGGGTACGGGTAAAGTCGAAGGAAGCTTGAGCGAAGAGGATTCGGAGAAGACGAGATTGGTGGATGAAAGACCTTGCAAGGTAAAGGGCAAGTCGCGCAGCAGCTGCGCTTCCGATGGAGCATCTAGCTGATTCGCTGGAGCGGTCGGCTCGGGCGAAGCTTCAATGGATCGCTCGCGTGTCGAGGCGCGCAGAGGCATCCTCTCTCTTGACGGCGGAAGACGGACGGGTTCCGGATCGTCGGGGTTGGGAAGTCTAGGCAGGCCGTTGCGGGAAAAGGCATCGTTGAAGACGGGAGCTTCGGAGCTCTGCTGACGCGAGGGGGCTTGCGGGCGAGAGTTGCGCGACGAAGAGGCATCCAATGCCGGCTCGGGATTCGAGTCCGAGAGGCGGTATAGGAAGTAGAGGATAGCCCATTTCTGCTCAAGCACCGGCTGGCTGAGAAGTCGCGAGTAGAGGTTGGAGAAGTGAACGGCCTTGTCCGGGCGGCTGTTCTCGTGCACCAGCTTTTGTCTGATCAGGTCGGCTGCTTGGTTGACGTCGTCTGCCAACGTCGAGGGCGCCTGTCCATCTGCGCGAGCCCGTCCAGTCAGTTCTCTGCGTCTCGACGGCTTGCAAGGATGGGAGCATGCCTGCCTATTGTGTGTCTGGCCGTCTGCAATGCCTCGTCAAAGCGCCGGTCTTCGACTGTCTCATCGTCTTCTTGATTCCAGGGGATCAATCGAAAAAGCAGCTGTTGCAGCGCGTCATCCACGCGCTGCGCTCGATGTGCCATCGCTCATGGATGCAGATATGCAGGTTGTTGCTTTGCGCAGCCCTGCGACACACGCGCTGTGCTGGAAGGACGTGTTGTTTGTGCCAAGTCTCTGATCGGGTCTGCTTCCAAGTGCGCGAGTGCTTCATGCCGCTACAGTACACCAACTTCTCGAGGTTTTTGGACCAAGTTTGAATCGAGTGCAATGCTGTTCATGTATAGAAAATACAACCAAGAATTAAAAGACGAAAAAACAAAACCCCCCTCACTCCAGCCTCCCGCAATTTCGCCAATCCATTTGTGCAGCAAGAGCGCTCCTTGAAGAAAGCTGTACAGGTCAAACAGGAGCGATCAGCTAAGAGAATGTGATGCGCCAGACTTCATCCCAGCCTTGCGCCTCCGCCCTATATCTGCCCCAGTCGTCGCACGCAACCGCTGGCCCTGTGTCTTGCAGTCGTGTCCTTTTAAACGCCTCCGTAATATTCTAGACTGCCATCTGAAAGGGACTACCTTCGCATGTTTGCTTGAGATGGCACACCTTGCTGCATGCCGTGAGGCATGGGCATGCCATAGGGGTTTGCAAATTGGTGAGGCTCGCCGGCAATGTTCTGCATTGCCATTCCGCTGATGCCCTGCGCCTGTGAGACCGGACAGTCCTTGTGCGCGAGAAGCAAAGTCTTCAGTCCCACAATCTCCTCGCGAAGTTGTGTCACGGTTGCGGCCAGCGCATCATTTTCGGTAGAGAAAATTTCCACCTTCTGCTGGAGATTAGCCAGCCACTGCTTCTTGCGCTGACGACACTTGAGTGCAGCGATTCTGTTCAACGGGTCAGCAAATTGGCATCGTCGACAAGTGCTTTATCGAGCGCATACCTGTTTCTTTCGAGGAAGTTCTTGCGCTTCTCCTCGTCAGTCATCTTCTTGTTGTCTTGTCCTCTGTCCATGTCATCCATGTCCGAGTCTTCCTCCATTGAGGGCATGCTAGTCTTCTGGCGCTTGTTCGAGCCCTTTGGTTGGTCCTCGGCCTTGCGTCGTCCGTTGGTGCCCTTGCCGTTACCACCCTTCTTACCCTTTCCTCTGGTGGTGGGCTTCACATCTTCGCCCTCGCTGTCCGAGTATTCACCTTGCTCATTCTGTGTTGATCCTGAGAGGTTGCTGGCGATCGAGTTCTTGTTTGCACGGGCTGACATGTTGGCTGCACCGTCATGTCCTTGCTGGCCGAGTGCATTAGGAAGATGAGGGGCATTGCTCATGTAGTTCATCTGAGGCTGTGATTGAGGCGGCGGGTACTGCTGAGGCTGGTTGCGGTTGCTTCTTGCTTGTGCGAGCATGAAGAGGCCGTTTGCTGCATCGTTGGCGTCATGTTGTTCGAATGTGTCGTTCTGTTGCTGTTGACCGAAGCCCTTGCTGTCGAGGTTGGGCTGAATATTTGGGTCAGCGGCAGCAGAGGTAGGTGGCTGAGGCATGGGGAATGATGCGCCGTTGACTCCGTTCTGGGCGCGTGCGTGCATAGCAGTTCGGTGGAAATCGAGAGTGCCAGGAGTGGCACCACCACTCTGAATGGCGTTGAAGATTGCTTGTGAGTTGGGACTGGGCTGGGGGAACATGGACCCGCCGCCGCCGGGGGTCAGTCCAGTTCTAAGGGAAGACTCGTTGGGGGTAGGGAAGCTGCCGGCGAAATGATGGTCGTTGCTGAAGTAGTCGCTGGACGACCCCGCGGGGCCGGTAAGCATTGCCGGGCTAAGAGGGCCTGAGCGAAGAGAGCCGGGCCAGGCAGGGGTGCTGCCGGGAAGAAGAGGAGCAGGCGACGTCAAGCTGTTGACTCCGGGAAGTTGGGGCTTGCCTGGAGTCTCGGTCGAACCTCCAAAGGCACTTTCGAATGGGTTAGGTTCCTTGGTTAGGTGGGCAGCGCTGTGAGCTCCGCTGAAGTAGTCGTTATCTCCACCAGAGGTCTTATTCGGAACGGGAGGAGGTGCAAGAGGTGCATTGGTCGTGGAGCTGTCCTCCTTTGCGCCTTCACCAGAAGGCTTGGTCTCGTCTGGTTGCCGGATGGCGGGTATCTTCTGCTGGGTATCTGATGCGTGTTAGTGATTGGCTGACACAAGGCTATACAATGACGACGACGCGTACCTTGACGTGGAGAGGGCGCCTTGTCTTGGCCGGAGGATTGATCTGTATTGATAATCAGTCTCAAAAGCTCTTGTAAGTTGTAAATGATGGCATCCGTGTTATGTGCGATGACGAACGCTGTCGCACCCAGTGGCGACTCGAGGTCAGTGACCGATGATGCCTCATGACAGTATCGTGGCAGACAAAGATGAATAAATAAGCTTGCTTACCTTCCTGCTTCACAGCGTCCTTGGTCTTTGTGTCGCCTGGAGAGGACATGGTTGTTGTTCAAAAAAGGTGACGAAGGTCCAAGATGGCCGAGTGACGTAGGGGCTTCTATGATGGGGAGGTGCAGATCGAGGCGTGATGTTTCTCCTCTCGACTCTTAAATTCACAAAGCAACCGACAAGCCAGCAATCCTGACTTGTTCAATCAAAAAGCAAATTCCGAAAATCACTATTCCTGTCGGATTGATCTGTCAGTGCCGGTTCCCCATGGTCAGCGAAGCGCGAGTGTGAGCGCGTGCGGCTCTGTCCGGTCGTCCGTCCGTCGCAATCGCGTCGCACTCCGCTCTCTTCGCATTCAGTGGCAAAAGACTTACCGGCAGCGAGGTCAAATCGCTCACTATCGACAGCGACGCGTTAACAATTCGGTTTCAGTTCTCGGTCGACGTGCTTGAGGCTCCGCGATGCTGAGGCTCTATACAGAGCGCCGGCGTTGACGTAATCCTTCGATTGTCAATGTCAATTGTGAGCTGCGCGAGAAAAAAACTGGTGGTTTTCCTCGAGCGCGAATTTGACGAATGGCTCAATCGCGCGTACGAGAGTACACCGTTACAATTTCGTATCTGCAAAAAGGATCGCTGCGACGTGTGTTCGAATAGGCGCGTTGCGTTCGTCCTGCTGTACCGCACGGTCTCCGGTCTGCTGGTCGTCTGTTTCGATGATGTAGATGGTCGCTGTGACGTAGATGGAGGAGCGTTCGCTTTTGTACAAGAGTCGAGCAGACGCGAGCTGGCTTGCACGTGATCCGATAAGGGCTGTGTCGCTACAGAACGGACCGATTGATAATCAAGCAAGGGTGCCGAAAGAGCCGAGAAGCTCGCGATTCTATGAGACTGACAGTCACTTGTGTCAGAAAAACAGCTACAAGAGACGCTGGGCTCTATACACCTGAATTAAGACGAGAAGGTGTCGAGGTTGCCAGGCTGGAAACAATGGAAGTAGAAAGGTGGGACGTTTTGACGTTCTACAGCATAGTTCCCACGTTCTCTACCAGCTCCCCGCTCTCCATCGATCGGCAGATCGAACGGGCGTACAGTACAAGAGTACCTGGTCTCTGGTGCCCAGTTCGATCACTCTTGGAAGATACAAGCACTGTTAAGCCCACCCAAAAGTCAAGATGCACGAACTGCAAGAGGAGCTGGTTTCCTCCCTCCTCGGTTGCGAACTGCCAAGCCATCCCCAAGATGCGGGCTCTTGTTCGATACATGCTCTTCAGTAGCCAGTTAGAGCATTGTGATGGCCACAAGTGTCGTGAAGGGTGCCGAGAAGGTGTGATTTCTTCCGAGCTGATTAAAGAGTGTGGTAATATGCCAGGCCTTGTACGCTATGGTATTGTCTTTAGAAATTTTGAACAAATGGTCGACGCTCGAATACTTACAGGAGCCAGCATCGATTCCGAGGTATTGATAAGATTGAGGGTGAGTGTGCGCAGCGACACTGTCTCGTTTCAAAGAACAGCCTCGCCATTCGCTTGTGTCGATTTTCAGGTTGATGTTGACTTGATTCATCATGTTGTCCAGAAGCCTTTCAGTCCTCGGAGTCCAGTTCCGTGAGTTCAGAGTCGCTGTTGTCTTTCTTTGTGGAAGAGACGGTGATGACTTCTTGGGTGTGTTTCGAAGACTCAGAATCGCTCTCATCGTCTTCCAATGGCTGGAGAATAGGGCCGTTGGCGGTATACTCGATACGCTTGCCCGCGAGTATTCTGGCCGAGCGGATGCGCAGGGCTTGTGTGCGGGTATTGTACTCAAGGAACCTTGTATTGCCAGGCGTGTATATCGCAAACTTTATCACAAGTTTGAGCATATCGTCTTGCATGAGCGGAGCATTCTTGCATGGATCAAAGACGACCCAGTCTGCGCGAGGTTAGAATGTGAAACCACCAGGCCTTGTTGAGGTGACTTACTTTGGTTGCGTCTTCCACCGTATAGGCAGAGATTTAGATATCTTCCCTTTCTGGCCTTTCGAGAAGGAGATCCGTAGGACTTGAGCAAGACCCGGGCATGCCCGACATGGTGCGGCGCTTGGATGAACTTGAAGACCTTCTTTTTGTCAAACCCCATTTCCAGCAAGTCTGCCGTGAGGTGGTCGTCGGTGAGATGGGCAGCAATGGTCGCCATAGCGTCAGATCAGTATGAGTGGCTGATTGTGATAGAGAGGGGGATGTGGAAGACTGTTCTGGTTGCAGTAAGAAGAGCAAGAAGCTTGAACTACACACTACGAATAAATATGATGATAATCCCAAGACGAGTGAAGATAAAATGCATACAATAGAATTGCATGTGAATGAGACAATAAGAAGCACTGACCATTGTCTGTGAGAGCATATCGATTGTGCACCTCTGAGAACCACGACACCATCACTTGGACTCACACGATCCCTTCTCTTCTTTTTTGCGCACAGTGAACATACTGCCTCTTTACTGTCTCTCGGACTGTTATTTGTGTCTGGTTAGCAACAAGGTATGCCCGAGCGGATCCGGTCTGCTCGCTTCGTGCTTGCGTGCAGAGCAAAGCTCCCGCGTAAGATTTCTCATGCTCGGCTGACTAGAGTTGTCACAAGCTCTCATTAGAAAGTGTGGAAGTGAAAGACATGACTGGCAAGCCGATTGAATCATCAGACTTTTTCACTGCACCAAATTGCAGCGCGGCAGCCACCGCGAATGACATTCGTCAAGAAGTCATAGGGACGAGCTTCCTTGGCATCGTGCTCTACTGCATGGTCGAGATGCTCAAGTTCCTCGTCTCTGATTCTCCGGAGGTTTTTGAGCAGATCAGTCAACTCTTCACCGGGCTCTTCGCCTCGCTCTTCCATGTCCTTCATCCATGCAAGAAGCTCGCGCACTTGGGCATTGTAGTGTTCTCCGATCTCGGTCTCGACAGCCTCGGTGCATGCCATGGCAGCCTCCTGGCCCAGAACGGCAGTGGTCCAGCCCAGTGCAGTTGCTGCCACCGACCAAACAGGATACATGGCGGTCGGACGGATGCGATGCTTTGCTATGATGTGGTTGAAATATTTAAAGTGACCGGCCTCTTGATCGTACATGTGCTTCATGAGTGGGCGAAGATGAGGATGGGCTCTCACAGTTGGAGGGGTTTGAGCCTGGTAGATGAGGACAGCAGCAAGTTCTCCGGTCTGATTTACTCGTAACTAAGCGGGGGGGTTAGAATAAGAAGTGCGCGACAGGCATATCTTGAGTGGAGCGTACAGCACTGTCAAGGAAGCGTTCCTGTTCGGCAGTCAAGGGACGCTTCCTCTTTCCCTGGGTGCCAGTCTCGATGGTCTTGGGCTTCGGCTCGGTACTCGGCGGGGCTGACGAGGTGGTGATATGTGCGACATGCTGCAGAGACCCGTTGTGCATTGAACGAGGCGAAGAGGCCATGCCTCTGGTGCACCGGCTCAGGTGATGGAACGACATGCTGGACTTGGACTGTCTTTCTCGGCGATGGACTTGGACTCTCTTTCTCCGTTGGACTGGCTCGACAATGCAGAAACGGCGTTGTGGCACTCGGTGGGTTGTAAAAGTGAAAGCAGACAGCAAGTGAACCAACCGTCATTTATGTATCGTCTATTACGTCTTGTCACTTGTGAGAGCCGGCCGAAGCTTCCACATCTCGCACCCACTTTCACTGACGCCTCTTGGCGACACCGGCCTGGCCTCACTTCCTTCACTTGCTAATATCACAACTTGTCGCTCAGCCATTTTTTCTCCCCAGCCACCTCGATTCTTGCTGGTCTTCCGAGATCCATCACATCTGCTGCGTCGCTCGCTGCGCCTTTTGTCGCCCACTCTGATCCTTCCGTCCTCGATACTCGACAATCGCTTTATCAGCCCCATCCCCTGAATCACGACCAAAAAGAGCAGCAATCATGTCGGACAACGAGCTTGATGCCGAGCTCCTCGCTCTCGCTGGAGACGACAGCTCCGACGACGAAAGAGCCGACAACAGAGCCAGACAGAGCAGATCCCCTTCTGCAAATGTCGCCAAATCCTCAGAGCCCTCTCGCTCACCTCCCCGTCGCGGTGTCGCGCAGAGGCCAAAGTCGCGCGCCTCTGCTGCCGCATCGCGACGACGCAGAAAGGACGAGTCCGAGGAGGAAGGCGAAGCGTAAGTCTACCACTGCTTCTCGTTGCTTCTGGCCTGCAACTTCTGCTGCCCTTTCCTCGCTGCGTCTGCCTTGTGCCATTATCTGAGCACTCGTGCTGATCCCCATCCCAGTTCCGCACAGTCATCTCCCCAATCCCTTGGCTCAGCCGCCATGTCAGAATCCGACTCGGAAGACGGTGCCGATTTCGACCAAGATGCGCCTCTCTACCCTGTTGAGGGCAAGTTCCGCTCCGAAGCCGACCGCGCCGAAGTCATGGCCATGACCGAAATTCGCAGAGAGGAGATCCTTGCCGAGCGTGCCGCAGAGGTCGAGCGAAAGGCCCAGGACCAACAACTCAAGAGGATCCTGCAACAACGCAAGCGCGAGCAGGCTGGTGCCGATAAGAGAAAGCGCAAGGCTGCTGCCGCCGAGCTGGACGATGATGATCAGCGCAAGAGCAGCAGGCCAAAGGTCAAGCCCAGCGGACCTCTGGAAGCCTACAAGAGAGAAAGAGAAATGAAGGGTCAACAGCGCTCTCGCGACGAAGACCGCCGGAGGGACCGCTCTCCTTCGCAAGACGGCCGAGACTCGGACCGTGACGCCGAGGGCGACAGTGAGGTCGAATGGGACGACAAGCCACGAGCGGCTGCTTCGCGCGAAGAACCGCCACCTGGTCTGCGCGACTTTGAGCGTGCCCGCGTTGGCAGATCCAACTTTGCCAAAGTCTGCTTCTTCCCGACCTTTGAGACGTCCATCAAAGGTTGTTACTGCCGTGTCAGCATTGGTGTGAACCGCGAGACGGGAGCACCGCAGTATCGCATGGCTCAGATCAAGGGTATGCCATGCTTGCTTAGCTTTGCGCTGGTCACGAATCATGCTAACCCTTGCAGGCTTCACGACAGGCAAGCCTTACCAGATGGAGGGCCAGAACGGCAAGCCTTTTGTCACGGATCAATACGCCGTTGTCGCCCACGGAAAGGCCGAGAAGGAGTGGCCTTTTGTCGCCTGTTCCGACTCAAACTTTACCGAAACCGAATTCGAACGCTACAAGACCGCCCTCTCGTCGGATTCGTTGCGCCTGCCCACGAAGAAATCCCTTGTTGCCAAGCTCGACGACATTCACGCACTTCTTGAATACCAATGGACGGACGAGGATATCCAGAGAAAGATCAATCGCTCAAATGCCCTGCAAGCCAAGTTTGCATCGTACGGCCGCGACAAGGTTCAGAAGCGACGTGATGAGGCCGCCTCTCGTGGAGACGAAGCCACCGTCGCCAAGTGTGACCAAGAGCTTGCAGCCATGGATTCCGGCGCCACGGTCAAGACGATCAAGAAGGCCGCCGATGCTGCCGCCCAAAGCGGCAAGCTCGCACAGCAAGAACGTCTCGCCGCACTCAACCGCGCTAATCGCAAAGCGAACAGCGAGGACGTCCGCAAGGCGCAATTGGCCGAGAAGCGCTTGCTGCAAAAGGCCAGAGAAGAGGCCGCTGCCAAAGCTAAGCGCGAGGCAGAGGCCGCCAAGCAAAAGATGCTCAGTGTGCCCGACGACCTGTTTGGAGACGGCAGCGACATCAGCCGCACCGGCACGCCTGCAAACGGCAATTCCCAAGGCAACGGCACACCGCTGCACGGAAACTCGAAGAAGGCTCTGGGATCGTTCAAGAAGAAGGCTCGCGACGAGGACATCATTGCGGACATGGATCTGGGCATCGACATTGACATTTGAGATTTGCTGGAAAATGAACTGCGGGAACAGTGGAGAACTTGGTGTTGCTCGGGCTCGAACATTATTAATGCCCACGACTTTGTCTATAGATCTTGGTCAAGAATGAAATCATGAAATATTCGTCGTCATTCTGTCTTGCAGTGCTGTTTCTCGTGGGCACGTCTGTTGCTGAATATTACCCCCTACATGCATGTAACTCGTGTAGTCATCATGAGTACTCGTCCGATTCGAACAGGAAGACTTGTCATGTACATCTACTTGCTTGCTCTGGAGGCAAGGAGAAGCCGTGAGCATTGATGAGTGACTCGTTGTTGGTATGACCCTGTCCTAATAAATACATCCAATATTTGCCCATCGGTCCACAGCGGACACCCGGAAATGTATTAGAGTGCTTTTAATGACTGTATTATATCTGGTCTGGTAGGTCGAGAGTGTTTGTAGGCTCGTACCTTTAGATATCTCGTGGAGTTTTTGGGTGCCTGTGAGCACAGCAAAGCTTTGTAGGTGAGATGTTACTTAGGTGTCGCTGTCAATGGACAGATACACCAGCAACAAAGTGGTTACAAAGACGACAATACACAAGCAGGATCGAAGAGTAAGATCAGAGCCCAAGTTAAGAGGCTGCTGGTATACACGGCCCATAAGAGGCATCATAGCCAGAAATACACAATCTCTTGGAGCCATCATTGAGCACCAGCAGCAGTCTGGACCACAACCCTCATCCTCGCCGCACTGAGCTGCAACACCCTGACCGCCCTCTCCTCCTGAGCTTCCCTGACACCGACCAATTTCCGCGTGCCAAAGCTCGCCTTGGCCTCTCTGGCCCTGATACCCTCATCCAACTTGCTCTTCAGGCTATCCGTGACATTCAACCCGGCATGTCTGAACAGCAGCCTCAACAGGCTCTCGACCAGCAAACCGACTCGTGCGTTTTCGACGTAGTTGGTGTAGTTGGCAGACCAAGGCAGGAAATGTCTTTCAAAGTCGGCCTGGGTCATGGTAACTTCGTGGTAAGTGGGTGCTTCGGACGAGATGGTGGGGCGGAGCAGGTTCTGGCAGAGCGAGGCCTGAGAGTGCGGTTCGAGCCATGGGGAGGCTGGCACCACGAATTGGCCAAAGATGGCCAGCGGCAAGGGGCGTATGAATTCCGTGATCAGGTCGAAGCAGTCTTCGACCTCCATAAAGGCATGTTCGTACACGGTCGAGATTTTGGTGAGCTGTACAACGTCAGACAACGGTGCAAGATGAGGGCAGACACGGAGCACTTACCAAGGCGATCAAGCGCTTGCGCAGTCCCATCGATTTGGCTCCGCCATAGTCTTCAGATGCACCGTCTTCGGCTGTCGTGCTTTCTCCATCAGATCCGGGCGTCGCCGACTGTGGCCTTCCCCTTTTCCGTGTCGAGGTGCGAGTCGCTGTCGGTACTTTTGACAATAAGACAGAATCATCGTCTTCTTCATCGTCATCCAGATCCATGTAGTCGCCAAACTCGTTCTCGTCAAAGTTGACCTTTTTCCTTTCCGACACCTTTTCCTCCTTTTTCTTTTTCGGTGGCTTGGTCTCGTTCTTCCAGAGCTCGCCAAACTCGTCGAGACTCTTTTTGCTGCCGTTGGCCAGTATCGCTCTCATCACTCTTCGTTTTCCGGCTCTACCGTCGCCTGCAGTGATCAGGTATTGTGCAATCAAGCTCTCGGACAAGATTGTATTGGTCAATGCCTCGTTGCCCTCGCCCTTGGGGATCATTGAAGCAGTCATCTTCTGTTGTAGATCATCTTCGAGAACATCGAGCATGAATTCGAGCCACATTCTCCATCTCTCCCAGCGTTTGGGATGTTGCGACGAGCAATTGAAGGCCCAGCCGACCACTGCCCAGAAATCTTCAGCACGGTTCCAGACCGCACCCTTGGTTGCCATGTCCACTTGAAACTTCCCCTCATCATCACCATCCAATGAGGCGTCTCCAGTTCGTCGTCGTCTGTCTCGACGGCCGGATCCGCTCAGGAACTGGAAAGCCGAACTGAAGTTGGCGTTGATGGGTCCAACAAGAGTGTTGACATGTTTAAGCAGAAACAGAGCATCATTGGCTGTTTTCACTTTCTCGGGTTCAGAAGCTCGATTCGTCCAGCTGGGATGGATAACCAGGGTGGCAACTACAGCAAAGACCTGCGGAGGCGGAATATAGGCTGGTAGGGGACGGCCATCAGCTGTCCCGTCAGTTCCCGCAATAAGTGTATTCAGCAGTAATGAGACGGCCTGCGAATCTAATGAATTGTTAGTGGAGCTTCAAGCTACAGCCTCCATTGTATAACCATACAGAGCTCTTCCTCGATGTAGACGTTGGTGTGATCCCGAAGCTCATACGGTAGTGGCCGCACGGGTCTGTATTCCTTGGATTTGTTTGACGATTGGGAATTTATGCTAAGTTGTGATGCCGGTACTGGGACACAGGGCTGCGACGATGCTAGAAAAGATGATCCCGTCGACATGATTGCTCGATATTTTTTTTCTCTCCAAGGCCGAATAATGGTCGATAAGCTGCTGAGAAGACGCGTCTTGGACGCGAGACGTGCCGAGATTGGGTGTTCGGTCAGGGTCACCCGCGGCAAGCTTCGGCCCACTCGAGTCACATCTACCGTATGGATTTCCGAGGCGGTGTCCACCACCCAAATTCTTGACAAACCAGTAATCTATCTTCCTATCGGGTACCAGATTTACGTGGGCTGGGTCACGAGCGTTTGTGCTTTGCATCTTTCCTTCTTCCTAATCTCACCTCTGCATCTGCATCTTTGAGCGTTCTTTCTGCGTTTTCTAGACGTGCATATTCATCTAATCAAACACTCCCATCACGATGGCGTCTCTCTATTCTCGCCTGAGGCATATCAACAGGCACAACCTACGGACCCTGCGAACACAACCACTTGCCGAGCTCTCTGGCGCACTGGGTGACTTGGGTACTCTGCTTCCTCTACTCATTGCTCTTACCCTGACAAAATCTATATCGCTCTCGACTACCTTGGTATTTTCTGGCATCGCAAACATAGCAACAGGAATTGCATTCGGCATACCGCTGCCCGTGCAGCCTATGAAAGCCATCGCCGCAATCGCGATCAGCCAGTCGTACTCAAAAGCCGAGAATGCCTCTGCAGGGCTTTTCGTGGGAGGTGTCGTGACCTTCCTGAGCCTTACAGGACTGCTGAGATGGTTCGGCCGTGTTGTCCCTGTGCCTGTTGTTAGAGGCATTCAGGTTGGAGCCGGACTCGCTCTCGTCATCTCGGCCGGCGGCAGCTTGCTCAAACCGCTCGGGTGGATCAAGCCTGACTGGTCCGACAACTGGCTCTGGGCAATGGCCGCATTCCTCTTCCTCCTGTTCTCATCCCTGGTTCCTCGCATCCCCTATGCTCTCCTTGTCTTTCTTCTCGGATTGCTGTTAGGCGGCATCCAACTCGCCAGCTCGCACTCGCACGGAGAAACCTCAGGCTTCCGCCCCTGGCACCCTACCATCGTCATTCCATCACCCTCGGACTTTCGCAAAGGCGCGATCGAGGCAGGCCTTCCTCAGCTCCCTCTGACCACGCTCAATAGCATTCTGGCAGTGACGTCGCTCTCGGCATCGCTGTTCCCATCCTTTCCTCCGGCGCCTTCGAACACAGCGATTGGTCTATCCGTCGGCATCGCCAACCTCGTGGGCTGCTGGTTCGGCGCCATGCCCGTGTGTCACGGCAGTGGTGGTTTGGCCGGCCAATACAGATTCGGTGCCCGCAGTGGCGCCAGCATAATCATCCTGGGATCGGTCAAGGTCATCCTGGGGCTTACCGCTGGCGAATCCATCATCCCGCTTCTGCAACGCTTCCCAAAGAGTCTATTGGGAGTCATGGTCCTCGCTGCTGGTGTCGAGCTGGCCAAAGTAGGCCAATCCATCGACGACGTTCAAGACCTCTGGGAGGAGACCGAGCAGGAAAACGAAGATGCCGTGCAAGATAGGGATAAGAGGCGTAAATTGGACGAGCAAGAGCGCCGTAATCGCTGGGCCGTCATGCTGGTCACAGTGGCCGGCTGCCTGGCATTTAAGAATGATGCCGTGGGCTTTGTTGCTGGTATGGTTTGGTATTGGGGACTCAAGGCCTCCGAGTGGGCCCAGCAGCGACAGTGGGCAGGCCAGCGGAGACTGACACGGGTTTTTACTTCGCGTGAGTATCAGCATGGAGAGGATGCACCTCTATTGCATAATCATGATGCCCCTGAGGGTCGAATTGCATAAGTCACTGGCGTTTGTCTAGGATAGCTTCGAGTAAGGAACGAAATAGACCTATCAATGTATTGGGGTCTCAAGGAGTGCTAGAAACGCAAGATCAAATGCAATGCCGTATGTACTGGGGTCAGAAGGCCGTAACTGCGAAAACGTATCACAAAAAGGAAAGGCATAATCATAATTGCCTGCCGCCCATCATTACTATAACTTCCGTCTCATAAAGAAAAAGAAAAACAACAACAAAAAGGAAAGGTCATATCATGCAGTTCCTTTACTTTTCCTCGGCGTCGATGGAGTAAGCTTTGAAACCCGCCTTGACAATGTCACCTAGTCTCTTCTCCATGACATTTCTGCCATCGAGAGTCTTCCAGACTTCATGAGGTGCCTTGTTGACAACGTCCCAGCTTACAAGGTTGTCGGTGAGCTTGGTCAATTCTCTTTGCTTACGCTCCCACTCGCTGTCACGACGGACGCTGATTCCACTGCTAACAATGACAAGTGGCACTCCGGGACTTTGGATGGTGCGAGAAGTGGCAACTTCGTTCTTGGTCAAGGAATCGGCCATGAGGTTCTCCTGAAGCTGAGCCTTGATGAACTTGCCACCCTGGTAAGCAGAGCGACCGTAGACACGGTCTTCGCGCGTGCGCCCGTAGAACAGAGCACCAAGGTTACGCTGGATGCCAAGGGGAGAGATGACACCCCAGCCCCAGAGCACAAAGCCTCGGCCCGCGCCTCCTATGCGGTGGAGAAGGTCCTCGTGGAGAGGATCGACCATCAAGATGCCAGCAATGTTGCGAACGTGACGGGCCGAGAAGATGCGCGAGACAATGGAGCCGTAGCCAGCAGAAACGAGAATAAAAGGGCCTTCCTCGCCAGCGATAGCCAGAGCTTCGGACAGAGCATCCGCGGACATGCCAGCACTGTGAGGGCTAGGTGCACTGTCAGACCAAGCGTAGCCAGGGCGATCCCAGTAGCAGTAACGGTCGATGGTGCCATTCTTCCACGCAGAATATGCCCAGTGCTCAAAATCATACTCTGAGGGGCTCTCGCCTGCTTCGAGCAGCACCGTTGGGTTGGCAGAGCCGTCTGGGCCGTAAGTGACATTGCCCAAGCAAGCAAGGTGAACCTGGTACTTGTCGCCGTCGACGTAGTAGCGCTCACCCTCCATGGACAAAGTGGCGTCGCGAGCACGCAGGATGAGGGTGGCGGTCATCAAGACGGTGATGACGGCGTAAACAATGAGAATCAGAGTAGCGGTCGTGACGGCCAGCCACTCGCGCAACGTTCTGCGAGTCTCGGGACGGCCAGTGAGACGCTCTTCCTCTTCACGCTTGCCCCAAGCCACGACTCTGTCGGTGAGGACGCACCACATGGCGATGAGAGTGGCCCAAGCAATCGAGGCGATACCCGGCCAGCCCTCTTCGACTCTGATGCGAGGGACGGCGAGAATCAGGATGAGGTCGATGGTCAGAATGGCTGCGATGATACCCATGGTGATGCGCATAGCCTTGGAAGGGTTGGCGAAAAAGAGGATGGCGACCAGAAGGTTGCCGGCAGTCAAGGTGGTATAGGAAAAGTCGAAGAAGCCGGAGCCTCTGGTGTGGAGGCCCGGAGGAGAGACAAAGATGCTCACGAAAAGCAGAACCCACCAAACAAAGTTGATGAGGAAGAAGATGACGGTGATGTAGCGCAGGAAGCGGACGGTCCACAGATTGTAGGGAGAGACCTGCGCGCGTCAGACAAGGCAAGAGGCACGTCAAAGGAAGAATGGCAACTTACAGCCGGGTCGTCGGGGTCGAGGTAGCCATCCGAGTGGGGAGGACGGGGCTGCGCAGGCAGCAGTCTCGTTCTCTCGTCTGCCTGACGTTCTCTGCGCTCGTACGAACGGCGAGACGGAGGCCGTCTGGCGTCTTCGGTTGAGCCTCTGGGCGTCGTCGAGCCATCGTCGCCCTGCTCGTCGTCGTTGTTCTTGGAGCCCCACAGCGAGACCATCTTGACAGGCAGTGACAGGTACTTGGTACTTGTCGGTCTCGAAAGTTTATTCGAGAGGAAAAGGCAAGGGAAGAAGCAAGTCTGGAGATGTTTTATGGGAGCTCCAATCTGCGGGATGCGCTCATCAAAGCGATCTACAGCAGCCGCGCCTGGATCTGCTCATGACGTTGTTCGCTCTTTTGGGGCAGGAGCTCTCCCGCACGTGGCCTGTGCGAGGCAGGAACGCTATTGGTCAGTGCAGGCCGGCCTCGCTTGGCACGGAGCGGACGCTTGGCTGCCGGAAGTCTTGGCTCTTGGTGAATGTTCGCCTGCGTGAAGCTCTCGAGAGAAACCATCTCAAGGCAGCACACGCGTAGGGAGCCATCCATCTACGTCTGTCGCCCGCCTCCCGTCACTTCAACACCAGCACCGCCATCATGGCCGAGAATCAAGATGCCAACCGTCTCAACCAGTACAAGTACTCGGCCATGTCCAACCTGGTTCTCCAGGCGGACCGTCGATTCATCTCGCGCCGAGGTGATGACAGTACTGGTGACCCGGAGTCGCTTGCCGGCCGCATCAATTTGAACGACATGGGCTCGCGCAATGCTCGCGAATCCGCCCCTGCGAAGCCCGCTGCACAGGATGCCCAGAGGAAGCGCAAGCGGACAGAGCCCGCCCAGACTGCTCGCGCCGCCGGCATACTATCACAAGCAGACCTCAACATCGAAGGTCTACGATACCGTCCCCGTACCCCTGCTACCCAAGCAACCTACACCTTGATCAACACCCTGGTCGCGCAGAAGATGGGAGGCGACTACGGTCTCCACATCACTGCCAGTGCCACGGATAGCATTCTGGAGTATTTGAAAGATCAGGATTTGAAAGACTTTGACAAGAAGAGGGAGATTGACGACATCATCGGCACCAATCTGTCATCAAAAGAGTTCAACGAACTTGTCAACTTGGGCAAGAAGATTACCGATTACGACGCCCAAGATGAGGACGAGAACATGGGCGATGCCGAAGACGCTGGCGAAGGCGCTGATATCGACGAACGTCAGGGTGTCGCGGTCGACTTTGGCGACGAGGATGAAGAGGACGGCCAAAACTATGAGGTCCGGGACGGAGAGGAAGGATCGGACGAAGAGGACGGCATTATCCAAGATCCAGAAACCATCGCTAGAGGTGACGCCGACGGCCAGGAGCCTGAAGACATGGCTGGAGAAGGCGACGATGAGGACATTGTTTTCTCCGCTCCCACAACGGGTCGCTCTGCAAAGGCTGCGCAGGAGGATATGATCCCGGCACACGAAATCGACGCTTTCTGGCTCCAACGACAGATCGGACAGCTTTATGAAGACGCACACATCCAGCAAGACAAGACATTACAAGCGCTAGATATCATGTCTGGCTTGAATGAGGACGGTGAAGAAAAGCAGCTGCGTGATGTTGAAAACGACCTGATGGAGCTTTTCGACTACGAGCATCCCGAGCTGGTCTCGAAACTCGTCAAGAACAGGGACAAGGTCGTTTGGGTCACCAGATGGCGGAGAGCTGGCGAAGACGAGCCCGCAAGATTGGCTGTCGAGCGAGAAATGGTTCAAGCCGGGCATGGAAACGTTCTCAAGGAACTCAAGACCCGTGAACAAGGTACCGCCGAAGGACAAGCACAAGGGAAGATGCAGTTCGACCTCATGGATCTGGACACCGCGACCGGAAAGCCTGCAGCGCCCGAAGAGAAGAAGGAAGGTCTTGTCGGTGGTCTCCAGCCGAGCAGAACCATCAACCTCGAGAACCTTGTCTTTGAACAAGGCAACCACTTGATGACCAATCCCAGTGTCAAACTTCCACAAGGATCAACAAAGCGCACATTCAAGGGTTACGATGAGATTCATGTCCCAGCCCCCAAGCGCAAGCGTGAGGATTTCGAGACCCCCAATCTTCCTACTACCGAGTTGCCCGAGTGGGCTCGCATTGGTTTCGGAAGCTCCAAGGAGCTCAACCGCATTCAAACCAGATGTTTCCCCACCGCCTTCAAGGACGACGGCAACATGCTGATCTGCGCACCTACTGGATCTGGTAAGACGAACGTTGCTATGCTCGCGATGTTGCGCGAGATCGGCAAACATCGTAACACTGAGACTGGTGAGATTGACCTGGACGCTTTCAAGATCATTTTCATCGCTCCTCTGAAGGCCCTCGTTCAGGAGCAGGTCGGTAACTTTGGCAAGCGTCTTGAGCCGTATGGTATCAAGGTCTCTGAGTTGACTGGTGATCGCCAACTCACCAAGCAACAAATTGCCGAAACCCAGGTCATTGTTACCACTCCGGAGAAATGGGATGTTATCACCCGCAAGGCCACTGACACCAGCTACACCAATCTTGTGCGCCTGATTTGTATCGACGAGATTCACTTGCTTCACGATGATCGTGGTCCGGTCTTGGAAAGTATTGTGAGCAGACAGATCCGCAAGATTGAGCAGACTGGTGAGCCTGTTCGCCTTGTTGGTCTCAGTGCCACCTTGCCCAACTATCGTGATGTCGCCACATTCCTTCGAGTCGACCCGACAAAGGGAATGTTCCACTTTGATGGCACATACAGGCCTTGTCCTCTGAAGCAGGAATTCATCGGCGTCACCGAGAAGAAGGCAATCAAGCAGCTCAAGACGATGAACGACATTTGCTACAACAAAGTCCTCGACCAAGTTGGCCAGCAGCGCAATCAAATGCTGATCTTTGTGCACTCCCGTAAAGAGACCGCCAAGACGGCAAAGTACATCCGTGACAAGGCTCTGGAGTTGGAGACAATCGGTCAAATTCTCAAACATGATGCTGCCAGCCGAGAGATCCTCACGGAAGAAGCTGAGAGCGTCACTAACGCAGACCTTAAGGATCTACTTCCCTACGGTTTCGGTATTCACCATGCTGGTATGAGCAGAGCGGATCGTAACTCCGTCGAAGAACTTTTCGCTGCCGGTGACGTTCAGGTGCTTGTTTGCACGGCTACCCTTGCCTGGGGTGTCAACTTGCCAGCTCACACTGTCATCATCAAAGGAACCCAGATCTACTCTCCCGAGAAGGGTAGCTGGGTCGAGCTGTCTCCTCAAGATGTTCTGCAGATGCTTGGTCGTGCTGGTCGTCCACAGTACGATACATATGGCGAGGGTATCATCATCACAACGCAAACCGAGATCCAATACTACCTGTCTTTGCTGAATCAACAATTGCCCATTGAGAGTCAGTTGGTCAGTAAGCTGGCGGACAACCTCAACGCTGAGATTGTTCTCGGCAATGTTCGCACTCGAGACGAGGGTGTCGAATGGCTGGGCTACACCTACCTTTTCGTCCGCATGGTGCGATCACCTGCTCTATACCAAGTCGGCGCTGACTACGAGGATGACGAGACCCTTGAACAGAAGAGAGTTGATCTGATTCACTCTGCGGCTTTGGTCTTGGAGAAAGCAAACCTCGTCAAGTACGACAAGCGAGCCGGCCGCATCCAGTCTACAGAGCTCGGCCGCATCGCATCCCACTACTACATCACGCACAACTCGATGTTGACTTACAACCAGCACATCCAACCATCGATCACTCCTATCGAGCTTTTCCGTGTCTTTGCCCTCAGTGAAGAATTCAAATATATTCCCGTCCGCCAGGACGAGAAGCTCGAATTGGCGAAGCTGCTGGGTAGAGTTCCAATTCCTGTCAAGGAAACCATTGATGAGCCTCATTGCAAGATCAACGTCCTGCTGCAAGCATATGTGTCTCGTCTCAAGCTTGACGGTCTCGCTCTCATGGCTGACCTGGTCTATGTCACTCAATCTGCTGGTCGTATCTTGAGAGCAGTTTTCGAGATCGCTCTCAAGAAGGGCCTTGCATCAGTGGTGAAGGATGCTCTCAACCTCTGCAAGATGGCCGAGAAGCGCATGTGGCCAACCATGTCGCCACTTAGACAGTTCCCTGAGTGTCCTGCTGACATTGTCCGCAAGGCTGAACGTATCGATGTGCCATGGTCAAGCTACTTTGACCTTGACCCTCCGCGCATGGGGGAGCTTCTAGGCTTGCCAAGAGCCGGAAGACAAGTTTGTGCACTCGTCCAAAAGTTTCCTCGCCTAGATATTCAAGCCCAAGTGCAGCCTATGACACGGACAATGCTTCGCGTAGAGCTCACTATTTCTCCCAGATTCGAGTGGGACGAAGCTCTCCACGGCAAGTCTGAGAGTTTTTGGATTCTTGTCGAAGACTGTGATGGCGAAGAGATTCTCTTCCATGACCAGTTCATTCTGCGCAAAGAGTATGCTGAGTCGGAGATGAACGAACATCTTGTTGAGTTCACGGTACCTATCACCGAGCCTATGCCGCCAAACTACTTCATCACTGTTCTGTCCGACAGATGGATGCACTCTGAGGCTCGCCTGGCAGTTTCCTTCCAGAAGCTCATCTTGCCCGAGAAGTTTCCTCCTCATACCCCCATTCTCGACTTGCAGCCTCTGCCCATCGCTGCTCTCAAGCGGGAAGAGTTTGTCAACCTCTACCCTGACTGGGAACGCTTCAACAAGATTCAGACACAGACCTTTAACGCTTTGTTTTCTTCTGACGACAACGTTTTTGTTGGTTCCTCCACCGGTAGTGGTAAGACTGTCTGCGCCGAGTTTGCCCTTCTCCGTCACTGGAGTCAAGGAAGCGGCAGAGCTGTCTACATTGCACCTTTCCAAGAAGCCATCGATGTTCGTCTCAAGGACTGGCAATCTCGACTGGCCGGTATTGCCGGCGGCAAGGAGATTGTCAAGCTGATTGGTGAAACCACGGCCGACCTCAAATTGCTCGAGAGAGGCGATCTCATCCTTGCTACTCCTCAGCAATGGGACATGATGTCTCGCATGTGGCAACGCAGAAAGAACGTGCAGAGTGTGACACTTGTCATCGCTGACGACCTTCAAATGATTGGAGGACAAAATGGTTACATCTATGAAACCGTCGTTTCTCGAAGTCATGCCATCAGCAAGCAGCTTGAGAATGGCCTCCGCATTGTAGGTCTGAGTGCCTCGCTGGCCAACGCCCGTGATGTTGGTGAATGGTTTGGTGCCAGCAAGCACACCATCTTCAATTTCAGTCCTCAGCACCGCCAGATCCCCCTGGAGCTTCACATTCAACCCTTCACCATTCCACACTTTCCCTCTCTTATGCTCGCTATGGTCAAGCCCGTGTACCAATCCATTGTGCAGCTTGGTGCTGGGAAGCCTGCCATGGTCTTCGTCCCTAACCGTAAACAGGTTCGTGCAACCGCCGTGGACCTGCTTGCAACTTGTGTCGCGGACGATCAAGAGGATCGTTTCCTTAATGCCACTCTTGAGGAAATCTCACCCGTGCTCGAAAAGATCAACGAGCGTGCACTCGCCGAGTCCTTGTCACATGGTATCGGTTACTTCCACGAAGCTCTCAGTCCCTTTGACAAGCGTGCTGTTGAGCATTTCTTTAAGGCCGGTGCTATCCAAGTGATGCTTGTTTCAAGAGACTGCGCTTGGGAGATTCAAACACCAGCTCACATGGTCATTGTCATGGGAACTCAGTTCTTCGAGGGTCGTGAGCACCGCTACATTGACTACCCTATCAGTGAAATCTTACAAATGCTCGGCAAGGCTGGTCGTCCCATGGAGGATTCCAAGGCTCGAGGTGTTTTGATGTGTCCTGCTGTCAAGAGAGACTACTACAAGAAATTCTTGACCGAGGCACTTCCTGTCGAGAGTCAGCTTCAAGCCTTCTTGCACGATGTCTTTGTGACGGAGATCAGCACCAAGACGATCGAGGACACACAAGACGCCATCAACTGGTTCACTTACACCTACTTCTACCGCCGTTTGATGGCCAACCCCAGTTTCTACGGTCTCACCGACACAACCCAGGATGGATTCAACTACCACCTCTCTGAGTTGATCGAATCAACCCTGAAAGATTTGACTGATGCAAACATTATCGAAGTTGACGATGAGGACGACTCCATCACTCCTCTCAACGCCGCCATGATCGCTGGTTACTACAACATCTCCTTCATTACCATGCAGACCTTCCTGTTGTCGCTCAAGAAGACGACCAAGCTGAAGGGTATCCTTGAAATTGTCACTGCTGCGACTGAATTCGAAGACATTCAATGCCGTCGTCATGAGGAGCGCATTCTGCAACGCATCTATGACCGCGTGCCCGTCAAGCTTGCCGAGGTCAACTTCGAGTCTCCCCACTTCAAGGCATTCATTCTATTGCAAGCCCACTTTT